>CM019063.1:534703751-535173298 GCA_009667805.1 Leptobrachium leishanense | reverse complement strand
CCATGTGAGAGCTGGGGCAATATCCATGTGAGAGCTGGGGCAATATTCATGTGAGAGCTGGGCAATTATTCATGTGTGAGCTGGGGCAATATTCATGTGAGAGCCGGGGCAATATCGATAACGTGTCCACAGGTTGGGGGGGGGCGCACAATTCTTGGCTGGCCCCGGGCGCTGACAACCCACGCTACGCCACTGCTCACAGCATCTCTATACACAGCATCTCTATACACAACCCCATCAGCATCTCTATACACAACCTCACAGCATCTCTATACACAACCCCATCAGCATCTCTATATACCACCTCACAGCATCTCTATACACAGCCTCACAGCATCTCTATACACAACCCCATCAGCATCTGTATACACAACTCCATCAGCATCTCTATACACAAACAGCATCTCTATACACAACCCCATCAGCATCTCTATACACAGCCTCACAGCATCTCTATACACAGATCTCTATACACAGCCTCACAGCATCTCTATACACAACCCCATCAGCATCTCTATACACAAACAGCATCTCTATACACAACCCCATCAGCATCTCTATACACAACCCCATCAGCATCTCTATATACAAACAGCATCTCTATACACAACCCCATCAGCATCTCTATATACAAACAGCATCTCTATACACAACCCCATCAGCATCTCTATACACAGCCTCACAGCATCTCTATACACAACCCAATCAGCATCTCTATATACAAACAGCATCTCTATAAACAACCCCATCAGCATCTCTAAACACAGCCTCACAGCAACTCTATACACAGCCACACAGCATCTCTATACACAACCTCACAGCATCTCTATACACAGCATCTCTATACACAACCCCATCAGCATCTCTATACACAAACAGCATCTTTACACACAACCCCATCAGCATCTCTGTATACCACCTCACAGCATCTCTATACACAGCCTCACAGCATCTCTATACACAATCCCATCAGCATCTCTATACACAACCCCATCAGCATCTCTAATTCTCTATACACAAACAGCATCTCTACACACAACCTCACAGCATCTCTATACACAGCATCTCTATACACAGCCTCAGAGCATCTCTATACACAACCCCATCAGCATCTCTATACACAAACAGCATCTCTATACACAACCCCATCAGCATCTCTATACACAAACAGCATCTCTATACACAACCCCATCAGCATCTCTATACACAACCCCATCAGCAACATTATACACAAACAGCATCTCTATACACAACCCCATCAGCATTTCTATATACAAACAGCATCTCTATACACAACCCCATCATCATCACTATACACAAACAGCATCTCTATACACAACCCCATCAGCATCTCTATATACAAACAGCATCTCTATACACAACCCCATCAGCATCTCTATATACAAACAGCATCTCTATACACAACCCCATCAGCATCTCTATACACAGCCTCACAGCATCTGTATACACAACCCAATCAGCATCTCTATATACAAACAGCATCTCTATAAACAACCCCATCAGCATCTCTAAACACAGCCTCACAGCAACTCTATACACAGCATCTCTATACACAACCCCATCAGCATCTCTATACACAACCTCACAGCATCTCTATACACAACCCCATCAGCATCTCTAAACACAAACAGCATCTCTATACACAACCCCATCAGCATCTCTATACACAAACAGCATCTTTACACAGAACCCCATCAGCATCTCTATATACCACCTCACAGCATCTCTATACACAGCCTCACAGCATCTCTATACACAACCCATCAGCATCTCTATACACAACCCACATCAGCATCTCTATTCTCTATACACAAACAGCATCTCTATACACAACCTCACAGCACTCATATACACAGCATCTCTATACACAGCCTCAGAGCATCTCTATACACAACCCCATCAGCATCTCTATACACAACAAACATCTCTATACACACAACCCCATCAGCATCTCTACAAACAGCATCTCTATACACAACCCATCAGCATCTCTATACACAACCCCATCAGCATCTCTATACAACCACACACACAGCCTTTATACACAACCCCATCAGCATCTCTATATACACACACCTCACAGCATCTCTATACACAGCCTCACAGCATCTCTATACACAGCATCTCTATACACAACCCCATCAGCATCTCTATACACAACCTCACAGCATCTTTATACACAACCCCATCAGCATCTCTATATACCACCTCACAGCATCTCTATACACAACCCCATCAGCATCTCTATACACAGCCTCACAGCATCTCCTATACACAACCCCATCAGCATCTCTATACACAACTCCATCAGCATCTCTATACACAGCCTCACAGCATCTCTATACACAACCCCTTCAGCATCTCTATACACAGCATCTCTATACACAGCCTCACAGCATCTCTATACACAACCCCATCAGCATCTCTATACACAAACAGCATCTCTATACACAACCCCATCAGCATCTCTATACACAACTCCATCAGCATCTCTATACACAGCCTCACAGCATCTCTATACACAACCCCATCAGCATCTCTATACACAGCATCTCTATACACAGCCTCACAGCATCTCTATACACAACCCCATCAGCATCTCTATACACAAACAGCATCTCTATACACAACCTCACAGCATCTCTATTACACAACCTCACAGCATCTCTATACACAACCCCATCAGCATCTCTATACACAAACAGCATCTTTACACACAACCCCATCAGCATCTCTATATACCACCTCACAGCATCTCTATACACAGCCTCACAGCATCTCTATACACAACCCCATCAGCATCTCTATACACAACCCCATCAGCATCTCTAATTCTCTATACACAAATAGTATCTCTATACACAACCTCACAGCATCTCTATACACAGCATCTCTATACACAGCCTCACAGCATCTCTATACACAACCCCATCAGCATCTCTATACACAGCATCTCTATACGCAGCCTCAGAGCATCTCTATACACAACCCCATCAGCATCTCTATACACAAACAGCATCTCTATACACAACCCCATCAGCATCTCTATACACAAACAGCATCTCTATACACAACCCCATCAGCATCTCTATACACAAACAGCATCTCTATACACAACCCCATCAGCATCTCTATACACCACCTCACAGCATCTTTATACACAACCCCAACAGCATCTCTATATACCACCTCACAGCATCTCTATACACAGCCTCACAGCATCTCTATACACAACCCCATCAGCATCTCTATACACAACTCCATCAGCATCTCTATACACAGCCTCACAGCATCTCTATACACAACCCCATCAGCATCTCTATACACAACCCCATCAGCATCTCTATACACAACCTCACAGCATCTTTATACACAACCCCATCAGCATCTCTATATACCACCTCACAGCATCTCTATACACAGCATCTCTATACACAACCCCATCAGCATCTCTATACACAACCTCACAGCATCTTTATACACAACCCCATCAGCATCTCTATATACCACCTCACAGCATCTCTATACACAACCCCATCAGCATCTCTATACACAACCTCACAGCATCTTTATACACAACCCCATCAGCATCTCTATATACCACCTCACAGCATCTCTATACACAGCCTCACAGCATGTCTATACACAACCCCATCAGCATCTCTATACACAACCCCATCAGCATCTCTATATACCACCTCACAGCATCTCTATACACAACCCCATCAGCATCTCTATACACAACCTCACAGCATCTTTATACACAACCCCATCAGCATCTCTATATACCACCTCACAGCATCTCTATACACAGCCTCACAGCATCTCTATACACAACCCCATCAGCATCTCTATACACAGCATCTCTATACACAGCCTCACAGCATCTCTATACACAACCCCATCAGCATCTCTATACACAAACAGCATCTCTATACACAACCCCATCAGCATCTCTATACACAACCCCATCAGCATCTCTATACACAACCTCACAGCATCTCTATACACAACCTCACAGCATCTCTATACACAACCCCATCAGCATCTCTATACACAAACAGCATCTTTACACACAACCCCATCAGCATCTCTATATACCACCTCACAGCATCTCTATACATAGCCTCACAGCATCTCTATACACAACCCCATCAGCATCTCTATACACAACCCCATCAGCATCTCTATACACAAAGTGCTACTCTATACACAACCCCATCAGCATCTCTATATACAAACAGCATCCCTATACATACCTCACAGCATCTCTATACACAATAGGGATGTGCGTTTCAGGTTTCGGAATTTCGGAATTTTCACGAAATTTCCCGATTCGTGTTTTCGGATGCGGCCGAATTTCCGAAAAATTTTAGATTCGAAAATGGCAGATCCGTAAAGTTTTCCGAGCCGAAACGAAATATTTTCGGAATTTTCGAATGGACTTGAAATGTGTCAAATCGAAATTTATTGCTTTGTAACGAGGAGAACAGACGTTCCGAAAAAAGCGAAAATTTCCGAACTTACGAAAAGTCGATACAAAAAACGAGCTAAGTGACACGAAAATCCGAAAAATGGTCGATATTCCGAAAAATAGAATGTACATGAAAAACGAATCGAGCCGAACCGAATCGAAACAGAAATCGGTCGAAACGAGCCGAATCGAAAAGTTTAAAAATCCGAAAAATCGAACCGAATCGAACCGGAAAAAAAATCGGTGCACAAGCCTACTATCAACCCATAGCCTTTAGGGTGATAGAGATGGGTTGTTTATTGTGCGACTCAGGGACATCGGCAATATAGTCCATTTGTACTGCTGGCTTGCATTGCTGCATGTTGTCATCTCTGTATAACCAGGAGAAGTCTCCTTTACAGGGTAGTGATTGGCATTTCTCCTTGCAATTAAATTATTCTTCTGACCATGCCTAGTTCTTTGGTCACAAGTCACTTCTCCACATTGTCTTTCACTGGAGGTTTCACGTTGCCTGACAGAACAAAGTCTCTATTCACATCTATTAAGTCAGTCTCTTGAGCATGCCTAATTCTTTGTTCATCACCATCTTCTTGGACTTTATAGGTCAAATGCCACTTCTCCATGTAAAAGCAGGCTTTCTGTTTGCTTTTCTCCATTAAATCCTAGTATTTTTTAGAGGGTAATCACATGATCCAACAGAATAAAGTCTCTCTCACCGTTCCTCTACATCTGGTCACTTCCTTTCAGACTAGAAGACTTTGCTGGACTTTGAATCCACTGTGGATACTTTTCTAGAAAATTAAGCAACGCAGAACAAAACTATCAGGTCTATTCAATAAAGGTGAAACTCAGGAGAACTGGCAGGAGAAGTGAAAATTCTATGTCACAATAGCCAAACCAGAATAATTCTCCCATTTATCTCACTTTCCAAATCTGCTATTTGGTCTACATTGTTTTCTTCTCCTGACAGTTCTCCTGAGTTTCACCTTTACAGAATAGTCCTATATGACATCAGCAACCAAGACCTTTTGGTAATTTTCACTGCTCTCAAAGAGTGGAGGCGCCTTTATGGAGTCATTCATTTTCCTGTTGTTGGGATAATAACAGCAATAAAACCACCAATATAAACGACCAACATGATACACAGAAAAAAACAAAAAGAATATATTGTCACTGCTTTCCCGTCGGTGGGGATAGTGATCTCTTTCTTTTTTTTTCTCTGTGTATAAAGTTAGTCATTTATGTTGGTGGTTTTATTGGTGATGTTATCCCTGCAGTGATTTTCTCGGTGTCAGTGGGATTCGCCTGGATCGCTGTTTGGAGGAAGCTTATCAGTATTGGTGTCCATACTATTTTATTCATTTTCCACTTATCCTCAGCATTAATGACATAAATCTACATACAATGGACATGTTAAAAGTCTAAACTCTAGCCAAGCCGGTTGGTTTTTATTCTTTTCCCATTATAACTGTAACAATTATAGACCTGGTTCTCATGAAAGAAAAGCTTTTGCTTCATCCAGGCTTTTCGACCTGGAATGATCATTCTCAGTAGATACACTATTATTATTATTATTATTTATTATTATTCTTTATTTATAAAGCGCCAGCATATTCCGCAGCGCTGTACAATAAGCACAGTATAGACAGGGTTACAATACATTGAACAACATTTGACAAACAGTACAGGAGGAGATGAGGGCCCTATTCCCGTAGGAACTCACAATCTAGGAGGGTTGTGGTTGGAAACAGGAGGAGAGGACTGTAAGGTGAGAGTGATTGATGGTTGCGTCAGTGAGTTGGGTGGTAGGCTTCCCTAAATAGGAACGTTTTAAGGGAGCGTTTGAAGGAAAAGAAGTTAGGGGAAAGTCTGATTGTACGAGGGAGAGCGTTCCAGAGAGTGGGGGATACTAGCCCAATGGAAACCGTTAGCGACCTTTATAACAGATTATTTTCTTATTAGTTTCCACATTCGAGATGCTCAGAGCGTTGCCTCCCAGGATACAGAAAAGCCCCCCAAGAGGGATATCACGCCTGCTGCTATGACTGCATCCCATGCTCTGAGGGGGAGATATCCAATGAGACGGGTAATGTGTGTGACGGATCGGGATACAACACGTTCAAAGACATTGGAATTAATCAGAACAAAATAATGACTTAATATTTTAGAGCATTAAAAAAGCTTTTTCCTCGCAGTTACAGCTTTGCTCATATACAGTTGTGTTCAAAATGATTCAACCCCCAATGCTGTAAAGGGTTTTAGGGAATTTAGTGACATTTGTAATTGTATTCAGAATGAAATCCTACAAGGACTTTTTAAAGAACCATATGCAACTAAAATGACATCAATTGGTTTTGTAATACAGTAGTAAATGTTTCTTTTGTGAATTCTTCATTGACACAATTATTCAACCCCTTAAAGACTACCACTCTGAAGAACAGAGGTTTATTCAAGTGTTTTCAATCAGGTATTGAAAACACCTGTGGATGTCACGGAGCAGCAATAAAGCATAATAAGCACCAATTAGGCAGCTTTAAAATTACTGTGATACTCAGCTCCTTCTAGACATTTACTGGTGTGGTCACAAACATGGTGAAGTCAAGAGAATGGTCCAGGAAGACAAGAGAAGAGGTGATTACTCTTCACAGGAAGGGCAATGGCTATAAGAAGATTGCAAAGATGTTAAACATACCAAGAGAGACCATAGGAAGCATCATTTGCAAATTCAAGGCAAAGGGCACTGTTGAAACGCTACCTGGTCGTGGCAGAAAGAAGATGCTGACTTCGACTGCTGTGCGCTACCTGAAGCGTAGAGTGGAGAAAAGTCCCCGTGTGACTGCTGAGGAACTGAGAAAAGATTTGTCAGATGTGGGTACTGAAGTTTCAGCTCAGACAATTCGGCGCACACTGCGTAATGAAGGCCTCCATGACAGAACTCCCAGGCGCACCCCCTTGCTGTCTCCAAAGAATAAGAAGAGTCGACTGCAGTATGTCAAAAGTCATGTGGACAAACCACAGAAGTTTTGGGATAGTGTTCTGTGGACTGATGAAACAAAATTAGAACTGTTTGGGCCCATGGATCAACGCTATTTTTTGAGGAGGAAGAACAAGGCCTATGAAGAAAAGAACACCTTGCCTACTGTGAAGCATGGCGGGGGGTCAATCATGCTTTGGGGCTGTTTTGCTTCTGCAGGTACAGGGAAGCTTCAGCGTGTGCAAGGTACCATGAATTCTCTTCAGTACCAGGAGATAGTGGATGACAATGTGATGCAGTCCGTCACAAACCTGAGGCTTGGGAGACGTTGGACCTTTCAACAGGACAATGATCCCAAGCATACCACCGAGTCCACTAGAGCATGGTTGCAGATTAAAGGCTGGAACATTTTGGAGTGGCCATCGCAGTCACCTGACTTAAATCCGATTGAGAACCTCTGGTGGGACTTAAAGAAAGCAGTTGCAGTGCGCATGCCTAAGAATGTGACTGAACTGGAGGCTTTTGCCCATGACGAATGGGCGAAGATACCCGTAGATCGCTGCAAGACACTTGTGTCAAGCTATGCTTCACGTTTAAAAGCTGTTATAACTGTAAAAGGATGTTGTACTAAGTACTAAGATTGAATGTCACTTGGGGGTTGAATAAAACTGATAATGATGTGAGCACAGAAAAGACATTTGTGGTTATTTCATTATAAATGTTATGTTATATTTGTCTGACCTACACGTGCCTCTTTGATTTAATTGTAAGCAAGATGACTAATGATCAAAATCAATGTCAAACTGGCCAAAACACTCAATTTCAGTGGGGGTTGAATAATTTTGAACACAACTGTATGCTTAAATAAAAAGATCAATACGTATGATAGTCTTCGAGAGTCCCAGAGACACCATCAACTGCCACAGTCACATCAACCGACAACCCAATGAATACATTGAATAAATGTGTCTGTCATGAAACCAGATTCCCTTTTTTGTTTTCACCATATGCTTTTACTTAAAATGGGGCACGTGAGTAAAGATCCTTTTCTCTACTGGGTGATTGCATCCTGTTTTTACCTTCTCTCCATATCAAAGCATACTAAGAGAAGCCCTTTCTACCCACTCTCCTCATAACAAAGCCCACCAAGAGAAGCCCTCTCTACCCTCAAGACACCTTTTATTTGCTGGTGCTTTCCCAATAAAGTGAAGAAAATACAAAGGACTTTGTCTGCTTTGAAAAGGGGATGAGTTAAGCTATCTGACTTCAATCATATCCTGCATGTGACATTCACTTCTTGCATATGACCTTGGGGTTCCAGAATAGTGTCTCTAGCGGAAGGCTGCACATTTCTGAGCTGTTTTTGGCATATACACACTGGGTGAAGATATAGGGAAGTATTACAATGTTGGTGCTAACTTAACCAGAGCTGTGGTTAACTTAAAACCTCCATAGACTATAATGGCTCTGGGAAGTTTACAAAAGCTCTGTTTAAATTAGCACCAACTATGTAATATGGCCCATACTGCGTAAACACACACTCTCACTCACAAATACATAGATAAACAAACCTTCCTGGCATTCTCTTGCTTCCTACCTGTTCTTGGACAGAGAAGACATCCTGTAGCTTTCTAGAAGCTCTATATCTTGGAGGATCTGTCCTCATCCCTTCTTCTTGCTGCTCTTCCTGCTAATTCCCCGTCACACAATCATACACCTCTGAGTTTCTGCTTGATTTTAACCAAATTCTTTCCATTGCACCATCGCCAGTGGATTTCTGGAAAATAAACTGGCAGTTGCCACGCGGTGAAATTATGCCCGAAAATTATGCAGCACATTTGCAAACTGTATGCACTATTTGACAGTCAGATGGCGCCTCTGCTGGCCCAAAAGTGCAACTACATCACTATAATCACTATAAAAGTGATTACTGTGCCACTTCCCTTCAAGTCAGAAGTATTTCACTTCACATCTAGATCCTTAAATCAGATCATACATTTCTATCTAGAATTCCTCATGTGGTCCCAACTCTGATATTTCCAGATAATGAAGCTCCATCACCAGCAAACAGCACATTCACCATCTATATTCACTGTGTGGCAGCATCCTGTCGATTTCACACATATTATCCTCTCAAGTGAGGCCGCCTCTCTGAATATAAAATCACAGCCTCTCCCACATCTCTCTATATCATCATCATCATGTTATCATATTTTACTTAATATCTGTTTATTACTGGTGCGGACATCATGCATCACAAAGAAAACAATCACTAAGTAAAAGGCACTTATAGAAAACATAGAAACATAGAAAAAAGTTGCAGGATGGAGACGTCACAATGTGTGCTTCCTCTGCATTCTAGCAGGAAACCAGAGGCTGTACCCAGCACCCCATCTGTAGCCAAGGGGTTAAGGGGACTAGGATGACTCTTCCTTCATCAAGTCTGAAGCAATGCTATAAAATGATAGAGTTTAAGCACTAAAACAGAGCAGGGGGATAGAAATAATTAGAATTAGTGTTAGACAGTGCTTTTTTTAACAATAGAAACATAGAAAAATGTCGGCAGATAAGAACCTTTCAGCCCATCTAGTCTGCCCAATTACATGGATACTTTACCTGGATTTATCTTTTGTTTAGGATAGTCTTATGCCTATCCCATGCCTGCTTAAATTCAATTACTGTTTTGGCCTCTACCACTTCTACTGGAAGACTGTTCCATGTATCCACCACCCTCTCAGTAAAATAATGCTTCCTTACTTTTAACCCCTTAGTGACCGGGCGGTTTTGCTGTTTTTACGTTTCTGCGCTGTTAGTGTTTAGGTCAAATTTTCCTCTTACTCGTTTATTCGACCCACACATATTATACATCCTTTTTCCCGCCATTAAATGGACTTTCTAGAAATACCATTATTTCCATCATATCGAATAATTTACTATAAAAAAATATGAAATATGAGGAAAAAAATGGTAAAAACACACTTTTTCGTAATTTAATCCCCAAAATCTACAACCACCCAAAAAGACTCCGGCTAAATAGGTTCAAAATTTTGTCCTGAGACTAGAAAGACCCAATTTTTACATGCGTTTGCTTTTTAACCCCTTCACTGCTGAGACAGTTCACCTATGTGCGCTGCGCTCATTCTGACCATTTTGTGCTAATTATTTTTAGATGACAGCCTAGGTCCTATTTAATTAAACTCCCCCCAGACAAAAAAAACATTAAAAAAAACATATTTTTTTTAATTTAATTTTTTTATAATTTTTTTTTTTTAAATTAAAACCAAACCTGGTCATGTTTGGTATCACTGGAAAGGCCATAATCAGGCCTTTCAAATGATGTCAAATATGACCATCTAGCTGCCATGGATCGGGAGATATGGGGATCCTTAGGATCCCCTTATCTCTACATGGCAGCTAGATGGTTAACTGGCCCAATGACATCCTCACACATATGGTGAGGTTGTCAGTGGGTGGGGGGGACCTGGAGGCTTGGCTGACATCCAAGATGTCAGCCCCCCTCTAGGTTTGAATCGCGTTTTGGCGCCAATTGGCGCCGAAACGTGATCCGGCAGCGAAACTGTTAATGCAAACAGCATCTCCCTAGCTTCAATGGTTGAGGAGATAGAGGGCTCCAAAGGAGCCACCCCTCCCCTCCATTGAATTGCATGGGGACGCCTGCTGATGATGTCACCACGCAGCGTGGCGACGTCATCAGCCTCGCCTGCCCATGTAAATCACATGGGCAGGCTTCCTCCCTGCCAGATCGCCGAGGGATCCAGCGAGGGAGGTGAGTATCGGGCGGGAGGGGGATTAGGCGCTGCTGACGTACCCTGTACGTCCACGGGTCTAAGGGAGACCTGTGGACAGGACGTACAGGGTACGTCAGGGGTCCTTAAGGGGTTAAACCTTTGCCCCTCTAATCTAAGACTATGTCCTCTTGTTTTGCTACTTTGTTTCCTTTTAAATATACTCCCTTCCTCTACCTTGTGGATTCCCTTTACGTATTTAAATGTCACATATCTCCTCTGTCTCGTCTTTTTTCCAAGCTGTACATGTTAAGATCATTAAGCCTTTCCTGGTAACTTTTCTCCTTCAAGCCGTATACCATTTTAGTAGCCCTTCTCTGAACTCTCTCTAAGATGTCTATATCCTTCTGGAGATACGGTCTCCAGTACTGCACACAGTACTCCAAGTGAGGTCTCACCAGTGCTCTGTACAGTGGCATGAGCACTTCCCTTTTCCTACTGATAATACCTCTCCCTACACAACCAAGCATTCTGCTAGCATTTCCTGCTGCTCTATTACATTGACTACTTACCCTTAGATCCTCTGAAATAATAACCCCTAAATCCCTTTCCTCAGATGTTGAGGTTGGGTCTGTATCAAATATTCTATGTTCAGCCCTTGGGGTTTACATCCCAGGTGCATTATCTTGCACTTATCCACATTAAAACTCAATTGCCACAGCTCCCACCATTTTTTTAGTTTACCTAAATCATTTGTCATTTGGCTGATCCCTCCACGAACGTCAACCCTGTTGCAAATCTTTGTGTCATCAGCAAAAACACATACTTTTCCATTAATACCTTCTGCAATATCACTAATAAAAATATTAAAGAGAATGGGTCCAAGTACTGACCCCTGAGGTACCCCACTGGTAACAAGACCTTGCACCGAATAAACTCCATTTACCACAACCCTCTGTTGTCTGTCACTCAGCCACTGCCTAATCCATTCAACAATATTGGAATCCAAAATCAAAGATTGCAATTTATTGATAAGCCTTCTATGCGGAACAGTATCAAAAGCCTTACTGAAATCTAAATAACTTACCACAACAGTACACACAAAGTGAAACACAGTAGAAATGGGCATTAGAAAACCTGGTTGTATGTTTACACAATCTTCGTCATAAGAGAAGAAAACTAGGTCACATGACTCACTCACCTCTATGGGTTTAGGTTCAGGAAGGCAGTATGTGGCGGGGGGCAGGATGTGGAATCAGTGGATGACTCTTTAACAATTGAAGTGAGAACTAGTGAGGAGCCGAACACCCCCCGTGTTCGGTTCACATTTGAACTCGAACAATTTCAAAAGTTCGAGTTCGAACTCGAACACGAACCGAACTCTATGCAAGTCAATGGGACTCGAAAGTTCGAATTTTAGAGTGCCCTCCAAGAGGGCATATATGCAAGATATTTGCCATAAAAGGTGTATGGGGGTCCGGGTAGTGCCCTGGGGGACAGGAAACAAGGACAAAAAGTAAAAAAAAAATGTTTTTAAAGGAACAGTGAGTTTTCCATGAGATAAAGGTTAAGAATAAAAATGAAAAATTCCTTCAAATATCATGCCTAGGAGGTCCCCATAACCTGCCTGTGAAGTGGCGGATTTATAGGATGTATAGAAACATTTAAAAACAAAAAAATGACATTTCAAATCATGGTAAATGGTTTTCCTTTAATCTATTCATAAACAACTGCTTGGGGCGGCAGCCTGTATGAAAAGAGGAGATGTTTTAGGACACGCAGAACAGGTTTAGGGTTTTTTTTGGCTAAATTATTGTGAAACTTTTGCAGGCTTTGGATGAAAGTAACAATAGGTGCTGCAGACAAGTGGCTGCAGACTTTTCTGGCCTGGCTGAGAAGCTCTACCAGCCCTGGGTACCTGGTTAGGAAACGCTGTACCACCAGATTTAGGACGTGTGCTAGGCATGGTGCATGCATCAACTTACCCAGGCATAGGGCGGAGAGAAGGTTGCTGTCATTATCACAGACAACCATTCTCAGCTCAAGCTGGCGTGGTGTTAACCATCTCTGCGCCTGCCCCTGCAGAGCTGACAGAATTTCTGGCCCGGTGTGGCTCCTGTCCCGTAAACAAACCAGCTCAAGCACAGCATGGCATCTTTTTGCTTGAGCCATTGCGTAGCCCCAGCCATGCGTCGGTTTAACTGCCACTTCGCCAGAGACAGAGGAGGAGGAAGAGGAAGAGGTGGTGGAGCAGACAGACCTCATATAAGCAGCTTTCTGGAGGCGTGGTGGATGAACAAGCTCCAGCACAGAGCCCCATCCTGGATCCCTCCCAGCTGCAAGCAGAGTTAGCCAGTGTGCCGTGAAGGAAATGTAACGGCCCTGTCCATGCTTGCAGGACCACGTGTCTAAAGTAATGTGCACCTTGCTGCTGACTGCCTTTTCCAATGACTCCATAACATTGTCTTCCACGTGCTGGTATAGTGCTGGAATGGCCTTCCTTGAAAAGAACTGGCATTTTGGAACCTGCCACTGTGGTACAGCACATTCGGCAAATTCACGGACGGAGGCAGAGTCCACCAGCTGGAAAGGCTGTAATGCGAGTAATTTTGCCAAGCTGGCATTTAGACACTGTGCTTGGGAATGGTTGGGACTATATTTTTTCTTACACTGCAGCAGGTGAGGCAACGTAATCTGACTGCATAAATCTGATAAACTTTCATACCCCAGAAAGATCATCATCCAGTGTAATGAAGGCTCCGTCACTGCCTTTTATTCTGTATTGGGTTACATGGGGATTCTGGCCGCTGTGAGTTTCCTTCTGGCTTTCATGGTGAGGACATTACCAGACATTTTTAATGAGGCCAAGTACATCACCTTCAGCATGCTGGTGTTCTGCAGTGTTTGGATCGCCATTATCCCAGCCTATCTGAGCACCAAAGGGAAGGACATGGTGTCTGTAGAGGTCTTTGCTATTTTGACCTCAAGTGCTGGGTTATTATCTTGTATATTTTTCCCAAAATGTTACATTCTGTTAATGAAACCAGAGCTGAACACCAGAAAACAATTACTGGGAAAAATACAATCTTAATAGACGTTTTGCTATTATTTAATCATGTGAATTTACTGAAAACGCTGTCATCAAAGAGTCATGATGTCATCACTTTATTCAACCAAGAAGTTTTAATGTCCTTAAAATAGTATGAAATTAACGGAATTCTTTAGTTGTTACAGAGCGGCTCATTGTTTAAAAATAACTTCATTCAAAAAGTGGTGGTCTAGAAAAAAGTATGGTGTAGAAGACCCTATTTTTACTTTTTGAAATGTATAGGGAGTTGCTCTAGCTGCCCCTATGCAGGATCCCCACTGGAAATAATAGGGGGGGGGTTGTGATATAGTGGTGGTAATGATAAGTAAATTTAAAGGCCACTGTGACCTTGGCTGAGTCGGCCGATCATTGGAATCTAAGGAATTTCCCACGCTATTCAGATGGGAGGAGTTAAGTCTATGACCAATAGGTCGGCATACAACACGTAATACTTATTATAAAGGTATTGTCATTAGCCAATAGATAAACACTCTGATCAGGTGACATGTGCTGCAGCAGGAAAAAAATAAATCAAGGAATAACTGGAGAATATTAATTAATTGAAACATAAACTAAAGCAATAATGATAAATGAATGAATATATGTGCAGCGTTACAGTAACACAGTGAGTGCATTTCCTGTCCCTCCTTTCAGGACTTATGGAACGTATGTAGAGAGAGAATAAAAAGTATATATTAATACACAGTGTATCCAGTGAAATGGAGAAACATCAATCCTCCCTCTGCTCCTCAAAGAAATCAGCCTAGACCCTGGACTGTTTTTTTTCACGCGATTCAGCTAATTACAAAGAACCACAATTGTCTCCCATTCAGTTTTTGCACCTGTCAAAATCAGTCTGAGTATATATTGTATTACTTTGTATTTCTGTAATAACTGTAACATTTTAATGTTCTTGAACCCAGGACATACTTGAAAACGAGAGAAATCTCAATGTATCCTTCCTGCTAAAATCCTTTATAAATAAATCAATATGCTGCATCAATAATAAAAACACGCACAACTTCTCCATTTTATTGTTTGATTATGTGTAGAATGTGTAAATATACTTTGCTGTATTTTTATTTTGGGCTGGTGAATTTGGTTTTGGACAGGACGTTCAGATTTGCCATTAACATCAGCTTTTAGAAGTTGTTAATATTATGCGCGCAAACGCTGTGCGTTAAAATTTGCGCATAGATTGTAATACCATCTGCGTACCAGCGCACAAACACATTTGCGCTCACAATGATAAATATAGGATGCGCGAAGCACATTACGCTCGCAAAGGGTTCGCGCAGGTTCACCCGTGGTAGACGTTAACGCGCATTGTTTTGTGCGGACATTGTAATACGACGTTCTGCGCAAAGGGTTTCATCCCTCGCATAATGCTTTTTGCACACACGTAAACATTTGCGCGAAGAATGTAATAGGGACCAAAATAAATAATAAGTCATATTAATTTTTAATTCCAAAGTGATGTCTATTTGTCACGTATAAAATAAGCTATACCTTATTACTCACCTTCTCGTTTCCCACGCTGGAAGCAAGTTCAGTATTTTATACATAGTACTATAATTCATAAAACACAATCCTCCAAAACACAAGCGAAAATGTTAATCTTTTCAGTTTTGGTTAAAACTGTATATTTTCTGCAGGAACAGCTTCCCATTTCATTTTCTTTTTAGCAAGATTGCCCCATAGAACACAGTCATGGCCGAAATTGTTGGCACCCCAGAAATTTTTCCAGAAAATCAAGTATTTCTCACAGAAAAGTAATGCAGTAACACATGTTTTGCTATACACAGGTTTATTCCCTTTGTGTGTATTGGAACAAAACAAAAAAAGGAGGAAAAAAAGCAAATTGGACATAATGTCACACAAAACTCCAAAAATGGGCTGGACAAAATTATTGGCACCCTTTCAAAATTGTGGATAAATAAGATTGTTTCAAGCATGTGATGCTCCTGTAAACTCACCTGGGGCAAGTAACAGGTGTGGGCAATATAAAAATCACACCTGAAAGCAGATAAAAAGGAGAGAAGTTCACTTACAGGGTTATTCAAAGAGCTCCGAATTGCTTGAGTAAGGTAACCGAATGCTGAAAATCAGCGTTCATTACCTTTCTTGGCCATTCGGCTATCCATTCCAGAGAGCAGGCAATTCGCCAAATCCTGGCAAATTGCCTGCACGTACGGTGCCTGTTCGGTGCCTATTCGAGGGCAGTGAATCCCCATAGAGAAGCAATGCTTCGGCTATTCAGAGAACAAAAACCAGCAGTGAAAGGTTCCCGAAATGCCCTGCCATTCGGTGGTTTAATTCGGCAGGTTTATTCAGGAGAATCCCATAGGCTTCAATGTTAAAAATATTCCCGTTTTAATTGAATATCTAATAAACCGCTCATTATAAAATTCTGCAGTAAAGAGTCTCTTTACTTATAGATTTTTTAGGATACTTTAAGCAATTTCTGTTTTTTTTTTTTTTAAGTTTACTTATTTTTTCTGTAACAGCCCTCTTTATTATCATTCCCTGGACCTCCTGTGTAAATTTCAGACATTTTCGCTCAGTAGTTTCTTTGCAAACAGCTTTTCACTTTCCTACGTTCATACAAACTGTTTTGCTAATATATTCACCTTCCTCTGTCTGCGGTGTCGGCTTTTTCTCGGCTTTTTCCGGCGGCTTCGCTGCGTGTGATTGGCTCCTGCTCGGGTTTTTCCGGCATCTTAGACGGGTTAATCCAGATGTTTTTGCAGGTTTTCGGCGTGCATTCGCTGGGTTTTGCGGTTCGTTTTCGTCAGGTTTTTGGCAGCTTTTCCCTGCAATTCGGGGACTCTGTGGTGCTTGCTGAATACACCGCAGGGTCACCGAAATGGGATCGGCAACACGAACCGAATTGAAGAGAACGAAAAGTCACCGAACGTGACTTACACACAATTACGTGATTATTAACAATCTTCAAACTATTTAACCCCAGATCAATCCGGCTTTTGTCCAAATCACTCAACTACAACCGCCCTTTTAAAAGTTTGCAATGATAAACAAGCTGGCACAGAACAAGGAAACCTAACTGGAGCCATCTTCCTTGATTTTGCCAAGGCCTTTGACACAGTAGACCATGGCATCTTGATAGAAAAACTTAAAAACTCTGGTATTGGTGATCGCACGCTAACCTGGTTTCAATCATATGTATCCAACTGATCGCAACATGTGTCCATCTCTGGAAGCTCCTCCTTCCCCCTCCCAGTCACGTGCAGTGTACCCCAAGGCTCAATATTCGGCCCCCTGCTTTTCACATTATTCATAAACGATCTGCCCAATGACTGTCTGCAAAGCCTCAACTGTACATATGTACGCAAATGACACCGTAATCTATACCAGAAAACCAGATCTCCCACAGCTGGAGGCCGTGCTGCAAGAACAATTCACAGAGGTAGAAAAGTGGATCAAAGATAACAAACTTTTTTTAAATACTGACAAAACTGTAACGATGCTCTTTGGAACAAAACCTAAACTACACAAATTGCAAAATCCCCATCTATGTGTTGGGACCAAATCAAATGGCATGCTGACCACAGTCACTTCTCTCAAATATCTAGGTATGTGGTTAGACCCAAACCTATCTTTTGGCCCCCACATCGAAAAACTCTCATCCAAACTGTACCCCAAACTAGGTGCCCTGTACAGAAACAAATCCTGCCTGAGCCCCACGGTAAGAAAGCAGATTGTACAACAAATGCTTATGGCGGCTATTGAATATGGAGATGTAGTGTATGCAGCAGCCCCACAAACACACCTTCAGAAACTTACTACATTGTATAACTCATTCTGCCGCTTTGTGCTACAATGTAACTACATGACCCACCATTGTGACATGTTAAAAGAGCTAAACTGGCCATCGCTGGAATCTAGACGCAACCTTCACCTTTCCAACCTGGTGTTTAAGAGCTTCTCTGGGAAGCTGCCACCCTACCTGAATAGGCTGCTTCCCCTAGCAGTTCCCTCATCCTATAACCTCCGATCCAGGACCAGCACCTTACTTGCAATACCACAATACAAAAAGAAAGTGGCTCGATCCTCATTTTCCTACAGAGCACCGCATTTATGGAATAACCTTACAGACACCATCAAATCTTCCCCCAGCCTTAAGTCACTCAAGAGCTCCTTACTAGGGATGAGCCGAACACCCCCGAGATCGGTTCGCTCTCGAACTCAAACTTTTCACATGTTCGGATTCGAACTCGAACTCAAACTCAATGCAAGTCAATGGGACTGAAAATTCGATTTTTAGAGTGCCCTTCAAGAGGGCATATTTGCTAGATATTTGCCATAAAAGGTGTATGGGGGTCCGGGTAGTGCCCTGGGGGACAGGAAACAAGGACAAAAAGAAAAAAAAACGTTTTTAAAGAGACAGTGAGTTTTCCATGAAATAAGGGATAAAAACGAAAAATTACTTCAAATATTGTTCCTAGGAGGTCCCCATAACCTGCCTGTGAAGTGGCAGGTTTCTCAGATGTATAGAAATATGTAAAAAACAAAAAATGACATTTCAAATGACGGTAAATGGTTATCCTTTAATCTATCCATAAACAACTGCTTGGGGCGGCAGCCTGTATGAAAAGAGGAGACATTTTCAGACACGCAGAAAAAGTTTAGTGATATTTTGGCTAAATTATTGTGAAACTTATGCAGGCTTTGGATGAAAGTAACAATAGGTGCTTTAAAATTGGGCCTTTAGCGTCGGCAACAGTGCCGTCACACAGTAACCCCTCTGAGGATATGAATATGATACAGGCGTCAGTGGCAGTGCACCAAAATATTGTGCTTTTAGTGCCAGGCCAGCAAGTGCCATCATACAGTAACCCCTCTGTAGTATTGTGGAAGAATGCAGGGGTGGACCTTGCGGTCCTATATTAAAAAGATATGAATCTGGTAATGGGCGTCAGTGCACCCAGATATTGTGCTTTTAGTGCCAGGCCAGCAAGTACTATCATACAGTAACCCCTCTGTAGTATTGTGGAAGAGTGCAGGGGTTGACCTTGCGGTCCTATATTAAAGAGATATGAATCTGGTAATGGGTGTCAGTGCACCCAGATATTGTGCTTTTGGTGCCAGACTGCCAGGCCAGCAAGTACTATCATACAGTAACCCCTCTGTAGTACTGTGGAAGAGTGCAGGGGTGGACCATGCGGTCTTATATTAAAAATATATGCATCTGGTAATGGGCGTCAGTGCACCCAGATATTGTGCTTTTGGTGCCAGGTCAGCAAGTACCATCATACAGTAATACCTCTGTAGTATTGTAGAAGAGTGCAGGGGTGGACCTTGTGGTCCTATATTAAAAAGATATGCATCTGGTAAAGGCATCAATGCACCCAGATATTGTGCTTTTGGTGCCAGACTGCCAGGCCAGCAACTACCATCATACAGTAACCCCTCAGTAGTATTGTAGAAGAGTGCAGGGGTGGACCTTGCGGTCCTATATTAAAGAGATATGAATCTGGTAATGGGTGTCAGTGCACCCAGATATTGTGCTTTTGGTGCCAGACCAGCAAGTACTATCATACAGTAACCCCTCTGTAGTATTTGTGCTTTTGGTGCCAGACTGCCAGGCCAGCAAGTACCATCATACAGTAACCCCTCTGTGGTATTGTAGAAGAGTGCAGGGGTGGACCTTGCGGTCCTATAATAAAAATATATGCATCTGAAAAAGGCGTCAGTGCACCCAGATATTGTGCTTTTGGTGCCAGACTGCCAGGCCATCAAACACTATCATACAGTAACCCCTCTGTAGTATTGTGGAAGAGTGCAGGGGTGGACCTTGCGGTCCTATATCAAAAAGATATGCATCTGGTAAAGGCGTCCGTGCACCCAGATATTGTGCTTTTGGTGCCAGACTGCCAGGCCAGCAACTACCATCATACAGTAACCCCTCAGTAGTTTTGTAGAAGAGTGCAGGGGTGGACCTTGCGGTCCTAAATTAAACAGATATGAATCTGGTAATGGGCATCAGTGCACCCAGATATTGTGCTTTTGGTGCCAGACTGCCAGGCCGGCAAATACCATCATACAGTAACCTCTCTGTTTATTTGTAGAAGAGTGCAGGGGTGGACCTTTCGGTCCTATATTAAAATGATATGCATATGGTAAAGGCGTCAGTGCACCCAGATATTGTGCTTTTGGTGCCAGACTGCCAGGCCAGCAAGTACCATCATACAGTAAAACCTCTGTAGTATTGTAGAAGAGCGCAGGGGTGGACCTTGTGGTCCTATATTAAAAAGATATGCATCTGGTAAAGGCATCAATGCACCCAGATATTGTTCTTTTGGTGCCAGACTGCCAGGCCAGCAAGTATCATCATACAGTAACCCCTCTGTAGTATTGTAGAAGAGTGCAGGGGTGGACCTTGCAGTCCTATATTAAAGAGATATGAATCTGGTAAGGGGCGTCAGTGCACCCAGATATTGTGCTTTTGGTGCCAGACTGCCAGGCCAGCAAGAACCATCATACAGTAACCCATCTGTGGTATTGTAGAAGAGTGCAGGGGTGGACCTTGCGGTCCTATAATAAAAAGATATGCATCTGAAAAAGGCGTCAGTGCACCCAGATATTGTGCTTTTGGTGCCAGACTGCCAGGCCAGCAAACACTATCATTCAGTAACCCCTCTGTAGTATTGTGGAAGAGTGCAGGGGTGGACCTTGTGGTCCTATATTAAAAAGATATGCATCTGGTAAAGGCGTCCGTGCACCCAGATATTGTGCTTTTGGTGCCAGACTGCCAGGCCAGCAACTACCATCATACAGTAACCCCTCTGTAGTATTGTAGAAGAGTGCAGGGGTGGACCTTGCGGTCCTAAATTAAACAGATATGAATCTGGTAATGGGCATCAGTGCACCCAGATATTGTGCTTTTGGTGCCAGACTGCCAGGCCGGCAAATACCATCATACAGTAACCTCTCTGTTGTATTGTAGAAGAGTGCAGGGGTGGACCTTTCGGTCCTATATTAAAATGATATGAATCTGGTAATGGCATCAGTGCACCCAGATATTGTGCTTTTGGTGCCAGACTGCCAGGCCGGCAAATACCATCATACAGTAACCTCTCTGTTGTATTGTAGAAGAGTGCAGGGGTGGACCTTTCGGTCCAATATTAAAATGATATGCATATGGTAAAGGCGTCAGTGCACCCAGATATTGTGCTTTTGGTGCAAGACTGCCAGGCCAGCAAGTACCATCATACAGTAACCCCTCTGTAGTATTGTAGAAGAGTGCAGGGGTGGACAATGCAGTCCTATACTAAAAAGATATGCATCTGGTAAAGGCGTCAGTGCACCCAGATATTGTGCTTTTGGTGCCAGACTGCCAGGCCAGCAAGCACCATCATACAGTAACCCCTCTGTAGTATTGTACAACAGTGCAGGGGTGGACCTTGCGGTCCTATATTAAAAAAATATGAATCTGGTAATGGGCATCAGTGCACGCAGATATTGTGCTTTTGGTGCCAGACTGCCAGGCCAGCAAGTACCATCATACAGTAACCCCTCTGTAGTATTGTAGAAGAGTGCAGTGGTGGACAATGCAGTCCTATACTAAAAAGATATGCATCTGGTAAAGGCGTCAGTGCAGCCAAATATTGTGCCTTTCATGGCAGCAAGTGCGTTCACACCATAACCCTTTTGTGGTATTGTGTAAGAGTTCAGTGCTGGAGGTTTTGTGAATGCAGAAGACATACCCGATCTATTCCGTTACTTCGGCATCAGGGGATTGATAGCTGCTGATCCAGGACTGATTCATTTTTATAAATGTCAGCTGGTCTACAGAGTCGGTGGACAAACGTACTCTTTTGTCTGTGACAAAACCTCCAGCGGCACTGAACGTCCTTTTAGAAAGCACGCTAGATGAAGGGCAACCTAGTAGCTGCATAGCATATTGGCTATGTTCTGGCCAGTGATCCAATCTCAACACCCAGTAAGCCAGTGGGTTATCCGCTGGACAGGTTTCCAGGTCTGCCCTTGCCCCTAGGTAGTCCTGTACCAATATGGTGAAGATGCTGGCAATGGGTGCCTACATTTGACGTCCCTGGGCGTCGTAGACTAAATTTTTTTAAAAATGCATCAGTCAAGCGGCCCTGACCTTCACCACTATTCCTCTGATCATCCGCAGCCTCAGAAGCACCTGTGTCATCACTTGGTAACCTACCAGTGCCTGGAAAGGTGTTACAGAACTGTCGCTTTAGAGCGTCCTCAAGTTTTTTCATCCTGTGCTCCCTCTGTGCGGGCAGGATGAGCTCTGCATCTTTACCCTTGTATCGTGGATCAAGAAGGGTTGCCAACCAGTAATGATCCCTCTCCTTGATAGCACGAATCCTGGGGTCCTTTAGCAGGCTTTTTATTATAAGGGAGCCCATGCAGCGTAGGTTGGAGGTGGCATTAGCTTCCGAGTCTTCCTGGTCAATGAGGATGACCGTATCGTGCACTTCCTCCTCCCAGCCACGCAATAGCCCTTGTGTTTCTGGGCACACAAAACCCTCGCTTGAGGAATCCACACCTTCAATGCCCCCACTACTTAAATATTCCTCCTCCTCCTCATCCTCCTCATGTCTGATCTGAGGAGGACCCGCTGGAATGCTGTCTGCAGAAAGAATGGGGCCTTGAGAGCTAGGGAAGGCCTCCTCTTCCTCCCGCTGCTCTGCTTCTAGAGCCACATCTATAATTCCCGCAGAGTGTGCTCCAGCAGGAACACTAAAGGAATTGTGTCACTGATGCATGCACTGTCCCTGCTCACCATCCTCGTTGCCTCCTCAAATGGTGACAGTACAGTGCATGCATCCTTGATCATCAGCCACTGCGGGGGGGAAACAAGTTGACCTGAACCTGTCCTTGTGCCATACTCACACAGGTACTCGTTGATGGCCCTCTGCTGCTTGTGCAGATGCTGCAGCATTGCTAATGTTGAGTTAAACCTGGTGGGCATGTCACAGACCAGACGGTTTGTGGGAAGGTGGAATTCTCTTTGAATTTCTGCCAGGCGAACGCTTGCTGGGAATGACCATCTGAAGTGGCTGCAGACTTTTCTGGCCTGGCTGAGAAGCTCTGCCAGCCCTAGTACTTGGTTAGGAAATGCTGTACCGCTAGATTTAGGACGTGTGCTAGGCATAGTACATGCGTCAATTTACCCTGGCGTAGGGCGGAGACAAGGTTGGTGCCATTATCACAGACGATCATTCCCAGCTGAAGCTGGCATGGTGTTAACCATCTATGCACCTGCCCCTGCAGTGCTGACAGAATTTCTGGCCCGGTGTGGCTCCTGTCCCCTAAACAAACCAGCTCAAGCACAGTATGGCTTCTTTTTGCTTGAGCCATTGACTAGACCCTGTCAGGCGTCGGTTTAACTGCCACTTCGCCAGAGACAGAGAAGGAGGAGGAGGAGGGGTGGTGGTGGAGCAGACAGACCTCATACAAGCAGATTTCTGGAGGCATGGTGTATGAACAAGTTCCAGCACAGAGCCCCGTATTGGATCCCTCCCAGCTGCAATCAGAGTTACCCAGTGTGCCGTGAAGGAAATGTAACGACCCAGTCCATGCTTGCTGGACCACGTGTCTAAAGTCACATGCACCTTGCTGCTGACTGCCTTTCCCAATGACTCGATAACATTGTCTTCCACGTGCTGGTATAGTGCTGGAATGGCCTTCCGTGAAAAGTTATGGCGTTTTGCAACCTGCCAGTGTGGTACAGCACATTCAGCAAATTCACGGAAGGGAGCAGAGTCCACCAGCTGGAAAGGCAGCAGCTGCAATGCAAGTCATTTTGCTAAGCTGGCATTTAGACGCTGTGCTTGGGGATGGTTGGGACTATATTTTTTATTACGCTGCAGCAGCTGGGGCAACGTAATCTGACTGCGTAAATCTTCAGCTGATGGGATGCTGTCACATTGTGAGGAAGGAGCTGGTACATCCATTACTGTAGCATCATCCATGTCAGTGGAGGTTGTAGCAGGCAATGACATGGCAGGACATACAGTGGGGGTAGAGACAGATGAGGAGGAGGAGGACCTACGCAAAGTTTTGCACCAACGGGATGCGAGGCAGGTCGCCTCAAGCACGTGTTATCCAAGCTTCTGGTGTCTTTCCCATGCTTGAGCCTCATCTGACATAGATTACAAATAGCAATGGTTTGGTCTGCTGCACATTTCTTTAAGAACTCCCAGACAGCAGAGTTCCTGGATGTGTGCTTTGAGACAACAGCGCTCTGCACCTGGAATGGTTAGTACTATGGTTGGTCATAGAGGATGTTGTGCCTCGTGTTTGTTGTGCCTCCTCCTCCTCTTTTGACTCCTCTGTTCGATCAGTCACCCAGGTGGAGTCAGTGACCTCATCATCGTTGTCATCATCAACCCCTATCTCCTCGTCACTGGAGCCAACTTGGCACTATGCTGCAGCTGCTGGGGCAACATGAGAGCCAGTTATTTGTGTGTCATCACTGGCACCCCCTTCCTCTAGGTTGATTATACTCCCTTCCTCAACCTCAGAGATTGAATCAGAGCACTGTACTTGCTGTGCATTCTCAAGCAGCATGTCACTGTCATTGTAGTCAAACAATTCAGCTGACTCCTCCGTGTTTGATAGTGAGGCTACGGCAGGAGTAGCTGTGGACATGGAGGCTGCATTAGATGCTTTGGCAGCTGAGGTGGACTGTAAAGCCTGGCTGGCAGAGGACTCGGAGGATGAGGATGGCCTGATTAGCCAATCCACCAAATTCTCTGTATGTTGCTGCTGCTTCAGACGGCCAGCACCAGTTATAAAGGACAAGCATGTCCCTGCAGAGGATGCACCACGTCCACCACGACCAGAGGTACAGCCTCCCGACACAGAGGCGGCTTGCCCTCTTATCTGTGTCTGGGAGCGTCTTCCTGTCCTTTTTGGTCTTTCTGACATGGTGAGTGATATATAGATTAAATATATATACAGAACTTTGATTCAACTCTGGTATAAAGATTAAAGATTTCCAGAACTCTGGTATAACTCAGTGAGACACCCTGATAGCTGGCAGCCAGTGACAAGACACAGATTACAAGTCTCAGAAACCTCCTATAAATCAGTGAGACCCCTGATACAGTTGTGTTCAAAATTATTCAACCCCCACTGAAATTTTGTGTTTTGGCCAGTTTGACATTGATTTTGATCATTCAGTCATCTTGCTTACAATTAAATCAAAGAGGCACGTGTAGGTCAGACAAATATAACATAACATTTATAATGAAATAACCACAAATGTCTTTTCTGTGCTCACATCATTATCAGTTTTATTCAACCCCCAAGTGACATTCAATCTTAGTACTTAGTACAACATCCTTTTACAGTTATAACAGCTTTTAAACGTGAAGCATAGCTTGACACAAGTGTCTTGCAGCGATCTATGGGTATCTTCGCCCATTCGTCATGGGCAAAAGCCTCCAGTTCAGTCACATTCTTAGGCTTAAGTACTGCAACTGCTTTCTTTAAGTCCCACCAGAGGTTCTCAATCGGATTTAAGTCAGGTGACTGCGATGGCCACTCCAAAATGTTCCAGCCTTTAATCTGCAACCATGCTCTAGTGGACTTGGAGGTATGCTTGGGATCATTGTCCTTTTGAAAGGTCCAACGTCTCCCAAGCCTCAGGTTTGTGACGGACTGCATCACATTGTCATCCAATATCTCCTGGTACTGAAGAGAATTCATGGTACCTTGCACACGCTGAAGCTTCCCTGTAGCTGCAGAAGCAAAACAGCCCCAAAGCATGATTGACCCCCCGCCATGCTTCACAGTAGGCAAGGTGTTCTTTTCTTCATAGGCCTTGTTCTTCCCCCTCCAAACATAGTGTTGATCCATGGGCCCAAACAGTTTTAATTTTGTTTCATCAGTCCACAGAACACTATCCCAAAACTTCTGTGGTTTGTCCACATGACTTTTGGCATACTGCAGTCGACTCTTCTTATTCTTTGGAGACAGCAAGGGGGTGCGCCTGGGAGTTCTGGCATGGAGGCCTTCATTACGCAGTGTGCTCTGTATTGTCTGAGCTGAAACTTCAGTACCCACATCTGACAAATCTTTTCTCAGTTCCTCAGCAGTCACACGGGGACTTTTCTCCACTCTACGCTTCAGGTAGCGCACAGCAGTTGAAGTCAGCATCTTCTTTCTGCCATGACCAGGTAGCGTTTCAACAGTGCCCTTTGCCTTAAATTTGCGAATGATGCTTCCTATGGTCTCTCTTGGTATGTTTAACATCTTTGCAATCTTCTTATAGCCATTGCCCTTCCTGTGAAGAGTAATCACCTCTTCTCTTGTCTTCCTGGACCATTCTCTTGACTTCACCATGTTTGTAACCACACCAGTAAATGTCTAGAAGGAGCTGAGTATCACAGTCATTTTAAAGCTGCCTAATTGGTGCTTATTATGCTTTATTGCTGCTCTGTGACATCCGCAGGTGTTTTCAATACCTGATTGAAAACACTTGAATGAACCTCTGTTCTTCAGAGTGGTAGTCTTTAAGGGCTTGAATAATTGTGTCAATGAAGAATTCACAAAAGAAACATTTACTACTGTATTACAAAACCAATTGATGTCATTTTAGTTGCATATGGTTCTTTAAAAAGTCCTTGTAGGATTTCATTCTGAATACAATTACAAATGTCACTAAATTCCCTAAAACCCTTTACAGCATTGGGGGTTGAATCATTTTGAACACAACTGTAGCTGGCAGTGAGAATACACAAATTACAATTCGTGGAAATCTGCTACAAGTCAGTGAGACCCCCTGATAGGACTACCTGATAGCTGGCAACAGTGACAAGACACAGATTACATTTCGCAGAAATCTGCTAGAAGTATGTGGGACCCCTTGATAGCTGGCAGTGCGAAGATACAGATTACAAGTCTCAGAAACCTCCTATAAATCAGTGAGACCCCCTGTTGG
Source organism: Leptobrachium leishanense (assembly GCA_009667805.1). Taxonomy (NCBI): domain Eukaryota; kingdom Metazoa; phylum Chordata; class Amphibia; order Anura; family Megophryidae; genus Leptobrachium; species Leptobrachium leishanense. Next base: position 535,146,049 of record CM019063.1, on the reverse strand, counting down.
GTGGCAGTGACAAGACACAGATTACCTCAATTCCCAGATATTTTGGAGAAATTACTGACCCCCAAAATACTGCGTGTCAGTGAGAACACACAGATTAGAACAATTCTCAGATATTTTGTAGAAATGAGTACCCCCCAGTAGCTGGTGGCAGACTGGCAGTGAGAACACACACTAACTCAACAACAATCTCGTCTCAAATCTCCTCTCAAACGCATGCTGAAGCGCTGTGTGAAACCTTATATAGTGTGCTGTGGGACTTAGCTCTGTGAGCCCATGATTGGGCAAAATTTGCCCAATCAGGACTCTGAGCCATGATTGGCATAGTCTTGAACCTGTCTCGCACCAGTCCTGTGGTCACGTGCAAGACTGTAGCCAATTACGAGCTTCAGGCCAGTGGAAAAGTGCATTGTGGTCCATTGTGGTGCATTGTGGGTGAACACGCGGCGAACAAGCGGAAATGTTCCTAGTTCGCGAACATGCGAACAGGCTATGTTCGATGCGAACTCCGAACCGATCGAACCGAACAGCTCATCCCTAACCAGGACCAATCAACCAGAACCAGTGTCAGATAAAATGGGGGACAGCAGGATTAGTGTGGGTACAGCAACCAGCATTTCATCTGGAAACCTTTATGCAAGAAGAAATAAAATGATATCATAATGAAAAGTACATTTTCAGCCGCAAAAACAGGAGCTATGTTTGAATGATGATTCACTGGAACTTATTCTGCTTTGGGATTTACATTCGCTCATCGAGAAAAAACCCAAATGTGTCCACAGAGCATGATGTATTTTTATTCGATCCAGCTCGAGAAGATGCTTAAATACAGCTCATAGAGAGAGCTCTGCTCATAGACACAACGGACGCCTTCCAGCTGCTGCTAGTCACAGGACAGAAAAGCACAAGGGGTGATGGAGCGGTGTCTGTCCGACGCGATTCACTTTGTGTTTGCAGTGATATTCTGTCTGATCATCCTGTGTGTGTCCTCTGGAGGATCAGTATCTCAGAATCCAGGCCCTGCATGTCGTCTTTCAATGTTCAGTTGTTGGTTTGAATATGAATATTATCAGGATGGAGACGTCATCATTGGAGGGATGTTTTCTGTGAATAATGGAAGAGCATGTTACAAACCACCAGGATCATGGCGATGTGAATTTACATTCTGCGTAAAGTAAGTAAAAGTAATCATGTTGTTCTGTGTTAATCCCGGACTCTCAGGTAAAACACAGCGAGGAGATACATTTCATATTTCTATCAGTCTAACAATGTCTCTTCCACACGTATCACAATGTTACATTTGTTGCATAACTCACTTGTTTTCATTTCATTTTATTTATTTATGAAGTTGAATTAAATGAAATGTACTTTCTTAGCACGGTGTGTGTGTGTCCCCCAGCCCTGCTCCCAATGAATACGCCAGTCTGATGGCTTTCATCTTCACTATTGATGAGATTAACAGGAACCCGAGTATTTTACCCAACGTCACTTTGGGTTATCACGCTTATGATGCATGTGGAAACTCCAATAAGGCGATAAAAGACACTCTGCAAATATTATCTGGAAACCAGAGGGAAGCTCCTAACTATTCCTGCCAAGAGCGGAGTAAAGTCGCCGGATTTATAGGAGGTCGAACATCTATCACCACACTTCCAATGGCACAAATCCTCAGTTTATACGGATACACACAGGTACGTGACCCCTAATCATTTGATAATTAAAAAATAATGCGTTGGTATGATAAAGTACAAACGGCTCAAAAATATTCTGACTGATCTGCTGTCCTAGAGGCATAAGTTGGAATAGAGTTGGTAATGGCGAGTCGCAAATGTGCCTCGTGGAGGGTTTTTCCATTTGCAAGATGCTTTTACCAGCTCAGCTCTAATCAAGCCCCTAGTTTGTGTGATGATAAAATGCCAAGGAATGAGAGTGCAGGAACTTGTAGAGTATAAAGGTAAGACATCTTATAGCAAGTGCAAACCGCGGATATGTGGAGATCACCATCAAACCGGGTGATTTACAAGAGGTGAACTTGTGACGAGTCAGGAGGGGAAGAGTTATTAAGGGCTTTCAAACCGAGTCAGTATTTCACGTTAAATATTAGTGGTAATGTCTGCCAATGTATGTCTAGAGTAAAATAAATATCTTATACAGTATGTATTTATTTATTTAACTAACAGTGGTAGTTGTCTGGGAAGCGCTGGCCGGTCACCACTAATATAATCCCCCCACACTCTGTTCAGTTCATCTGAGTCATGACTCCAGATCAGAATCATGGAGAAAAGGCAGGAGATTTCGTGCTAGGGCCGGATCAACGAAACATGGAAGTCAGTCCTTTGCATTTGGTTCCAGGCTTTTATAAACCTTTTATTGCAGTCCATTCCAGCAGATCCAAGCAACCTCTATGGAAGCACCACAGGTGTTACACCTTCTCATTAATTAAATATCTCACTTTCTATTTAAGGGTGTAATTCCCATTAACCATTGCTCTTAAGTCAAATTCATCTGATGGTACGTTGCTTACTCCAAAAACCTTGGTTTTATCTGGCACCTATCTCCTGTAACTCTTGATAACCGTGCAACCTATCTGCTGTTTCCAACCTGACTTACACCTGTCTCCAGTGACTCCAAATAACCCTGTAACTTGTCTACTGTGTTTCCCCTGTCCCAGCTGTCAGCAGTGTTTCCTGTGCTAAATTTCCTGATAGAGATGTGCACTGCGAAAAATGTTGCTTCGTCTAGTTTCAATTCTTTTTTCCAGGTGTTTTTTTTCATTTCGGGTCGTTTCGGACCGTTTTCGTTTTGATGAGGTGATTCGATATTGATTCGAAATTTTGTATTGATTCGAAATTTCGGGTTAAATTTTTTAATTGATATAAAAAAAAGGGAATATTTTTATCATTGATGCCAATGGGGTGAAACATTTCCCACACCTTTAACATTGAAGCCTAGCGGTAAAACATTTCCCACACCTTTAACATTGAAGCCTATGGGGTAAAACATTTTCCACACCATTTTTAACATTGAAGCCTATGGAATGCAACATTTACCACACCTTTTTTAACATTGAAGCATATGGGGTAAAACATTTCCCATACCTTTTTAAACATTTGTAATGAACTATCAAATGAATATCCATTTGATACTTCATTTCAAGTTCAATAGTTAGTCGATATCCAAATCGGTGCACATTTCTTTATTTTTTTTACTTTATTTTCATTGTTTCCTGTCCCCCAGGGCAGTACCCGGACCCCCATACACCTTTTATGGCCAATATCTTGCATATATGCCCTCTTTGAGGGCACTTTAAAATTCAAACTTTTGAGTCCCATAGACTTGCCTTGAATTCGAATCATAATCGCGTTCGAATTCTAACTTTTTCAAAAGTTTGAGTTCAAATGCGAGCCGAACACGGGGGTGTTCGGCCCATCACTACTGTAGAGGTGCTGCCCGGCTGTGTGCGGAATCATATGCTGCATTATTATACTGTAGAGGTGCTGCTCGGCAGTGTGAGGATTCATATGCTGCAACTATCGAATTTGAAATGAACTATCAAATGGATATCGAGATACTATCGAATTTGATCGAAACAATACGAAATTATGGAATCAGCAATGCAACCGAAAAATACGATGTCTGAAATGGAACCGAAATCATGAATGGAACGAAAATGACTTGTGATTTTACAAATTTCACATTCATACAAAATAATTTTGTTTCGGATCAGAAAAAAATTCGGACGTTGTGCATTTCGGTGCCGATCCGGAACATCGGACGAATCTGAAGCACCTAATCGGCCCAATTCGTGAAAAAACACGAATCGGTCAAAAATCGAAACTCACATCCCTATTAAATATTAAGCTGTGTCACAGATTTAGTACTTGAGTCAAATTATACAGTGAAATATAATTAATTTGTTTTATAAAGTCCTTTGCTGACTATTACTTGTATTGTAAATTAAGATCAATTTGATAGTTGATATCAATTCAAAATTTGATTTCAAATTCGATGGTTGATATCAAATTTGATCGTGTGGGTAATGTTGTATCCCATAGGCTTCATTGTTAAAAATATTCCCGTTTTAATTCAATATCTAATAAACCATTGCTTATAATATTCTGCAGTAACGAATTTCTTTATGTTTAGAATTTTTAGGATCTTTTAAGCACTAGAAAAAAAAATTACTCGAATTACTCGAAATTTCAAATAGATCGGAAACTTTTGTGTGGTCGACATTTCGGATTCGGGATGCCCTCGGAAGCACGTAAATGGTAAATTTCGTAGGAAAAACAAATCTGTACGAAACAAATTGCACATCCCTATTTCCTGATGTCTGCGGTGTTTCCTGTGCCGTATGTAATATTTGCATATATGTTCTAACCAATCATATGCCAGTGTTCAGATTGTTGCTCACAAAGAGGCTGCCAGATTTTAAAAGAAAACTACCAACTGAAAACAGTCATTCTGCAACTTGCTGCATTTTAATAAACCAGCACCACACTTCTCCTCAACTGCACATCCAAGTGTTATTCGTACAAATTCTTCAACAGCACAAAACCAAAACATTACAATATACAGGTTGTCTGCAGTGTTCCTGCCATTGTCTTGCCATGCCCTACTCTGCCCATGTCTTCCCGTACCATTGACCTGCCAATACAGTGACTGGCTGTGACATTTCCTGCTGTCTACCAAGTTTGCCTTGATTCTGCTGCAATCCTGTGTCTCCATGTCTTCCTGCGTTGCCCTTTGTTCCTGCCCTGCTCATTGTTCCTGCCCTGCTCCTTGTTCCTGCCCTGCTCCTCGTTCCTGCCTTGCTCCTTGTTTCTGTCTTGCACCTTGTTCCTGCCAAGTTACCTGCCCTGTTTTTGTTATTACAGGAAACCTCTTGACTTACCTGTGTCCTGTCTGTTAAATCAGTTCATCTGATTCACCCACAATTCAGTGCACTTGATTCTTATGTCATGAATGAACCAAATGCTGACTGAATTAAATTTTGTTCGTACAAAACAAATATCATTTTATGGGTAACAGCGCAGCACCAGTCAACCTCAGCTTCCTGGTAAGTGGGTAATCATATACAATACATGTCCATCATGAAGGTTAAGGTATTCTTCTATGATCCACCTTATACAATTGTTGTACCCAAAAGGGTTGTAGGGAATGGATAAAGGGAGACAATAATACCGCACTATGTCTGTAAGAAGCAATTCCAACAGTATAGTCAAATTCACAATATGCTGAGCCCACATCTACCTCTAGGTGGAACTGCCTTAAGGGTCTTAAGTTTTTTCAGGTGCCCATCAACCCCTTTCATCACGGGGATTTTACATTTAACGCCGTCCTGTAGTGGAGGAAAAATACATTGGGTGCACCCCTAGCGTAATACTGCAATCAAATTCAGTAGGATAGCAACATGAGCCAATTTCTAACTTACACTCTGCTGAGCCCATATGGCTCTTGACACATGCCTGTGTAAATTACGCTGCAGAATTGCCAATGTTGAGATCCACCTGGTGGGCATGTCACAGATTAGACAGTTTGTGGGAAGGTGAAATTCTCTTTGAATTTCTGCCAGGCAAACACTTGCTGGGAACGACCGTCTGAAGTGGCTGCAGACTTTTCTGGCGTGGCTGAGAAGCTCTGCCAACAGTGGGTACCTGGTTAGGAAATGCTGTACCACCAGATTTAGGACGTGTGCTAGACATGGTACATGCGTCAACTTATCCAGGCGTAGGGCGGAGAGAAGGTTGCTGCCATTATCACAGACGACCATTCCCAGCTCAAGCTGGCGTGGTGTTAACCATCTCTGTGCCTGCCCCTGCAGATCTGACAGAATTTCTGGCCCGGTGTGGCTCCTGTCCCCTAAACAAACCAGCTCAAGCACAGTATGGCATCTTTTTGCTTGAGCCATTGCATAGCCCCTGTCAGGCGTCAGTTTAACTGCCACTTCGCCAGAGACAGAGAAGGAGGAGGAGGAGGAAGAGGTGGTGGAGCATACAGACCTCATATAAGCAGCTTTCTGGAGGCGTGGTGGATGAACAAGCTCCAGCACAGAGCCCGATCCTGGATACCTCCCAGCTGCAAGCAGAGTTACCCAGTGTGCCGTGAAGGAAATGTAACGGCCCTGTCCATGCTTGCTGGGCCACATGTCTAAAGTAATGTGCACCTTGCTGCTGACTGCCTTTCCCAATGACCAATGACTCCATAACATTGTCTTCCACGTGCTGGTATAGTGCTGGAATTGCCTTCCATGAAAAGAACTGGCATTTTGGAACCTGCCCCTGTGGTACAGCACATTCAGCAAATTCACGGAAGGAGGCAGAGTCCCCCAGCTGGAAAGGCAGCAGCTGTAATGCGAGTAATTTTGCCAAGCTGGCGTTTAGACGCTGTGCAAGGGGATGGTTGGGACTATATTTTTTCTTACGCTGCAGCAGCTGGGGCAATGAAATCTGACTGCGTAAATCTGCTGTCACATTCTGGGGAAGGACCTGGTACACCCATTACTATAACATCATCCCTGTCAGTGGAGGTTGTAGACATGGCATGACATATAGTGGGGGTAGAGACAGATGAGGACCAATGGGAAGTGTTGTGCCAATGGAATGCATGACAGGTTGCGATATGTCGCTTCAAGCATGTGGTACCCAAATGGCTGATGTTTCTTCCACGATTGATCATCTCCGGACATAGCTTACAAATAGCAATGCTGCTGTCTGCTGCACATGTCGTGAAGAACTCCCAGACAGCAGAGTTCCTGGACGTGTGCTTTGAGACAACAGCGCTCTGCACCTGAGCAGCTCTGACATCTGATGCCTTGGACTGGCTACGGTTGCTTATAGAGGACATTGTGCCTTGTTTTTGTTGTGCCTCCTCCTCACTTAACTCCTCTGTTCATTTAGGCACTCAGGTGGAGTCAGTGACCTCATCATCATTGTCGTCACCCCCTATCTCCTCCTCACTGGAGCCAACTTGGCAGTATGCTGCAGCTGCTGGGGGAACATGAGTGCCAGTTCTTTGTGTGTCACTGGCACCCCCTCCCTCTAGGCTGATTATACTCCCTTCCCCAACCTTAGAGTTTGAATCAGGGCACTGTAGTTGCTGCGCATCCTCAAGCAGCATGTCACTGTCATTGTAGTCAAACAATTCAGCTGACTCCTCCATGTATGATGGTGAGGCTACGGCAGGAGTAGCTGGGGACATGGAGGCTGAATTAGATGTTTTGGCAGCTGAGGTGGACTGTAAACCACTGCAAGCCTGGCTGGCAGAGGACTCGGAGTACTCGGATGGCCTGGTTTGCCAATCCTGCAAATCCTCGGTATGTTGCTGCTGCTTAAGATGGCCAGCAACAGTTAGAAAGGGCAAGTGTGCCCCTGCAGAGGATGCACCACGTCCACGACGAAAAGGGGCACAGCCTCCAGACACAGAGGCTGCTTGCCCTCTTATCTGTGTCTGGGAGTGTCTGCCTCTCCTTTCTGGTCTTTCCGACATGGTGAGTGATATATAGATTGGAGATATGCAGAACTCTGATTCAACTGTGTTATCTAGATTAAAGATATTTAGAACTATGCTATAAATCAGCGATTTCACTGATATTTTCCCTGCAAGGCTGCCAATGTCCTCTACTCTCTCCGATTCACTTCCTCTCCTGCAGGCTGCAACACCCTGATAGCTTGCAGTGCCAAGACACAGATTAAAATTCCCAGAACTCTGGTATAACTCAGTGATACACCCTTATAGCTGGCAGTGCCAAGACACAGATTAAAATTCCCAGAACTCTGGTATAACTCAGTGATACACCCTGATAGCTGGAAGTGCCAACACACATATTCAAATTCCCATCCCTCTGGTATAACTCAGTGATACACCCTGATAGCTGGCAGTGCCAGCATATTCAAATTCCCATCCCTCTGGTATAACTCAGTGATACACCCTTATAGCTGGCAGTGCCAAGACACAGATTAAAATTCCCAGAACTCTGGTATAACTCAGTGATACACCCTGATATGCAACAATCTCCTTTCCTCTCTGATTCACTCCTGCAACAAACACATGCTGGGGCTGCGGGGAAGCCTTATATAGTGTGCTGCAGGACTTAGCTCTGTGAGCCCATGACTGGACAAAATTTGCCCTTAGTCTTGCACCTGTCTTGCACCTGACCTGTGGTCAGGTGCAAGGCTGTAGCCAATTACAAGCTTCAGGCCAGTGGAAAAGTGAATTGTGGTCCATTGTGGTGCATTGCGGGCGAACACGCGGAAATGTTTGGTGTTCGAATGGCGAATGTCGATGTCGGCCAATGTCGGGCAGTGTTCGATGAGAATTGATGTTCGCATCGAACCGACAGCACATCCCTACTCTCTACGTTTCCCCGTCTTTAACCCTTTTGCTGCTGAGGCTTTTCACACCTCTGTGCTGAGGTCATTTTTACCGCTTTCGCTCATCATGTTTAACCGCATTTTGAAGCCATATTTTGATATATGACCCAGACATATTATATATCGTTCTTTCCGGCAGACTTGGCAGATTCATAATATGTCATTATTATATGTATACGTCATGTCCTATCTGTATATTAGAACAAAAAATGCAATAAAATACGTATTTTCAATAATTTACTATCAGGGTTATCCAAAGAGATTCGAAAAGTCACCGCACGTTCGGTGACTTTTCGTTCTCTTCAATTCGGTTCCTTTTGCCGATTGCATTTCGGTGACCCTGCGGTGTATTCAGCAAACAGCACAGGGTCCCCGAATTGCAGGGAAAAGCTGCCGAAAACCTGACGAAAACTAACCGAATGCACGCTGAAAACAAGCAAAACATCTGGATTAACCTTCGAAAAAGCCGAACAGGAGCCGAACATGAGCCGAATCACACAGAGCCGAAGCAGCTGTGACGTAGAGGAGGCAGTGAATAAATTAGAAAAATCATTTGTATGAATCTGGGAAAATGAAACGCTGTTTGCAAAGAAACTACTGAGCGAAAAAGTCTGAAATTTTCACAGGAGGTCCAGGGGATGATAATAAAGAGGGCTGTTACAAAAAAAATAAGTAAACTGAAAAAAAAAATCAAAAAAAAATTGGACTTTTAAAAAAAAAAAAAAATCAGAAAAATGCTTAAAGTATCCTAAAAAATCTATAAATAAAGAGACTTTTTGCTGCAGAATTTTATAATGAACGGTTTATTAGATATTGAATTAAAACGGGAATATTTTTAACATTGAAGTCTATGGGATTCTCCTGAATAAATTTGCCGAATTAAACCACCGAATGGCAGGACATTAGGGGAACCTTTCACTGCTGGTTTGTGTTCTCTGAATAGCCGAAGCAGTGCTTTTTCATGGGGATTTCACTGCCCTCGAACAGGGACCGAACAGGCACCGTATGTGCAGGCAATTCGCCAGGATTTGGCGAATTGCCTGCTCTCTGGATAGCCGAATGTCCAGGAAAGGTAACCGAACGCTGATTTTCAGCATTCGGTTACCTTTCTCAAGCAATTCGGATCTCTTTGGATAACCCTGTAAGTGTAAAGTGTTTTTTTTCACATTTTAACATGCGAGCAATTGCGGTTATATTTTCTATGGGATGCGCTTGTTAAAAAAATTAGAAATGGGGACTCGTTAAATTTTTTTGGGGGGAAATGTCGCTATTTTTAACAAACGCACCGCATACAAAAATCGTTAGTGCAGCATCATTGTTCACATTATAACTGAAATGGGAACAATATTGCTGCATTAACAAAACAAAAACAAAAACAAAACTTTTTTTTTTTTTTTTTTTAGAATATTATTTTTAAAATATTTTTAATTTTTATTTTTAATTTTTATTTTTTTGGTGGCAGCTAGGGGTTAACTCCAGGACTGGCATCATCGTGCTATGCACAATGACACCAGTTCTCAGGGGGAGTTCCTGGAGGCTTGGCCGACATCCAGGATGTCGGCCAGCTCCGGGAGAGGATCACGATCCGACGCTTTTCAGCACCGAATCGTGAACCGGCTCCCCAGGGGTTAATGACAGCCACCGTTTGGAAGGGCAGGCTGTGCCCTTCCAAACGATGCCTGCAATAACTTTGTGTCCCCCAGCGATCGGGAGGGAGAGAGGTCCGTAGGACCTCCCTTTCAGGCGCCTCCACCGCACACACGGGGGCGCCTGAATTAGATGTCATTGTGCCGCCGCGATGACATCTAATGGCCCCGCCGTCATCCCGGAGTGCTGGGCTGACATCCAAGATGTCAGCCTGCGCCGGGGGGGTGCAGCAATCTGCCGGAAACCGGCAGATTGCTGCCTCCTGTGCATGGACGCGCTCAGCACGTCCATAGCACAGGAGATCCACTTGGCTGGATGCGCTGAGCGCGTCCATAGCAGCCAAGTGGTTAAAATATTCAACCCCCTTTTTTCGCCCCCCCACACGGATTTTTGAAAAACGGTAAAAAAAAGTTGTTTTTTTTTCTTTTTCAAGATGAATCTAAATACCGATTTTCACATCCGTAGCATCTTCTGTTTTTGAGCTATTGGTATCCTGTTTAAGATATTCAACCCCCTTTTTCACCCCCTTAGGGGCGGAGTTTCCAAAAATCCATCCTTAGTGGGCGCCTACATCATAAAAACAGTGCACCTTCAAAATTTCACGTTCCTAGGTTAAACGGTTTCAACTGGGAGTTGATGAATCAGTCATTCAGTCAGTCAGGACTTTCGCGTTTATATATATAGATTATATTTATTTAGAGAGATTAAGTAGGATCATAAATTATATGTTTCAGATTGATGAATTAGGAGTATTGAATGGACTGATTAATAATAACATTAATTTATAGAAGTGATAAGGATCCCTGTCAAATTTGTATGTAATTTGAGGGATTATAGAGTAAATTTCAGCACTGTATGTGGAGCGATTCGGATTACAGAAGCAATGTGTAACCCTCCCATGCTCCGAGATAACGAGTGACTCCAAGGCGCATATCCAAGATGGTAGACAGAGAAACAAACTTCTGCGTTTCAGGGTGAAAAACGGGAGAACGGCGTATGCGCCAAGATGGCGGAATGAGTTCGAGCAAGTGGAACAGATCATTAAATTACTTGTTACAGACTTTAGGGACGGTTGTAAAAGGTGACAGCAGGAGGAGGCAAAGGAGGACACCAGCTGAAGAAGCCATCCGGCGAAACGATTTCTGGTTTCTATTTTATGTTTTTATTATATTTTATTTCAATAAATGCTGATTTTTATTCACTGCTGCTTCACCATCTATACCGTTCAGCAGAGGGCCATCAACGAGTACCTGTGTGAGTATTGCACAAGGACAGGTTCAGGTCAACTTGGTTTTACCCCCCTCGCAGTGGCTGATGATCAGGGATGCATGCACTGTAGTGTCACCATTTGTGGAGGCAACGAGGATGGTGAGCAGGGACAGTGCATGCATCAGTGACAAAATTCCTTTAGTGTTCCTGCTGGAGCACACTCTGCGGGGAATTATAGATGTGGCTCTAGAGGCAGAGCAGCAGGCAGAAGAGGAGGCCTTCCATAGCTCTCAAGGCCCCAGTATTTTCGCAGACAGCATTCCAGCGGGTCCTCCTCAGATCAGACAGGAGGAGGATGAAGAGGAGGAATATTTAAGTAGTGAGGGCATTGAAGGTGGGGATTCCTCAAGGGAGGGTATTGTGTGCCCAGAAACCCAAAGACTAGTATGTGGCTGGGAGGAGAAAGTGCACGATGGGGTCATCCTCCTCATTGACCAGGAAGACTCGGAAGCTAATGCCACGTCCAACCTACGCTGCATGGGCTCCCTTATCCTGCAAAGCCTGGTAAAGAACCACAGGATTCGTGCTATCAAGGAGAGGGATCATTACTGGTTGGCAACCCTTCTTGATCCACAACACAAGGGTAAAGATGCAGAGCTCATCCTGTCCGCACAGAGGGAGCACAGGATGAAAAAACTTGATGACGCTCTAAAGCGACACTTGTGTAACACCTTTCCAGGCACTGGTAGGTTACCAAGTGATGACACAGGTGCTTCTGAGGCTGCGGATGATCAGAGGAATAGTGGTGAAGGCCGCTTGACTGATGCCTTTTTAATAAATTTTAGTCCACGATGCCCAGGGACGTCAAATGTAGGCACCCATTGCCAGCGTCTTCACCGTATGGTGCAGGACTACCTAGGGGCAAGGGCAGACCTGGATACCTTTCCAGCAGATGATCCACTGGCTTACTGGGTGTTGAGATTGGATCACTGGCCAGAACTTAGCCAATATGCTATGCAGCTACTAGGTTGCCCTTCATCTAGCGTGCTTTCTGAAAGGACGTTCAGTGCCGCTGGAGGTTTTGTCACAGACAAAAGAGTGCATCTGTCTGACTCTGTAGACTTGCTGACATTTATAAAAATGAATCAGTCAGGACTGATCAATAGCTATCAATCCCCTGATGCTGACGTAACGGAATAGATCGGGGATGTCTTCTGCATTCACAAAACCTCCAGCACTGAACTCTTCCACAATACCATAAAAGGGTTACGGTGTGAAGGCACTTGCTGCCATGAAAGGCACAATATTTGGCTGCACTGACGCCTTTACCAGATTCATATCTTTTTAATATAGGACCGCATGCTCCACCCCTGCACTCTTCCACAATACCACAGAGGGGTTACGGTGTGACGGCACTGTTGCCGACGCTAAAGGCCCAATTTTAAAGCACCTATTGTTACTTTCACCCAAAGCCTGCATAAGTTTCACCATAATTTAGCCAAAAAAAATCACTTAACTTTTTCTGCGCGTCTGAAAATGTCTTTTCATACAGACTGCCGCCCCAAGCAGTTGTTTATGAATAGATTAAAAGGAAAACCATTTACCGTCATTTGAAACATCATTTTTTTGGTTTTAAATGTTTCTATACATCCGAAAAATCTGCCACTTCAGGGGCAGGTTATGGGGACCTCCTAGGCACGATATTTGAAGGAATTTTTTGTTTTTATTTGTAACCTTATTTCATGGAAAACTCACTGTCCCTTTAAAAAGTTTTTTTTTTTAACTTTTTGTCCTTCTTTCCTTTCCCCCAGGGCACTACCCGGACCCCTATACACCTTTTATGGCAAATATCTAGCATATATGCCCTCTTGGAGGGCACTCTAAAAACTGAACTTTGAGTCCTATTGACTTGTATTGAGTTCGTGTTCGAGTTCGAATTCGAACCGAACTCGGGGGTGTTCGGCTCATCCCTAGTCACTGGCATATATATAGTGCTTTTTTTCTGGAAAAATAGGTGGGGGTACTCTCACTTCCATGGGAAAAACTGATTATTATGAGTTGACTATTTTCATGTCCTAATAAACAATAGCTGTAGCTCACTTACAGGAAGACACTATAAAATGGAAAGAATATTTTTTAATACTGTGTTCCATTAAATGAACCACAACTAGAAAAAAAAATTAACTTCAACTATTGTTGTAACCCTATGGGGGTTATCCACTAAGCGCCTCTGTTGCAAGAAAGGTCTATTGCAGTGCAGTTACTGGATTATTTTTTTCCAATGCTGGCACTGAGTGGAGAATACCCTAGCATTTGTGAGCACCACAGCAATGAAACTCACAGTAATGCGCAGTGTGTATGAGCTGCACAGCAATAATACTCCACTATCCACCAAGTACTGTTTGAATAATATTGGGGACTCCAATGAGAGGGTGTTTGACCTTGAGAACACCCCCACATGGTGGTAACAGCAGGACCAGGTGAACATACCGGTGTTTCCAGAGCTGATATTTTTAAATGCTGTTTTGAAATGTATTTGCAAACAGCAGCAGTTTTTATTTGTTCCCCAGGCCTGCCTGTCATTGATTCCCTGCAGACCAATGCAGCCAGGACTTAAATTTCCACCTCAACTTCCAGGGTGAACCACACACTGTCTGCAACTGCTTGGGAGGTTGGGGGTAGGGCAGCAGTGTAGACTTCTTTTGGGATGCCGTCCTCTTGACATCAGAGAGGGCCAGGCACCAGCAAGGAGGGAGGGAACAGGAGGAGAGAGAGCGCAGGCTTCCATATCCAGCACCGTGGGGAGTCTGCTCTCTGACCTGGCAGATACAATGCAGCTTGCTGGGCACCAGCTGCATCTTAGAGTAGGAGCAGCAGGGACACAGCACCAGGCAGATAGTTTAAAAATTTGGATCCCTGTCAAGGCAAGTGACCTGACCAGGGATTCAATTTATTTTGCACCCCCTCCTGGTCTTGCGCTCTTAGGCTATCGGCACATGAGCATTTGACAGAGAGGAAGGAATGTCCGTGAGAGTTGACGTTCCTTCCTTCCTATGGAGGATTGTGCTTTGTAGCCCAGTCAGCATCCATCTAGCATTTGACGGGGAGGGCTTTTTGACATTCGGTGGTCAAAACGGCACAGACATAGGGAAGTGTGGACACACTCAAGCACTCAGTGCGCTCGTCTCCTCGCAGCCTTAGGCAGCCACCTGTATCGCCTTACAGTGACAGCTCCTCTGAACACACCGCTTGCCTGACAATCCGCAGCTCTGGCAGATGTGTGTAAATATGCTGCACCCCTTCCCATGCTGTTCAAAGCTTCAGCTGCTGCAGAGAGAGGGGGCTGCAGCATGTATACACACATCTGCCAAAGCTGGGGCACTGAAGAAACAGGGGAGATTTTATTTAACCAGCCTTCCCTGGTCACTTACTGGGAGAAGAGGGGGGTTATCGGTCCCTCCATACACTGATAATCAGAAGCGTTCAGGAGCAACATGAGCTGCTGAGTGTTTTTGATTCTTTGCCTGCCACTGCCGGAGGAGGGAGGAGCATCATGCTCTCTTCTGTTAGTTCGGGCTGGTGGTGAGGTGCCGGTACTGAGTACCCTCGAGTACCCCCTGAAAAAAAGTCCTGTATATCTTACATTATCTCTCATCTCCGTTTCCAGATCAGTTATGGAGCGTCCCACACAGAGCTCAGCAACAGGAAGCTTTATCCATACTTTTTTCGCACAGTTCAAGATCACAAGGTTTACTATCAGGCTATCGTGATCTTACTGAAGTATTTGGGGTCAAACTGGGTTGGAATAATCACATCAGATGATGTAACTAGAGAGAAGGAGATCGAGGAGCTGAGCCAAGTGATTACCAGCCATGGGATCTGCATCGAGTTTAGTATTAAATTATCACAGAAAAATGACCAGAAACTGAATATTGTTAAGAAAGCCACGTCTCGGATCTTCATCCTGTGCGGGGAAGGCTCAGTGAATAATGCTGATTTTTTTTTGGCAGATCCATTGATATTTCAAAACATTACATTAATTATTTGTCCTTCAAGTATCCAAGGTTTTTTTCAATCTATATCACATCAGTTAATTCTCAACGGCAGCTTCAGTTTTAGCATGATTTCACAGCATATTCCAGACTTTCTGCCTTTTATTGACAATGCCAATCTGTCCAGTCCCCCGTCTGACCCCCTGCTGGAGGATATGTTTATTATCATTTTAGGATGCATTTCACCAAACAGAAATAAGACAGAATTTTTTAAAAGAATGTATGGTTTTACGGTCGATAATTGCACAGAAGAATTGAAATTTAACTATATTGATCGTATTGAAAATGATCTCACTGCTTATAAAGTGTACACTGCGGTGAATGCCCTGGCACAGGCTCTGCATGCCCTGGCACAGGCTCTGCACCGGATGCCAGAGGAATCAAACAGGAATTATCACGAGTGGAATCAAGGAAAAAATGCTTTCAAAAACAAGGTGAACTTTCTCAAACATTACTCCAAGAAAACCATATATTGAGTTATTTGGGAATGCACGATGTTAATGTGAAATACAATGATTTGATCCGCTGCTGGTTTTGTACGTTTGCCCAATGACACATAAATGATCAGTCTATAATTGGAGAAGAGGTAACATCACAACTCTAACCGTGGAGACCCAGCTTGAAATCCCGGCCAGAACACCTCTCCAGTAAGTGTCCTTAGTCAAGTATGTACCGGTAGGTGTCTTGCCCATCAGCTGTGGAGTCCAATGGTCCAGTGGTAACATCTCTACCCTTCGACCATGGAGAAGTAAGTCAATATACCATTCAGCACATCCCTCCAATACAACTGTGGAGAAGCAAGTCTTGACTTTACGAGAAACGGGTTCAACTGAACCACCAGGTCGCTGCTCTACAATCATGAAAAGACGACTCGATCCCACTCAGAAGTCTTGGGCAAGACACTTACAGGGTTATTCAAAGAGATCCAAATTGTGGCCGAAAGGTAACCGAACAGTGAAATTCAGCGTACGGTTACCCTTGACCATTTGGCTATTCAGAGAGCAGGCAATTTGTCAAATGTTGGCGAATTGCCTGCACATACGGTGCCTGTTCGAGTACAGTAAATCCCCATAGAGAAGCAATGCTTTATCTATTGAGAGAACAAAAACCAGCAGTAAAAAGTTGCCGAAATGCCCTGCTGTTCAGTGGTTTAATTTGGCAGTTTTATTCAGGCGAATCCCATAGGCTTCAATGTTAAAAATATTTCCTTTTTAATTCAATATCCAATAAACCGTTTATTATAATATCCTGCAGTAAAGAGTCTCTTTATTTCTAGATTTTTTAGGGTCTTTTAGGCATTTTTCAGGATGTTTTTGCGAAAATATTTTTTTGGTCTTTTTAAATCGTTTTTTTCTGTAACGCCCTTTTTATTATCATTCATTGGATTTTATATGTAAATTTCAGACATTTTCGTTCTGTAGTTTCTTTGCAAACAGCGTTTCACTTTTAAAACATTCAAGCAAACTGTTATTTTTTTTATTCACTCCATTCGTCTGCGGTGTTGGGTTTTCCGGCGGGTGCTCTGCACTCCGATCGGCTCCTGCTCGGGTTTTTCCGGTGGGTTTGGCAGGGTTAATCCAGTTGTGTTTGCCGGTTTCGGTGTGCGTTCGCCAGGTATTGCAGTGAGTGTTCGGTGGGTTTACGGCATCTTTTCCCTGCATTACGACGGCCCTGTGGTGCTTGCTGAATACACCGCAGGGTTACTGAAATGGTATCGCCGAATTGAAGAGAGCGAAAAGTCACCGAACGTGCAATGACTTTGATTCCCTTTGAATAACCCTGTTTATGATATGGATGCACCTACCTCACAAAATACTTGTAGATCTCATAGATTGTAAGATCTTGGGAACAGGGTCCCCTGAATCAGGCCATATTATCCATGTGTGGTATTACAATGTATCAACCCCTTGTACATTGATCTGTAAATTTCTGCGGAATCTGTGGCCATAAATAAAGGAAAATAACAATAATTTCAATGGTAGGTTTTTGTAACAGTGAGAGACAAAACAACAACAAAAACATCCAGAAAAACGCATTTCAATAAAGTTATAAATTGATTTGCATTTTAATGAGTGAAATAAATATTTGACCCTTTCGCTAACATGACTTAGTACTTAGTGGAAAAACCCTTGGTCACCATTCCATTCTTGGTGCTAACGTTAGCCCTGGTGGCCCCACCATATTACAATCCAAACGCTAACGGGTTAAAAAAACCTATTAGCGTTTGGTACCTTGTGCTTTTCAGATCGCGAGGTTACTGTACTTTGCGCTCCCTATACTTAACATGAGGAACGCAAAGTGTTAATCAGCGTTAGTATTACAAAGTCCTAACGCTGATTAACGTCCGGCTGCGGTTACACGAAAGTTAACCATAGCCTGGAGTTGGTGCTAACGGATTCAGCTGATGCAGAATCTATTAGCACCTGCAAAAGCCCCCCCAATAAAATCACATATTCACCTTCCATCCCACAGCGAGGACCGCGGCTCCAACCGCCTACTCTGTCTGGCAGGAGCAGGGAGACACCGGTGGAAAAAGTCTCCCAGTCTCTCCTTGCGGATCACTACGCCGACCTGCCGGATCTCACGAGGCTAGGCTATTCACGGAGATTGTCTGCTCCTCAGGTATTCAGGACTTTCATCTCTCAATACTCCTGGCCAATAACCCCTCACTGGCTCTGATCCTGTCTTCTCCACAGCTGGATCTCATCTTGTCTTTGGATTTTCATGCTCAAGTTGCTCTGGCGTTGCTGGAGTCAATGGAGGGGGGCAATTAGGAGCAAATTATAGGGGTTTCTTCCCTGGCAGACACCGCCGTGTAATTTGTGATAACCTCACTCTGAACGAGAGAAGTCAAGGAGAGAGTCTTTACAATCTTCACCAGCAGCAGAGAATGAGTTAATGGGCTGCAGTCTAGCTCTGTCTAGCTCCATCTCCTCCTCAGCTGTCCCCGTGCACACTGTGTGTGATGTGCGGGACAGGATGATGATGGAAGCATGGGGGAGGAGCCAGATGTGGAAGCCCGGGACTGCATCTGCAGGTGGTGCATTGGGAATCTTTACCACTCCGGTGTAGTCTGAATTTGTGGAGGTAAATTAGGCAGCCGCAAGGCATTAGGTTGCCGCCTAATTAGAGAGCCACCACTGGAGCTAAGCACAGCTTAGTGGGAACACTTTCCATGAGTCATTTTCAATGCCCTGGAGAGGGAAGGAGGTTCTCACCCAAGATTTGATGGTACATGGCCTCTTCCATCGTCCCTTTTGATGCAGTGAAGTTGTCCTGTCCCCTTAGCAGTAAAACACCCCAAAGCTTAATGTTTTCATCTTCATTTTTGACGGTGGGGATGGTGTACTTTGGGTCATAGGCAGCATTCCTCCTCCTCCTCCTCCAAACACGGCGAGTTGATTAAAACTCCACGAGGTGAGATCTTGCATGAAGCCCCAGACCGACGAAGATTGACAATTATTTTGTGGTTCTTCATTTGCTAATAATCACACCAACTGTTCTCACCTTCTCACCAAGCTGCTTGATGAAGGTCTTGTAGCCCATTCCAGCCTTATGTAGGTCTACAATCTTGTCCTTGACATCCATGGACTGTTGTTTGGTCTTGGCCATGGTGGAGAGTTTTGAATCTGATTGATTGATTGCTTGTGTGGACACGTGTTTTATACAGGTAACAAACCGAGATTAGGAGCAGACCCTTTAAGAGAGCGTGACTAATCTCAGCTCATTACTTGTATCAAACACACCTGGGAGCCAGAAATCTTGCTGATTGACAGGGGTCAAATACTTATTAAAATACAAATCAATTTATAACTTTTTTTGAAAAGCGTTTTTCTGATGTTTTGTTGTTATTCTGTCTCTCACTGTTACAATAAACCTACCATTAAAATTATAGACTGATCATTTCTTTGTCAGCGGCAAAACGTACAAATTCAGCAGCGGATCAAATCATTTGATTCCCTCACTGTGAGGTTCAGTTGTTGTGCTTTTACCTCTGTCACAAATCAAATGTAATAAACATGTCCCTATGATCCAAAATGACCAATAGATGCTACGCAACGGTGCCCAAAATAATCCGTATCTAGAAAATAAATAGAGCTTTCTGAATGATAAATAAAATATGTGCGTAAAGGCTCATTAAATGCACTCACAAACCTGCGAGTGACCGTGTGACACATCAACACTCTGGAGAGGATCAGACCCCATGGCTGCAGAGGATCCCCTAACAGTGAAGCGGATGGATGGAGCCGAGATATACAGGTTTATTCAGAGAGAGACGATCTGGCTCCGAAAATGCACCGAACGGTGAATTTCCCTATATGGTGCATTTTCGTGGCCATTCAGCTATTCTCAAAGCAGGCAAATTTTGGCTAATTGCCAGCAAATACAGTGCCTGTTCGAAATACCCCACAGAGAGGCAATGGTTAATCTATTCACAGACACCGAACAGCAGAGAAATGTCAGTGAAATGCCCTGATGTTTGGTGGTTTCATTCGACAGATTTATTCAGGCGAATCCCATCGGTTTCAATGTTATAAAATATTCCCAGTTTTATTCAATATCAGATAAATCATTTATTATTTTAATCTGCAGCAAAAAGTCTCTGGGCCTTATTACATTCTATACGCTAAAATGGCGATGAAAGGGACAAAAACCCTCGCCTGCAGGTTTCTCCTTTGCGTCCCCGTTTTAGTGTGAGATTACAATGCAGACGCTAGAAAAGTGCCGCTGCGAGCAACCACTCCATGGAGTCCATAGGACTCCATTGAGGCAGACGCTGCCGGTCACATGACCTGCCAGATCTCGCCTCGCGAGATCCAGCAAGTCGGTGTAGTGATCCGCAGAGGGAGACTGGGGGACTTTTTCCTAGGGATGTGCATGGCTGAAAAATTTGTTTAGTTTCGTTTCGTTACGTTTTTAAATAATTTTGTTTGTTTCAGAATTCCCGTAACTAATTTTGTTTCGTATTTCTTTTCGTATTGATTTGAAATTTCAAATCAATTTGAAATTTCAAATCAATTTCAAATTCGATAGTTGTTGATGTTGAACTATCAAATGGATATCAACAACTATCGAATTTGAAATGAACTATCAAATGGAGATCATTTTCAAATTTTTCTTTTATGATGATGACACAGTTTAAAACAAAATAAATTTGTTATATACCGTTTTGTTTAATTTCGAAATCGTATCATATCGATTTGTTATTCGGAAGTACTTCCGAAATATGAATTTTCAAATTTTCTGAATTTTTCCAAAACGAATGCACATCTCTACTTTTTCCCCCAGTCTCTCCCTGCTCCCGGTGGACAGAGGAGGCGGTTGGAGTTGAGGTCCTCGCCGTAGGATAGGAGGTGAGTATCTGATTTATTTTGGGGGGATTTTTGGATGGTGCTGACAGATTCTGCTGCAGCGGAATCTGTTAGCACCAAGTCCTGGCTGTGATTAATTTACGTGTAATCGCAGCCGGATGGTAATTAGCGTTAGTATATTGTAATCCTAACGCTAATTAACTATTGCTTAACCATGTAAAGTATAGTGAGCGCAAAGTACAGTAACTTTTGCTGAAAAGCACAAGATTCCAATCACTAACAGGTTTTTTGCGACGGTTCCAATACTTCGGAACGTATCGATTACATTTTTCGGCGGATTTTCAAGTCCCCTCCCTGCACTCTGGGGACCATGCTGTGAATGCTGAATACACCGCAGGGTCTGGAAAATTGATTCCTCGAAATGCAGGGAACGAGAGAGCACCAGAATGTCTGTGAATAACCCCTATAGTGTTCTCTCTCTCTCTTTTAAAATACACTTTATTCCACTTAATAATAATTATCTCACCGTGAGGAAGTTCCGGTAAAGGAATGAAACGCGTTTGCATGTGATGATGCTCTTGCCATGTGACTGGAGAGGAGTCTGTGACAAGGAAACACAGGAGCACAGCAGCGACTGATTGCAAGCAGGACAGACGGACACACGGTTCTTCTGCTTTGTGGACTCTCTGGGACTTTCAAACCATGAGAATACAGTTATTTTTAAATGGATTAAAACATATTTTTAAAAGGGGAACACTACCCTAGTGATTCACAGAGCATCAAAATGTCCCTGACATGCTGTTGCTCTGTTCCCCGCACTTTGGGGAACCAAATTCCGCTAGCCTGCTGTGAATTCATTCACCGCAGGGTTCCTGAAAAGCAGGAAATCGGCCGCCGAATGCCACTGCCAACCCGCATGTGACCGCTAACCCGTAGAACATCCGCCGCAAACCCGCCGGAGGGCCGCCAAGCACAGTGCCCACCAGCCACAGAAGAAAGGCAACAAGCCGCCTGACGTGTAAAAAAGCTGCCGTTTGCAAAAAGACAACTGATTGAAAGTGCCTGGAACTTACATATAAAATCCTATGAATTATAATAAAAAGGTCTGTTACAGAAATAAAACTACGCTATTTAAAAGAAAAAGGAAAACATTTTACCCCCAAAAAAATGCTGAAAAATGCCTAAAAGATCCAAAAAATAAATAAATGGATGAATAAAGAGACTTTTTGCTGCAGATTAAAAGAATAAACGGTTTATTAGATATTGCATAAAACCAGAAATATTTTTAACATTTACTAAAATACAGATGGGGTCCGAAAAAAAATAAATCTGTTTTTCAGTGCTATTGTAGTGGCTCCTCAGAGGGCTGAGATCGCTGCTCGTTACAATATCTCTCACTCTCAGCACAATGTGACAGGCAAAGCTGTTACAGTAACTGACTGCTGCTCATCACAGTGCTCAGAGTTTCAGTAAAACTAGTAAATAATATTTTTTATATATAAGAGGTTAGAACAATATTATTTCCTTGTTTTACTGAAACTCTGAGCGCTGTTACAGTCAGTTACTGTAACAGCTGAGCCTGATATATTGTACTGAGAGATAATATAACAAGCAGCCGATCTCAGCTCTCACAGCCACTGGATTTAAAGGGCTAAAAAAAAGGCTCCTCTCTGTATAATGTATAGAACATCCTCCTGCATTAATTAATACCCCTCTCTGAATAATGTATACAACATCCTCCTGCATTAATTAATGCCCCTCTCTGTATAGAACATCCTACTGCATTGGCATGTGGAGGGTGCAGAACTTCAGAATGCAATGCTTATCCAGCACAGGAGAGGGAACGTTTACTTAAACTTTGTATCTCTGTGGGGGAGACACAGGAATATAAAAGCAGGGGAGAGGGAAAATATTAACTTAAATTGGTCTGAAAGCTCAGAGAAGAGATGTCTGGTGCAAATTTATTTTTATAATAAAATAAAGCACTTTAAATCCAGGGAAAACATTCAAATAAATCACAGTGAAGGCTCATAATGACAGAGTAACTGTGAGAGCTGGATACTAAATGTATCAGACGTAAAAAAAAAAACCTTTATAACAAGCAGCACTGGGAGAGGAGAGGGACTTTATATAAAACGTGTATTATAAATGAGGAAAGGGGGATAGTGATCCTGGATAATATAAAATGTATCAGACCTAAGCCCCTATTATGCAGTGCGGGAGGGGAGATAACACACGTTTTATAAAGTCCCTCTCTTCTCCCAGCGCTACTTGTTATTAAGGGGTTTTTACTATCCAGCCCTCCTCTGTCATTAGCTTTCAGTGTGATTTATTTGAATGTTTTCCTTCTCCAGCTGCTTTTATCATCTTGTCTGCCTCATAGACATGCAAGGGTTAAGTAAAGGTTTCCTCTCCTGTGCTGGCTGGCTGTGCTGCGAGTGAGTATTCTGGAGCTCTATCACTGTCTGAGTTTCGGGTAGGGGTCGGGAAGGATTACGCATACAAACCTTTTCTGTAGCTTTGCGATGTTGCGCTCTTCATTGCTGGTCTCCTTCACTCATCAATGTAATATCACAAAAAGGACTGAAACTAAAATGTAGTGCATTTTATTTTAGGTTCTTTCATTTTTTGTACTGAGCAGTTTCGTATCTCTTGAGTCATACTAAAACTAAATTATTCCAAAATTCGGACTAAATCGTTTTAGTACTAAAACGAATGCACATGTCTAGTGTCTTCTGTATTTTAGAATTTGCGTAAAGTCATCCAACCTGTATATAGCAAAGTCTCTGGGTCCCAAGGACATACTGAAAACCAGAGAAATCTCAATGTATCCTTCCTGGTAAAAATACTTTCTCAAAGAAAAAAGTCTCTGCACACATTTTATAAACTTATGTGAAAAAGCCATTATTTTTTCATAATTGAGAAGGGTTTCCATAGTGTATGAAGTGTGGACATCCACTGAACAAAAAGACATAGTGGTGACTGCACCATGTGATATATTATACATACAATATATAGGTTATACCATTAAATCCTTGGTGCAGGGGACACGTGGGAGCATCGTATGAATTCCTGCTGCTGTACTCACAGCGCAGCACGCACTTCATTTCAATCCCATATCTTGGCACTGTTCTGGGACTTCAACCCGTCCACTGACATCATCACACAAGGGCTCCTCAGAAAAGGGGTATCCCAGGGAAATCCCATTACAGGATCTACAGGGGTCTTTTGTTTCTACAGGATTGTAAGTCTTACACGGTCAAGTTAAGAGTCATTGGAAACGCCAGAGACTAATGCTATATTTGGCCTTTCCTATAATGATATATATGGCTTTGTAAATTGTATATATTCAAAACAATAAAATATTTAAAGCAGCAGTATTATCTACTTTTCACTCATAGAGTAAACACTGCGGCCACAAGAACTCAGATATATATATAGATTTTCACTATGAAGGTGATATATTATTTATTTTCTGCCCATAAAATGCTGCAACATGTGAATGTTAATATACATCTCAGAGCATTCGGCTGATGGGAAGTGACCGGCATTAACACATATAGGAGATACAGCCTTTAGCATTGTTACAAATGTATCTAATATGTAAATCTTCTTTTGAAAGCTCCATCACTTTGTAAAACGCGTTTACTACAAGGACCATAAAGGGAAGGAAATATTCTTTAACGATAAAGGAGAACTGCCTGACGAGCTCCATCTGTCGAAGAGGATATTCCATAAACTAGAGGGTTATATATCTGAAACTATATTTAGTATTGGAGTCATCAACACAGCTCTTCCAGAAGATCAGCAGCTTCAGTTACATCATAGATTGCAGTTACTGAAGAATGGTAAAGTAAGTTGATTTTTCCATCAACCTCCTTCATTATCAAAGCACTTTTTAGTGACAAAAGTATTATCATAACATTTGACACATAAGATGCATAATTAACCCTTTTGCTGTGCTAGACGTGTGGGAGATGTCCTCAGGTTTTCCCATTGCACAAAGAGGACATCCCATACAGCAAAGCAGACAAATGCAATCAATCCAGCCGATGTATGACCTCTCCA
Organism: Leptobrachium leishanense; assembly: GCA_009667805.1. Classification (NCBI taxonomy): domain Eukaryota; kingdom Metazoa; phylum Chordata; class Amphibia; order Anura; family Megophryidae; genus Leptobrachium; species Leptobrachium leishanense. The sequence continues at coordinate 535,121,392 of CM019063.1, read as the reverse complement.
ATGATGCAACTATATAAAGTGTAAAATTATATAAAATTACAATAATTCTGTTTTTTCCCCTTTTTAAAAAGCAGCAGCACTTTTTGATTTTCACTTTTAACCCCTTCTCGACCGCTGACGTGCTATGTACATCTGATCGGGAAGTCTCCCTTAGACCCACGGACGTACACAGTATGTCAGGGTCGCTGAACCTCCTTTCCACCCGATACTTACCTCCCTCACCTGCTCCCATGGCGTTCTGGCAGGGTGGAAGCCTGCCCCTCCATTTTAGACGGGCCGGCAGCCACAATGACGTCTCACCTTTTCAGTGGTGTATAGCATTAACTATTGCGGTGCTGAATTGCGATTGAAACAGTGGTGGTCACCGGGTCACCCCACACCCACTGACCACCATATGTGTGAGGACGTCAGTGGACCAGTCAACCCCATAGCTGCCAAGTGGAGATAGGGGGATACAAATGATCCCCCTATCTCCTGATCCGTGGCAGCTAGAGGGTCATGTTTGATTTATTTGGAGAGGCCTAATCATGGTGACCAGGTGTGGTGTAAAAATAAATAAATAAAAAAATAATAAGAAAATAAGAAAAAATAAAAATTTTGGGTTTTTTCTAAAACAAAAATAATTGTCTGGGGGGGGGGTTACTAAAATGGGACCGAGGCTGGCATTTAAAAATGATGAGCATAAAATAGTGAAAATGAGCTCAGCAGTGAAGGGGTTAAAAATCAAAAACATGTAAAAATCGGGTATTTCTATTCTCAGGACAAAATTTCGAAACTATGTAGCCAGGGTCTTTTTTGGCTGTTGTAGATTCTGGGGATTAAATTTTAAAAAAGTGTGTTTTTTCCGTTTTTCATCATAATTCATATTTTATTAATAGTAAATTATAGGATATGATGGAAATAATGGTATCGTTAGAAAGTCCCTTTAATGGTGAGAAAAATGGTATATAATATGTGTGGGTTGCATAAACGAATAAGAGGAAAATTTGACCTAAACACAAACGGCGCAGAAACGTAAGAACAGCGGCGGGCACTAAAGGATGGACTTTTGTAAAACTGCCCGTCACTATGTGGTTAAAGCAGCTGCATATTTTTTTTTCTCTCACCTTACTTCCCACACTGGGAGCAAGTTTTGAGGTGACGTCGCAATACGTTGTTAGTGTTACATATTGTTTCATCTAAATCAGAAGCTGCCGCACTGCTGCAAGGTACACGAGGGGACCCCAGTATCTCCATTCTTTACACCGCACAAGGTCAAGTTAGTGAGGTATCATTGGAAAGGGCAGCGTCTGGTCTCTTTAATAATACGATGTAGTTTTGTATTAAGATAAATGCATATTTTCATTTCTCCCCAGTTCTAAGACAAAGGCATTACATGTTTTTACTTATAAAGCAAACAATCCCGCTGTACGAACTCACATTCTCATTCCCCACGCATGTGTTTGAAGCAAGTGTAGGGATGGAGCAATACGTTATTACATATTGCGCCATATAAAACATACATGCCACTGTACCTCTCTAAGGAGCACCAGGGGTTCTTTGGACCCCTGTATCTCCATTATTTATCTTCCACAAGGTCATGTAAGGTGTTGTTGGAAAGCCCACAGTCTGGCCTTTACATGACTGTATACAGTAAAATAAAAGGGAAAAAGAATTGTTGTTTTTCTTCTAAAGCAGCAGAATTGTTAATTTTCCACATTTAAAGTGAACAATGCCACTGTCATTACTCACCTTATCTTTTCCCACAAAGGGACAAGTTCATTGTTTTATACAAAGTCATACAGGGTTAATCAGAGACCCTCTCATTCCCCTCGCTTCCCTGCACTTCGGAGAATCAAAGATCCCCACCCTGCAATGTATTCAGCAAGCACCGCAGGGCCCCAGGAGGGCTGGGAAAACCTGCTGCAAACCCGACAAACACTCACTGATCACGCCGGAAAAAAATATATACGCTTGTGTGATGGAAACGCTGTTGGTCATCTGTCCTGCTCTACAGGCACTCTCCTTTACGCAGATCAGTCCGGCCGCTGAGTTGCTCTGGACTCGGTGCCTCGAGCAGCCTGATCTGTAGCTCCAGAACCGCTTGATCTGATCCTCTGCCTCTTTGAATCTCCAGATGGCCGCTCTGTGCCTTCTGAGGGTGAATGTGAGTACCCTGGATGAGGAACCAGACAGGCTGTGTGTTCATACGGGATCAATTGACTTTATTGAAAAACACCAGTATTTATGCAAAGGTAATACACACACTTATCAAGTTTCCCATTCACCCCAACAGTTCCGATTGGCTGGTTTCAAGACCACTGCAAGCCTCATTCTGGTCCTTCACAGGTACTTACATGAGTATGTCAGGCTGTTGTACATAAGTGAGTTTGTCCAGCTTGAAACAGATGGCAGATTAATACGCTCAATCAACAGATAACGGGGTGAAGCACACAAACTCGTAATCTGTTTTCAGATACCATTTACATAATACATTGTCCCAATGAATCAGATTGGGGCAGTGTTTGCCCACAACGCACACATGCAGCAGATAAAAAGAAAGACATAGCATTCTGGCATTATAATAGATCCATAGTGCAGGAGGGGTGGGGTCGCGCCTGTTTCCCAAAGGGTTGGCTGCAACCACGAAATGTATCCAGCCCAACAACATGTGTAGAACATAACAAAGAAAAAAAATGTCATCTGCGCTAATTCCCATTATACCATGTGAAACTAAACACAATTAGAGGTTTGGTTTCTTATTAATGGCCATTATAAGACTAGCTTGCCCGCTAGCGTCACGGCACCTCTAAAAGGGCGAGTCCTAACCAAAATGAAAAAAATAATAATAGATCCCACAAAGATTCTGCACAATAGGCCTGCACCACCACAGCACATCTCCAAGTTCACATTAAAATATTGCATAAAGAAAAGGAATGAAATAAACGCCATTTATGGGGAATGAGTCCTAAAACAGGGGACCACAAAGGGAGTAAAGTCTGTCCCTTCAAGCATGGGAGCGCCATGTCAGCTCTGTGACCTTTTGAAAGCTTCAAATTTGAAACAGTGTTTGAAAAAAAACTACTGAACGAAAATGTCTGGAATTTACATATAAAATCCTATGAATGATAAAATGTGGGGATGTGCAATTTGTTTTGTTCTGAATAGAATTTCGTACGAAACTGACCATTTTCGTTCCTTCGGGAGCATTTCTGAAACAAAATATCGGCCGCAAATTCTGAAATCCCGAATGAAAGTATCAACACAAACGAAATCATTACGTTATGAAACTAAATGAAATAAAACGGAACTGATACGAAATGGAACAACATTTTTATACAACAGCCGCAAGCTCACATCTCCCTCTGCCACAGCGCTTGCTTCTGGACTCAGAATCTAAGACCGGGCACAAGCTCACATCTCCCTCTGCCACAGCGCTTGCTTCTGGACTCAGAATCTAAGACCGGGCACAAGCTCACATCTCCCTCTGCCACAGCACTTGCTTCTGGACTCAGAATCTAAGACCGGCCACAAGCTCACATCTCCCTCTGCCACAGCGCTTGCTTCTGGACTCAGAATCTAAGCCTGGCCACAAGCTCACATCTCCCTCTGCCACAGTGCTTGCTTCTGGACTCAGAATCTAATCCCGGCCACAAGCTCACATCTCCCTCTGCCACAGCGCTTGCTTCTGGACTCAGAATCTAAGCCCGGCCACAAGCTCACATCTCCCTCTGCCACAGCGCTTGCTTCTGGACTCAGAATCTAAGACCGGCCACAAGCTCACATCTCCCTCTGCCACAGCGCTTGCTTCTGGACTCAGAATCTAAGCCGGCCACAAGCTCACATCTCCCTCTGCCACAGCGCTTGCTTCTGGACTCAGAATCTAAGCCCGGCCACAAGCTCACATCTCCCTCTGCCACAGCGCTTGCTTCTGGACTCAGAATCTAAGCCCGGCCACAAGCTCACATCTCCCTCTGCCACAGCGCTTGCTTCTGGACTCAGAATCTAAGCCCGGCCACAAGCTCACATCTCCTCTGCCACAGCGCTTGCTTCTGGACTCAGAATCTAAACCCTGCCACAAGCTCACATCTCCCTCTGCCACAGCGCTTGCTTCTGGACTCAGAATCTAAGCCCGGCCACAAGCTCACATCTCCCTCTGCCACAGCGCTTGCTTCTGGACTCAGAATCTAAGCCCGGCCACAAGCTCACATCTCGCTCTGCCACAGCGCTTGCTTCTGGATTCAGAATCTAAACCCTGCCACAAGCTCACCTCTCCCTCTGCCACAGCGCTTGCTTCTGGACTCAGAATCTAAGCCCTGCCACAAGCTCACCTCTCCCTCTGCCACAGCGCTTGCTTCTGGACTCAGAATCTAAACCCTGCCACAAGCTCACATCTCCCTCTGCCACAGCGCTTGCTTCTGGACTCAGAATCTAAGCCCGGCCACAAGCTCACATCTCCCTCTGCCACAGCGCTTGCTTCTGGATTCAGAATCTAAGGTATCAGCGATCAACATGTCTTTTGCAATTTTACTTCACAATCTCGACTTTAATCCTACTGTTCATATTCTATGCTTGCATCTATCTATTAATATTTTGTCTGTATGTTTTTTTCTTGATAAATGTATGCTCTGCTTTGTTAAACCCATGCTCTCATATGGCCGCCCCAACCCCTCACCAGGTCGTAAATATACCTGGGATATACAGCCCACACTCTGTAACAAGCTCACATCCCCCTCTGCCACAGCACTTGCTTCTGGACTCTGCTGTCACACCCGCCTTCCCTATCCATCCACCCACCCAGTGCTGGTCTAAAATTTGTAGCTTACTTTCCAGCTGCTTCCACTTTGCAAATCACCCTAATTAACCCAAGGTTCTAGCCCTCTCCATAATATGTTAATCTGTATATTTGTGTTTTGTTTTTAATATCTTGCATTTTATTAGTTTGTATTTCTGTAACATTTTAATGTTCTTGAACCCAGAACATACTGAAAACGAGAGAAATCTCAATGTATCCTTCCTGGGAAAATACTTTGCAAATAAATAAATAAACAAAACAATCAAAAACGAAATAAATTTCATAACGAAATGAACTGAAACGAAAAAAAACGTAACCGAAATGATCTGACATGAAAAAAAAATCTAGAAATAAAGAGACTCTTTACTGCAGAATATTATAAGCAACGGTTTATTACATATTGGATTAAAAACCTTCCTAATGTCGTCTAGGTGCAAAGATTCTCACCTCTAAATGACCTGTGCTCTCAAATGGCGTAAACAACAGGTGTTTAATTAGTGTTTGGAAATAACATGTGCTTCTAATTAGCAATTAGAATTTGATACATTGCCTGTAGACTGGGTGTGGCCTGCACATGTATGAACAAACACTGTTTGTTTTGAATTCTAAGAAGTGTTCATTTCTACTATATGATCCTCTCTGATATGCTGTTTAACCCCTTAAGGACTGGGGCTCTGTAAAGCCAATCATTAATGATGTAGATGTTACGTCATTTGTCATCAAGGGCTTAATAAAATCTTTATCACACTCCTTAGATTTAAACGTAATATTCCAGTATTTGTACGTCATGTACCTCTCCCGAAGGGCCTATGTGAGCATACAATTATTATTGTGTTAGAAATGTCTATCATAAAGCATACAAGCTGAGTCCCTAGAGTCTCTGTCTATCCATTGTCATATATACCTTGCTTAATACATATAAAGCCCCGTTCACACTGTGCGATTTGAAAGTCGCGTGATTTTCCGTGCGATTTTCATATTCGCGACATAGTGCGATAATGTCGCACGATATCACATGACATCGCGGTTTTGTGCGATTGTTGCAAAGCACCACCAATGCAAATTGCAAAATCGCAGATTGCAAACCTCAAAAAAGGGTCATGTACCAGCGACATGCTACTGCGACGTGCGGCATGTGACGTCGCGCGACAAGATGTGAACAGCTCCATTGAAATGCATTGGAGAAGCTACACAGTATGACGTCGCGTGGATTTTGCTGCGACGTCGTGGCAAAATCCGCACGATAAACCACACAGTGTGAATGGGGCCTAATACATTCCCTCATCTAACAGGATAGTGTCACGGTCCAAACCACCAGACCCTCTGGTGCCCTCTTTTGTTCTCCTTTTGCCCTGTTTTGCATTGATATGCAGGTTCTAGGACTTTTTCCTCCATACGCTTCTTGAACTATAATTTGCATAATGGACATGGAACCACTCCTGCCGTTCATCTCCCTAATTGATCCTGCATATGAGGAAGCTACACCCCTGATCCCACGCTTCCTCATTGAAGTTCCTAGCTTAGCTAGTGCAGACCTGCCTTCCACAGATCCTTGCCTGGAACCCCTCCTGCTCTTGATCCATAGACCTTCCTGTACACCCTCTGCTATTTCTGGACATTCTCTACCGGTATCCTCCATTGCCCCCTGTACCTTCTGCTTTCCATTATTGATATACCCGTGTACCAGATCTCTGCTAAATCTTGACCACTCTATTGCCTATTCCTATTTTGTACCTGCGCCTGATTTATATGTTCTATATCCATTGTTTATTTTCCTGGTCTGATGTCAGTTTATTTGTATTCACAAATAAACCCTGTTACCCTGTATCCTGCCTTCTGATACGTTTACTGCACCTTGGGCTCACACCCACATTTCTGCACATCTGCTAGGCCAGGCTCGTGACAGATAGCAGCCAGTCCCTGTGCATTTTAACCCCTTAAGGGTGGCTAGGTGTCGTGTGGGGGTCTCTGATGGCAATGTTTCTATACATCCTAGAAATCCGCCACTTCACGGGCAGGTTATGGGGACCTCCTAGGCACGATATTTGAAGGAATTTTTCGTTTTTATTTTTAACCCTTATTTCATGGAAAATTCACTGTCCCTTTAAAAACGTCTTTTTAAACTTTTTGTCCTCGTTTCCTGTCCCCCAGGGCACTACCCGGACCCCCATACACCTTTTATGGCAAATATCTTGCATATATACCCTCTTGGAGGGCACTCTAAAAATCAAACTTTTGAGTCCCATTGACCTGTATTGAGTTCGTGTTCGAGTTCGAACTCGAACCTTTGAAATTGTTCGAGTTCGAATGCGAACCGAACACGGGGGTGTTCGGCTCATCACTAATTGTAATATGGTTTTAAGTTTACAACTGCTCTGGTTAAGTTAGCACCTAGAATGTAATATGGCCTGAAGACTTTGCTGGACTTTGAATCCACTGTGGATACTTTTCTAGAAAATTAAGCAACGCAGAACAAAACTATCAGGTCTATTCAATAAAGGTGAAACTCAGGAGAAGTGGCAGGAGAAGTGAAAATTCTAGGTCACAATAACCAAACCAGAATAATTCTCCCATTTATCTCATTTTCCAAATCTGTTATTTGTTCTAGATTGGTTGCTTCTCCTGACAGTTCTCCTGAGTTTCACCTTTACGGAATAGACCTGTATGACATCAGCAACCAAGACCTTTTGGGCATTTTCACTGCACTCAAAGAGTGTAGGAGCCTTTATGGAGTCATTCATTTTCCTGTTGTTGGGATAATAACAGCAATAAAACCACCAATACAAACGACCAACATGAGACACAGAAAAAACAAAATGAATATATTGTCACTGCTTTCCCGTCGGTGGTGATAGTGATCTTTTTCTTTTCTTTTCTCTGTGTATAAAGTTAGTCATTTATATTGGTGGTTTTATTGGTGACTAGTTGTAAAGCCTGCCCAGAGGGCAGTCTATTGTGGATATACTGCCCCTGCTCATGTATACTGCCCCAGCTCGTGGATATTGCCCCTGCTCATGTATACTGCCCCAGCTCGTGGATACTGCCCCAGCACGTGGATATTGCCCCAGCACGTGGATATTGCCCCAGCTCGTGGATATTGCCCCAGCACGTGGATACTGCCCCAGCACGTGGATATTGCCCCAGCACGTGGATATTGCCCCAGCTCGTGGATATTGCCCCAGCACGTGGATACTGCCCCAGCACGTGGATACTGCCCCAGAACGTGGATACTGCCCCAGCACGTGGATACTGCCCCAGCACGTGGATATTGCCCCAGCACGTGGATATTGCCCCAGCACGTGGATATTGCCGCAGCACGTGGATACTGCCCCAGCTCGTGGATACTGCCCTAGCACGTGGATATTGCCCCAGCACGTGGATATTGCCCCAGCTCGTGGATACTGCCCCAGCTCGTGGATACTGCCCTAGCACGTGGATATTGCCCCAGCACGTGGATGGATACTGCCCCAGCACGTGGATATTGCCCCAGCTCGTGGATACTGCCCCAGCTCCTGGATATTGCCCCAGCACGTGGATACTGCCCCAGCACGTGGATATTGACCCAGCACGTGGATATTGCCCCAGCACGTGGATATTCCCCAGCACGTGGATACTGCCCCAGCACGTGGATACTGCCCCAGCACGTGGATACTGCCCCAGCACGTGGATATTGCCCCAGCTCGTGGATACTGCCCCAGCACGTGGATACTGCCCAGCACATGGATATTGCCCCAGCACGTGGATTGATACTGCCCCAGCACATGGATACTGCCCCAGCACGTGGATGGATACTGCCCCAGCACGTGGATACTGCCCCAGCACGTGGATACTGCCCGCACGTGGATATTGCCCCAGCTCGTGGATACTGCCCCAGCACGTGGATACTGCCCAGCACGTGGATATTGACCCAGCACGTGGATATTGACCCAGCACGTGGGTATTGCCCAGCACGTGGATATTGCCCCAGCACGTGGATATTGCCCCAGCTCGTGGATACTGCCCCAGCACGTGGATATTGCCCCAGCACGTGGATATTGCCCCAGCACGTGGATATTGACCCAGCACGTGGATATTGCCCCAGCACGTGGATATTGACCCAGCACGTGGATATTGCCCCAGCACGTGGATATTGCCCCAGCACGTGGATATTGCCCCAGCACGTGGATACTGCCCCAGCTCGTGGATACTGCCCCAGCACGTGGATATTGCCCCAGCACGTGGATGGATACTGCCCCAGCACGTGGATATTGCCCCAGCTCGTGGATACTGCCCCAGCTCCTGGATATTGCCAAAGCACGTGGATACTGCCCCAGCACGTGGATATTGACCCAGCACGTGGATATTGCCCCAGCACGTGGATACTGCCCCAGCACGTGGATACTGCCCCAGCACGTGGATACTGCCCCAGCACGTGGATATTGCCCCAGCTCGTGGATACTGCCCCAGCACGTGGATACTGCCCAGCACATGGATATTGCCCCAGCACGTGGATTGATACTGCCCCAGCACGTGGATACTGCCCCAGCACGTGGATACTGCCCCAGCACGTGGGTGGATACTGCCCAGCACGTGGATACTGCCCCAGCACGTGGATACTGCCCCAGCACGTGGATATTGCCCCAGCTCGTGGATACTGCCCAGCACGTGGATACTGCCCAGCACGTGGATATTGCCCCAGCACGTGGATATTGACCCAGCACGTGGATATTGCCCCAGCACGTGGATATTGCCCCAGCACGTGGATACTGCCCCAGCACGTGGATACTGCCCCAGCTCGTGGATACTGCCCCAGCACGTGGATACTGCCCAGCACGTGGATATTGCCCCAGCATGTGGATATTGACCCAGCACGTGGATATTGCCCCAGCACGTGGATATTGCCCCAGCACGTGGATACTGCCCCAGCACGTGGATATTGCCCCAGCTCGTGGATACTGCCCCAGCACGTGGATACTGCCCCAGCACGTGGATACTGCCCCAGCTCGTGGATACTGCCCAAGCTCGTGGATACTGCCCAAGCACGTGGATACTGCCCCAGCACGTGGATATTGCCCCAGCTCGTGGATACTGCCCCAGCACGTGGATACTGCCCAGCACGTGGATACTGCCCAGCACGTGGATACTGCCCCAGCTCGTGGATACTGCCCCAGCACGTGGATACTGCCCAGCACGTGGATATTGCCCCAGCACGTGGATATTGACCCAGCACGTGGATACTGCCCCAGCTCGTGGATACTGCCCCAGCACGTGGATACTGCCCAGCACGTGGATATTGCCCCAGCATGTGGATATTGACCCAGAACGTGGATATTGCCCCAGCACGTGGATACTGCCCCAGCACGTGGATATTGCCCCAGCTCGTGAATACTGCCCCAGCACGTGGATACTGCCCAGCACGTGGATACTGCCCAGCACGTGGATGGATACTGCCCCAGCACGTGGATACTGCCCCAGCACGTGGATACTGCCCCAGCTCGTGGATATGCTGCCCAAGCTCGTGGATACTGCCCCAGCACGTGGATACTGCCCCAGCACGTGGATACTGCCCCAGCTCGTGGATACTGCCCCAGCACGTGGATACTGCCCAGCACGTGGATATTGCCCCAGCACGTGGATATTGACCCAGCACGTGGATACTGCCCCAGCTCGTGGATACTGCCCCAGCACGTGGATACTGCCCAGCACGTGGATATTGCCCCAGCACGTGGATACTGCCCCAGCACGTGGATATTGCCCCAGCACGTGGATACTGCCCCAGCACGTGGATATCGCCCCAGCACGTGGATATGGCCCCCCCGCTCGTGGATATGGCCCCCCCGCTCGTGGATATGGCCCCCCCGCTCGTGGATATACTCACCTACATCGGCCCTCCAGCGATGGCGGTCCCGCGTCCCGCTTCAAGCGTCCTCTCTCGCTCCGTTGGTCGCCGGGATGACGTCACGAAAGCCTTTGACCCCCGGGGTCAAAGGCTTTCGTGACGTCATTCCGGCGAACAACGGAGCGAGAGAGGACGCTGGAAGCGGGACCGCCATCGCTGGAGGAGCTAAGGGCCGATGTAGGTGAGTATGTGTCCCCCTACATTGGCCCAGAGCCTCAGCGGTGGCTGTCGCAGGCTGCTCGGCCGGCCTCCAGGCTTAGGCGAGCCCCCGGCTCGGCTGGGCCTGTAGGCCCAAGCCAAGCCGGGGGCTCGCCTGAGCCTGGAGGCCGGCCGAGCAGCCTGCGACAGCCGGAGGACAGTCACCGCTGGAGCTCAGGGCTAATGTAGGTGAGTATGTGCTCTCCACACCCACCTGCTTACTCGGCCGGTATCCAAGCTTAGGCGAGCCCCCGGCTTGGGCCTAGAGGCCCAGCAGAGCCGGGGACTCGCCTGAGCATGGAGGCCGGTCGAGTTGCATGCTCGGCCGTCCTCCAGGCTCAGGTGAGTCCCTGGCTCGGCTGGGCCTCTAGGCCCAAGCCAAGCCGGGGGCTCGCCTGAGCCTGGATGCCGACCAAGCTTAGGCGAGCCCCCGGCTTGGCGTGGGCCTAGAGGCCCAGCCGAGCCGGGGACTCGCCTGAGCCTGGAGGACGCCCGAGCATGCAACTCGACCGGCCTCCATGCTCAGGCGAGTCCCCGGCTCGGCAGGGCCTCTAGGCCCAAGCCAAGCCGGGGGCTCGCCTAAGCTTGGATACCGGCCGAGCAAGCAGGGTGTGTGTGTGTAGAGCACATACTCACCTACATCGGCCTCGAGTCCTCCACCGGTTCCACACATACTCACCGACATCGGCCTTTAGCTCCTCCTGCGATGGCGGTCCCGCTTGCAGCATCCTCTCTCCGTTGCTCGCCAGGATGACGTCACGAAAGCCTTTGACCCCCCGGGGTCAAAGGCTTTCGTGACGTCATTCCGGCGAGCAACGGAGAGAGAGAGGATGCTGCAAGCGGGACCGCCATCGCTGGAGGAGCTAAAGGCCGATGTCGGTGAGTATGTGTTAGGCAACATCGGCCCTGAGCTCCAGCGGTGACCTCCTCCGGCCGAGCAGGCTGCTCGGCCGGCCTCTACGCTTAGGCGAGTCCCCGGCTCGGCTGGGCCTGTAGGCCCAAGCCAAGCCGGGGGCTCGCCTAAGCCTAGAGGCCCGCCGAGCAGCCAGCGGCAGCTGGAGGAGGTCTCCGCTGGAGCTCAGGGACGATTTTGGGGTGTATTTTTTGGGAACTTCGGCCCCGATCCTCCAGCGGTGACCTTCTCCGGCTGCCGCTGGCTGCTCGGCGGGCCTCTAGGCTTAGGCGAGTCCCCGGCTCAGCTGGGCCTGTAGGCCCAAACCGAGCCGGGGGCTCGCCTAAGCCTAGAGGGCCGCCGAGCAGCCAGCGGCAGCCGGAGGAGGTCTCCGCTGGAGCTCAGGGCCGATTTTGGGGTGTGTTTGTTTGCGAACTTCGGCCCCGATCCTCCAGCGGTGACCACCTCGGCTGCCGCTGGGTGCTCGGCGGGCCTCTAGGCTTAGGCGAGTCCCCGGCTCGGCTGGGCCTGTAGGCCCAAACCGAGCCGGGGGCTCGCCTAAGCCTAGAGGCCCGCCGAGCAGCCAGCGGCAGCCGGAGGACGGTCACCGCTGGAGCTCAGGGCCGAGTTAGGGGAGTATGTTTTGGAACATCGGCCCCGATCCTCCAGCGGTGACCTCCTCCGGCTGCCGCTGGCTGCTCGGCGGGCCTCTAGGCTTAGGCGAGTCCCCGGCTCGGCTGGGCCTGTAGGCCCAAACGAGCCGGGGGCTCGCCTAAGCCTAGAGGGCCGCCGAGCAGCCAGCGGCAGCCGGAGGAGGTCTCCGCTGGAGCTCAGGGCCGATTTTGGGGTGTGTTTGTTTGGGAACTTCGGCCCCGATCCTCCAGCGGTGACCACCTCCGGCTGCCGCTGGGTGCTCGGCGGGCCTCTAGGCTTAGGCGAGTCCCCGGCTCGGCTGGGCCTGTAGGCCCAAACCGAGCCGGGGGCTCGCCTAGAGGCCCGCCGAGCAGCCAGCGGCAGCCGGAGGAGGTCACCGCTGGAGCTCAGGGCCGATTTAGGGGAGTATGTTTTGGAACTTCGGCCCCGATCCTCCAGCGGTGACCACCTCCGGCTGCCGCTGGGTGCTCGGCGGGCCTCTAGGCTTAGGCGAGTCCCCGGCTCGGCTGGGCCTGTAGGCCCAAACCGAGCCGGGGGCTCGCCTGAGCCTGGAGGCCCGCCGGCAGCCGAGGACGGTCACCGCTGGAGGATCGGGGCATCTGGCCGTGTAAACACACGGGTAGCTGCGCGCGGCTCGTGCCGTTTTTTTTTTTTTTTTTTTCACGCGCCGGCACGCGCAGCTACCTGTGTGTTCTAACGGCCGCTTTCAAATGTCCGTCGCGCATGCGCAGTAGGGTTTTGGCGACGGACAGTTTTTAGCTTATCCTTTTATAGGATAGATGTTATCCCTGTAGTGAATTTCTCGGTGTCAGTGGGATTCGCCTGGATCGCTGTTGGGAGGAAGCTTATCAGTATTGGTGTCCATACTATTTTATTCATTTTCCACTTATCCTCAGCATTAATGACATAAATCTACATACAATGGACATGTTAAAAGTCTAAACTCTAGCCAAGCCGGTTGGTTTTATTCTTTTCACATTTGGCCCCTATTCCATTCTTCGCGCAATTTCGTTTTGCACAGTGCTATTTTTTTTGCGCGCATCGTCCAGCGTTATCGCGGGAAAATTAACGGGATATTCCGATTCGAACACATTTTCGCATGTAAATCAGTGCGCGGACTGTTTTTTTCGCGGGATTCAGCCAATCAGAATTAAGAACCTTAATTCACATCAATTTACCTTAATTGACTCACTTACGTTTTTGCGCCTGTCAAAGTTAATTTGAGTATACATGCTGCAGCAATAATAAAAACACGCATGAATTAACAATTTTTTTGTTTGGGTATGTGTAGAATGTGTAACTATACATTGCTGTATTTTTTTTTTTCGTCTGGTGTATTTTGTTTTGGCCAGAACTTTCCGATTTGCCGTTACCACCAGCTTTTCAAAGACGTTAAAATTATGCGCAAATGTCATTCGTAAAAAGTTGCGCATCGATCAAAATACCATCGCGTAACGAATTTGCGCTCACAATGTTAAGTATAGTACGCGCACAGTTCATCACGCCCGCGCAGGTCCATCCACGTTAAACGATAACGTGCATCGTTTGTGCGAACGTTGAAATACGACGTTCTGCGCAAAGGGTTATGCCACTCGTGCAAATGCGCATTTGCGCACGCAAAACATGCTGCCCGAGGAATGTAATAGTGCCCTATAACTGTAACACTTATAGACCTGGTTCACATGAAAGAAAAGCTTTTGCTTCGTCCAATCTTTTCGACCTAGAATGATCATTCTCTGTAAATATATTCGCCCAATGGAAACAGTTACCGACCTTTATAACAGCTTATTTTCTTATTAGATTCCACATTCGAGATGCTCAGAGCGTTGCCTCCCAGGATACAGAAAAGCCCCCCAAGAGGGATATCACGCCTGCTGCTATGACTGCATCCCATGCTCTGAGGGGGAGATATCCAATGAGACGGGTAATGTATGTGGCGTATCGGGGTACAACACGTTCAAAAACATTGGAATTAATCAGAACAAAATAATGACTTAATATTTTAGAGCATTAAAAAGGCTTTTTCCTCGCAGTTACAGCTTTGCTCATATATGCATCATCATAAAAAATCAATTCGTATGATAGTCTTCGAGAGTCCCAGAGACACCAACCACTACCACAGTCACATCAACCGACAACCCAATGAATACATTGAATAAATGTGGCTGTCATGGAACCAGATTCCCTTTTTTGTTTTCACCATATGCTTTTACTTAAAATGGGGCACGTGAGTAAAGATCCTTTTCTCTACTGGGTGATTGCATCCTGTTTTTATCTTCTCTCCATATCAAAGCATACTAAGAGAAGCCCTTTCTACCCCCTCTCCTCATAACAAAGCCCACCAAGAGAAGCCCTCTCTACCCTCAAGACACCTTTTATTTGCTGGTACTTTCCCAATAAAGTGAAGAAAATACAAAGGACTTTGTCTGCTTTGAAAAGGGGATGAGTTAAGCTATCTGACTTCCACCATATCCTGCATGTGACATTCACTTCTTGCATATGACCTTGGGGTTCCAGAATAGTGTCTCTAGTGGAAGGCTGCACATTTCTGAGCTGTTTTTGGCATATACACACTGGGTGAAGATATAGGGAAGTATTACAATGTTGGTGCTAACTTAACCAGAGCTGTGGTTAACTGAAAACCTCCATAGACTATAATGGCTCTGGGAAGTTTACAAAAGCTCTGGTTAAATTAGCACCAACTATGTAATATGGCCCATACTGCGTAAACACACACTCTCACTCACAAATACATAGATAAACAAACCTTCCTGGAACTCTCCTGCTTCCTAACTGTTCTTGGACAGAGAAGACATCCTGTAGCTTTCTAGAAGCTCTTTATCTTGGAGGATCTGTCCTCATCCCTTCTTCTTGCTGCTCTTCCTGCTAATTTCCCGTCACACAATCATACACCTCTGAGTTTCTGCTTGATTTTAACCAAATTCTTTCCATTGCACCATCGCCAGTGGATTTCTGGAAAATAAACTGGCAGTTGCCACGCGGTGAAATTATGCCCGAAAATTATGCAGCACATTTGCAAACTGTATGCACTATTTGACAGTCAGATGGCGCCTCTGCTGGCCAAAAAGTGCAACTACATCACTATAATCACTATAAAAGTGATTACTGTGCCACTTCCCTTCAAGTCAGAAGTATTTCACTTCACATCTAGATCCTTAAATCAGATCATACATTTCTATCTAGAATTCCTCATGTGGTCCCAACTCTGATATTTCCAGATAATGAAGCTCCATCACCAGCAAACAGCACATTCACCATCTATATTCACTGTGTGGCAGCATCCTGTGGATTTCACACATTTTATCCTCTCAAGTGAGGTCGCCTCTCTGAATATAAAATCACAGCCTCTCCCACATCTCTCTATATCATCATCATAATGTTATCATATTTTACTTAATATCTGTTTATTACTGGTGCGGACATCATGCATCACAATGAACACAATCACTAAGTAAAAGGCACTTACCACAACAGTACGCACAAAGTGAAACACGTTCAAAAACATTGGAATTAATCAGAACAAAATAATAACTTAATATTTTAGAGCAATAAAAAGTATTTTTCCTCGCAGTTACAGCTTTGCTCATATATGCATCATCATAAAAAATCAATACGTATGATAGTCTTCGAGAGTCCCAGAGACACGAACCACTACCACAGTCACATCAACGACAACCCAATGAATACATTAAATAAATGTGTCTGTCATGGAACCAGATTCCCTTTTTTGTTTTCCCCGATCACTTGTACTGCGCTACTGTATATGATGAGAATCGACACACACCAGTAGCAACAGGAAGCAAACAGAACAGGCAGGGAATACACAGAGAGAATAGTCAAATGGCAGGCAAAGTCGGCAACAGATCGGGTCCTCAGAACAAGCAGGGTCAGTAACAAGTATACAAACTGATTCAGTAAGCTAGCGATGCGGGAATAAAGGCTGAGACACACTGAGCGTGTAGCGATGCACAGCGTAGCGAAGCGAAGAGAAGCAAACATTTTGCAGGCTTGACTTCACTCCGCTCCACCTCGCAGCGTGTCTACACTGCATTACATTTGCTTCTCACCGCACTGGACAGGAATCCACTAACTAAATTAAAATGTACACACAAAACCGTTTTATTTTCATAAAGCACATGTTATATAGGCAAAAAAAAGTTTCTACTGAATAAAATACATCAAAAATTACTGTTAATTTAATAGGGATAGTATAAAAATATATAAAAAAGTAACCCCTGATCATATATATTATAGGGACACGGAGCGCCGTGTATAGAGTAGGGATGCATTGATACCACACACAGACATATACGTATATATCAACACGCAGACTTATATATACATATATATCAACACGCAGATATACTGTATATATACACCCACCCACAGACCTCAGACCATATATACACATACGCACATGGGGGTGGCATGTGGACAATCTCAACTAAATGCGCCCCCCCATTTGGCTGATCCCTCCAGAAGAAATGTTGATCCCGACAAAGTGAGAATATATATATATTATTCTCTGCTCTATTCGGGTTCAACATTTCTTCTGGAGGGATCAGCTAAATGGGGGGGGCGCAATTAGTTGCCAAAATGTGTGTGTAATACAAGTCTGGATATATATATACTTATAAGAATATATATTATCTATATATCTCTATATCTCATATATATATCATACCTGCCCTTACCTTCCCCTATAAATTTGCTTCAAATATACAAGCAAAAAAAACAAACCACTGCCTGACACCCTGCGCAGCCCACATGCCACCCCCTCTACCTGGCTGAATGTATCTAATATATATAATTAAATACATTCAGCAAGGTAGAGAAAGGAAAAAAAAAGTTTTATTTTATGTTCCCGGGGACATTTAAAAATGTCCTCGGATTTCATTTTTTTTAGAAATGTGTCACCTTACCTTAGCCTGGTGGTCAGTGGGGTCTCCCTGGATCCTGGTTGTGGGGGGTCTGCCATGGCCGCAGGTGCAGTGGCTCCCTCCCTGTGCTGCCTGTCTCTGCCACATGCACCCGGGTGGCTAGCCCGCACAGTCGCAGCTCTGTCATCCGGCGGCCGCATGCTCCTCAAGGGGATCCTTGGGAGGACCCTGCAGGCTGCCCTCTACAGTGCCTGATTAGAGGGCCATGTCTGCCTGATGTTTTAGTAACAAGAATGTTTTATCCCATAGGTTTCAATGTTAAAAATATTCCCGTTTTAATTCAATATCTAATAAACCGCTGCTTATAATATTCTGCAGCAAAGAGTCTCTTTATTTCTAGATTTTTTAGTTTTTTTTAAGCATTTTTTATACTTTTTTTCAAATTTATTTTTTTTCGAACTTTTGGCGAATGTCCCAAAAAGTTTGAAGTTCGCGAACTGTCGAACGGCCGATGTTCGATGCAAACTCTGAACAGATCGAACCGAACAGCTCATCCCTAGTCCAGACGAGGCCATGGCTCCAGGAAGCACTTTGCCAGGGGCAGCTTTTGGGCCTCAACTAGGCACACCGCACATTGCTAGGAGTTTTATTGTTATGGAGCTCTGTGATACGCTCATACACGGTGCATGTATATTTTTTTTTTGGGGGGGCAGCATTTCATCCTTGGACTCAGACAGCCAGTGTTTTGGGCCAGCCTGCGTAGAGTGGTTCTTCTTTGAGAACTGGGGTGACGAAGAATGAATTTAAATATAGACTGTGAAAAGTGTAAATGCAGATGGGTACGGACCCTTTGCCAGGAATATTATGTCATCTTATTTCTCTTGTTTCAGATAGTAACAACTGCCTGAAGTGTCCGGATGATGAATGGCCAGATCAGAGACACATCGTCTGTATTCCTAAAACATATGAATTCTTATCCTATGAACATGATGTTATGACCGTCTTATTCGCTGTCATTTCCATAATATTTTCTTTTCTAACTATTTTCATTCTAATAATCTTCATTTTATTCATGAAAAGTCCAGTTGTGAGAGCAAACAATCAGAACCTGAGCTTCCTCCTCCTGGTGTCCATCATGCTGAGCTTCCTCTGTGTCTTCCTGTTCCTCGGTCGTCCTGTGGATATAACCTGCAAGCTGCGTCAGACCACTTTTGGGACCATCTACTCGGTGGCTTTATCTTCTGTACTGGCCAAGACGATCATTGTTTGTATTGCGTTCAAAGCCGCAAAACCGGGCAGCATCTGGAGGAAGTGGGTGGGAGTCAGAACGTCTCATTATGTCGTCACAATATGCTCCTCAATACAGGTTGTGATTAATGTGATCTGGTTGTCCCTCTGTCCTCCTTTCCAGGAATATGATAAGTTTTCTTACCCCGGGAAGATCATCATCCAGTGTAATGAAGGCTCAGTCACTGCCTTTTATTCTGTATTGGGCTACATGGGGATTCTGGCCTCTGTGAGTTTTCTTCTGGCTTTCATGGTGAGGACATTACCGGACAGTTTTAATGAGGCCAAGTACATCACCTTCAGCATGCTGGTGTTCTGCAGTGTCTGGATCGCCATGATCCCGGCCTATCTGAGCACCAAAGGGAAGGACATGGTGTCTGTAGAGATCTTTGCCATATTGACCTCCAGTGCTGGGTTATTATCTTGTATATTTTTCCCAAAATGTTACATTCTGTTAATGAAGCCAGAGATGAACACCAGAAAGCAATTATTGGGTAAAATGCCATTGTAGTAGACGTTTTGCTATTATTTTATCATGTGAATTTACTGAAAATGCTGTCATCAAAGAGTCATGATAAGTCAACACTTTATTCATCCAAGAAGTTTTAATGTCCTAAAAAAATAGTATGACATTAACCTCCCTGGCGGTATTCCCGAGTGTGACTCTGGGTTAAAGTTTGCTACCGCGATCAGTAACCCCGAGCCACACTCGGGCTGTATACTCACCACATTCGTCGCTCCCTCTCCGTCTCCGCAGTCACCACAGTGTGATCGTGGCAGCCGGCGACTTGCTTCCTGGTTCCGTTCCCTGCAAACCACGCGACGCAGGGGGGGGCGGGACCAGGCAGCAAATTCAAACTATAAAAAAAAAATTACAGTAAAAAAATTATTTACAATAAACTTTGTGCTGTGCAGTGGGTGCTGGGATTCCTGTGTAGATGTACACTAATTTGCCAATGAAATACAGGACACAGGGTGTACCAAACAAAGTAGAGTATTTATTCTCAAAGCAGCTTTACAGAAATAAAAGGCTAATAAAAATAATTTCTATAGTGTAATAAGGCTTTGCAATACAAGTTTCACTGATGCTTGCCCAGATCCAACTGGTGGATCTGGGCAAGCACCAGCGAAACTTGTATTGCAAAGCCTTCTTAAATTTTAGAAATTATTTTTATTTGCCTTTTATTTCTGTAAAGCTGCTTTGAGAATAAATACGCTAATTTTTTTGGTACCCCTGTGTCCTGTATATTTCATTGGCAAAGGAGTCCACATCTGTACAGGAATCCCAGCACCCAGAGGAAGGAGGCATGGTTTTGGTTTGATTCTTGGGATAATAAACTATTTAGTGCTTCAAACCTTCTCTGACTCCGTGTTTTACTAGACTCTTGCTTGCACGGATTTCAGTGAGTTATTCCTACAGAATACAGGCTTACTATATAAAACATTTCCTTACCAAGAAAATTGAAACGCTTTTAGACACAACATTTTGAAAAAATTGGACCGCCAGGGAGGTTAAAGGGATTCTTTAGTTGTTACAAAGCGGCTCTTTGTTTAAAAAGAATTTCATTGAAAAAGTGGTGGTCTAGAAAAAAGTATGGTGTAGAAGACCCTATTTTTACTTTTTGAAATGTATAGGGAGTTGACCTAGCTGCCCCTATGCAGGATCCCCACTGGGAATAATAGGGGGGGTGGTTGGGATATAGTGGTGGTTATGATAAGTAAATTTAAAGGCCACTGTGTCCTTGATGGAGTCAGCCGATCATTGAAATCTAAGGAATTTCCCACGCTATTCAGATGGGAGGAGTTAAGTCTATGACCAATAGGTCGGCATACAACGCATAATACTTATTATAAAGGTATTTTCATTAGCCAATAGATAAACAGGCTGATCAGGTGACATGTGCTGGAGCAGGAAAAAAAAAATCAAGGAATAACTCGAATATTAGTTCTTTGAAACATAAACTAAAGCAATAATGATAAATAAATGAATGAATGCAGCGTTACAGTCAATAACACAGGGAGTTAATTTCCTGTCCCTCCGTTCAGGATTTATGGAGCGTATGTAGAGAGAGAATAAAAAGTATATATTAATACACAGTGTATCCAGTGAAATGGAGAAACATCAATCCTCCCTCTGCTCCTCAAAGAAATCAGTCTAGACCAGGGTTTCTCAACTCCAGTCCTCGGGACCCACTACAGGCCAGATTTTGCAGATCACCTTGGGGAAATGCAGACTGAGTCCTGCAATCACTGAGCAGCAAATCATATCACCTGTGCTGAGCTTCAGATATCCCACAAACCAGGCCTGTTAGTGGGTCCCGAGGATACGAGTTGAGAAACACTGCTCTAGACCATGGAAGGGGATGGAGTAACAAAACCCTCCGTACCCACAAAGACCTGCCACTAAATGGTATACCCTAAATTTGCAATCACACCTTCCCACTGGAAAATGGAAAACAGCAAAGGGAGACCACACAAATAAAACCCAATCCTCAATCCATCCCAAAGAAAACAAATGGGACGGAAACCTAGATAAACAGGCCAGGCAACATCTAGGAACTGTGAAAACATACTGTGGTCCTGATAGTGATGTTGTGATCAGTACACACCACTGGCAGGATGAATACAACCCAGGTGGATGGTTGACAATATAAAAAGCATCATGGACCCCTCAGGAACCCTCCATATACTTACGTCTCTCTCAGGGACTTCTTCACAACCATTTATAGACACTTATATGACCACCCCCTAAACACCAGAAGAAGATGGCACTCAATGTCCATATCTTATCACTGCTCTTGGCCTTAGAGCCCCCCATCAAACACAGGCACGAGTGCAGTCACTATGGCCACTCAATACAGAGGAAGAATGAGCTGACACCTTACAATCCATGAGACCACATACGGCACCAGGCCCCAATGGACTGAACACAGTTTATTATAAATCCTTCTTATACATCCTCCCAGGGCCAGATTAACATAGGGGCTGTTGGAGCAGCAGCTTCAGGACCATGGCTAAAAACAGGCCCAGAGAAAGTATAACTATGTCTGCATTGATGGGCATTTGGACCCCTGTATCTCTGACTTCATAGCAACTATAGTGTAATGTTAGGTATCACTGGAAAGGCCAGAGCATGATCATCTCGATGATACCAAACATGACCAGATTTTATTTAAAAATAAAATTATTTTTTTCTTTCTAACACAGCAATATTGTTCACTTTTGAATTATAAAGTGAACAATGATGCTGCACTAACTCATCATCTTATTCTCACGTCACCAACAAGTGTGGAGGCGATGGCACAATCTGCTATTATGCAGTGTTCCATCAAAAAACAAAACCACTGTACTGCAGCGAGGAGCACTTGGGGAGATTTTCGAACCCTGCATCTCAAATCTTTATACTGCACAAGGTCAAGTGAGGCGTCATTGGACAGGTCAGAGTCTGGCCTTTACATCAATACTAAACATGACCATGTATAATCTAAAAGAAGAAAGAAATAAAAAGTCGTGAAAGTTCAAAAATATGTGAAAATATCACTTCCAGAACTAGAAATGATGGTTAGGAATAAAAGTTAATTTTTATTAATGACATTTCCAAATTACAAAAAAGCAATTGAAACGAGAACAAATACATATATGAATATATACAGTAAGTGCACAAAATGAATAAACAAATGGGTAATAAATTGTGGGCTCTGTATATGAGCTGCTAGCTACAGGAACAGTAAAACATAGATGCTTTCAATGGATAGGCATAAATCTTGAGATATCAATAGATAGATGTATACAGTATTAGATGATTGAGTTTGGTGAATTGAAATCAATGGGCGATATATAGAAACCATCTAACAAGATATTGATACCCCCAATGCAAAAGAGCACCTAATCCCCAGCGATGGGGAGATAGAGGGATCCAAAGGATCCCCTCCTCCTTTTCAGACGCTTCCCCTGCTCTGGCGGGGGGGAACGCCCTCGGCGCGATGACGTCAGTGCGCCCGGAGGAGTGATAGAGCAGCGTGGGAGCGACCGGAAGAGGTGAGTATGGCCGGAGGGGGTGCTGCAAACGCCGTGGATGTACCATTACGTCCTGCGGCGTTAAAGCCCGCCTAATGGTACGTCCTGCATCGTTAAAGGGTTAAATATAGTGGAAGCAAAACCCACTATTATCTAAGCATTGCATGCCGTCGTCTACACAGAAGGGCTTGTAGAAAAGTTATTACGCTTCTTGATGGGAATAGAAGAATTTCCATTGTGAGGACAACATGAGACACGGTAATATTTAGCGTTCCATCACAAGCTGAACACAAATCTAGTAACTCGTTAAAGTGGCTTGTCGACAGCAAAGTAAAGTCTTAAAACAGTCTGGGCAACCACACATTAAATCAATAGCTATTACCAATAAAACATCTGAAACAGCAATTCTTTATTTGTGTAAATAAAAAAGTGGAACAAATATTTACTAGTTCTGCACTGACTCTCTGTCACACGTTCGATTTATATGTTTGTGCAATTAATTACCTCTTGAATTAGTTTCATTTCAATGACTCGGAGGCTTCATATTTTGGGCTGGTGTATTTGGTTTTGACCAGGACGTTCAGATTTGCCTTCAACACCAGGTTTTCAAAGACATTAAAATTATGTGCGCAAACGCTGTGCGTTAAATTATGCGCAAAGAATGTGATACCATCCGCATACCAGCGCACGAACGCATTTACGCTCACAATGTTAAGTATAGGACGTGCGCGGTGCATTACGCTCGCAAAGGGTTGGCGCAGGTTCACCCGCGTTAGGCGTTAACACGCATTTTTTCTGCGGACATTGTAATACCACGTTCAGCGCAAAGGGTTTTGCCCCTCGCGTTAATGTGTTTTTGCGCACGCTTTAATTTTTGCGCAAAGAATGTAATAGGGCCCTTAATCTTTTCAGTTTTGGTTAAAATTGTAGATTTTCCGCAGTAACAGCTTCACATTTCATTTTTTTTTAACAAGATCTCCCTATAGAATATATATCAACAAAGGTTTGGATGCTAAAATGTAAATTTATAATTTTACACACTGTAAATGATTGGGCAGAGCCGACCTGTGTCACGCAGAAAACTTTTTTAGCACTCGATGTTCTAAGTCGAGGGGACAACATATTACAGCGAGCGCACGTTTAAACCCTTAGCGTGCGCGCGACATAGCCGTTACGTGCGTATGCATACCAGCTGTCTCCCTCCCTAGCTTGCAAACACAGTCTCCTCCCTGAGCCCTCCAACCATGGGGCAGGAACTGCTGACACCTACCAGGCAGAAGGGCCCTCCTCCTCCCATATGCACTCTGGGAAGTGACGGACAGGTCAAAAGGGCTCTTCTCCTCTACTACTCGCCGATACTCTCTGGACCACATATCCCGCGAGCCAGCCCGTCGAGTGGGAGTATGGAGGTTCACCTACTCACCCTGGTTGGGGATGGTGGCTGGCGGGTTATGTGGTACACATTCTTTGAGAAATTGTTTAAAAAAACCGACATATAGGCTCAGATATGAGCCTTTATCAAAGTTAAAGACACCACAGATTCTATACTGAATTTAATTAATTTAATTATTCATTGAATCTGTTGCGCATTGCCGTTGACCTTGCCATCCCAAAATCGGAAGTGACACGACATCCCCGGCAGATCATGTGATGTTAGTTACAGTTACAAGTATTTATAAAGCGTAACATGTTCCGTAGCGCTGTACATGGGTGAGACAGAATAACAAACATACATACATGTTAACCCCTTAAGGAGCACTTACGTACTTAGTACATCCTGGGGAAAATTCGTACGTCATGGTCTTTTAACATCATGGTCTTTTAGCCCCATCGCTCCTTATACTCACCTCTCTGTCTGAGCTCCAATGTCAGTCTGGCTTCCTTGAAGCCAGCCTGACAATTTTATGGGCCCCAGTCGTCGCAGTGATGTCATCACCATAAAAGAGGAGAGGTCCTTTGGATGCCTCTCCCTCCTGAACGGTTAGGGCTAGAAAATAAAGAGGCACCACTGGAGAGAGCAGAGTCTGCCCTTTTCAGCATTGCCTCTCTTTAACTCCTTAGGTGCAGGATCGCGATTCTGCACCAATCGGTGCCGGATCGCAACTTGAACCCGGAAGTGGCTGGCATCTTGGAAGTCAGCCAAGCCTCTGAATCACCCCCCAACCACTGACATCAAAACTAACCCTGGTCCTATAGGTGACACAACCTTTAGTCTCCCCACTAAAAAAGGCCTCTCGTTTGTGCACTGTAACATCCGCAGTTTACTCCCTAAATTGGATGAGCTTCAGGCATGGTGTTGCTATTACAAACCCAAAATCATTGTGCTCACAGAGTCATGGTTAACCCCAAAAGTACCAGACTCTGCCATATCAATATCGGGGTATTCATGTTATAGAAAGGACAGAACAAAGAGAGGAGGGGGAATTGTTATTTATGTTGAGGAGTCCATAAAGTTCACCCCCTTACAGACTTCTAGCTCCCCTGTCACCTTTGATTTCCTCTCTGGTTTAATTGAGATGCCATTCAGTAAAATTATTATTATTATTATTATTATTATTATTATTATTATATTATTTATTAAAAAGCGCCAGCATATTCTGCAGCGCTGTACAATAAGTACAGTATAGACAGGGTTACAATACATTGAACAACATTTGACAACAGTACAGGAGGAGATGAGGGCCCTATCCCGTAGGAACTCACAATCTAGAGGGTTGGGGTTGGAAACAGGAGGAGAGGACTGTAAGGTGAGAGTGATTGATGGTTGCATCAGTGAGTTGGGTGGTAGGCTTCCCTAAATAGGAACGTTTTAAGGGAGCGTTTGAAGGAAGAGAAGTTAGGGGAAAGTCTGACAGAGCGTTCCAGAGAGTGGGGGCTGCGCGTGAGAAATCCTGCAGTCTATCATGGGAAAAGGTGATGCGGGGAGAAGCTAGGCGCAGGTCACTGTTTGACCTTAGGGAGCGGGCCGGGGTGTATTTGGTGATTAGTGAGGACAGGTAGTGGGGCGCTAAGTTAGTGAGGGTTTTGTAGGTAAGGATAAGGATTTTGAACTTAATTCTGCAGTGGATGGGGAGCCAGTGAAGGGACTCGCAGAGGGGAGCGGCAGAGACAGAGCGGCGGGTGAGGTGAATTAGCCTGGCGGAGACATTCAGGATGGATTGTAGCGGGGAGAGGCGGGACAGAGGGAGGTCAGATAAGAGATTATTGCAATAGTCGAGTCGGGACATTATCAGGGCGTGTATGAGTTGTTTTGTGGTGACAGCGGTAAGAAATGGCCGAATTCGGGAAATATTACGCAGTTGGTATCGGCAGGAGGAGGAAAGAGACTTGATGTGGGGGATGAAGGAAAGAGCAGAGTCAAGTGTAACTCCAAGACAGCGAACTTGGTTTGATGGGGAAATGGTGATACCCTCCACCGTGATAGAGAAGTCAGGAGGTGAGGAAGCATTGGAGGGAGGAATAAGTAGGAGCTCAGTCTTTGACATGTTGATCTTTAGGTGGTGGGAGGCCATCCAGGAGGAGATGCCAGATAAACAGTCACAGACTTTTGAAAGGACAGGGGGAGAGAGATCAGGGGTAGAGAGGTAGATCTGAGTGTCATCAGCGTAGAGGTGGTAATTGAAGCCAAAGCTGTTGATGATTTTGCCCAGGGAGGAGGTGTAGATGGAAAAGAGCAGAGGACCAAGGACAGAGCCTTGAGGTACACCAACAGATAGAGGCAATGAGGAGGAGGAGTTACCAGCAAAGGACACACAGAAGGACCTGTTGGATAAATAGGAGTCAATCCAAGCAAGTGCAGTGTCACCGAGACCCAGAGAGTTGAGGGTCTGTAGAAGGAGGGGGTGGTCAACAGTGTCAAAAGCAGCCGAGAGGTCAAGCAGGATGAGAATAGAAATGGCCGTGTTTTTTTAGCAGTTAGGAGGTCGTTGGTGACTTTGGTGAGGGCAGTTTCAGTGAGTGTAGGGGACGGAAGCCAGATTGCAGGTGTCAAGTAGGGAATTGGAGGACAGGAAGAGGGAGAGGCGGTTGAAGACTAGTTTTTCTAAGAGCTTTGATGTGAAGGGAAGCAGGGATACAGGGCGGTAGTTGGATGGAGAGTTGGGATCGAGGGATGGTTTCTTTAGTAAAGGGGTAACTAGCGCGTGTTTGAAGGCGGATGGAAAGGAGCCAGTGGAGAGAGATAGGTTGAAGATGTGTGTGAGAGCAGGGGTGAGGGAGGAGGAGAGGGGAGGAATTAGATGTGAGGGAATGGGGTCGAGCGGGCATGTGGTGAGATGTGAGGAGGACAATAAGGAATGGACTTCCTCCTCAGTGGCTGGGAGGAAGCGACAGAGGGGAACTCTGGGAGTGGAGGTGGCAGATAACTATCTTGTGTTGGGATGTTGCTTCTGATATTTAGAGTTTTACTGAGGAAGTAGTCTGCCAGGTCTTGAGCGCTGAAGGCAGCTGGTGGGGGGAGGTGCAGGTGGGTAGAGGAGGGTGTTGAAGGTGGACCAGAGCCGTTTAGGGTTGGAGGACAGCGTAGATATAAGAGATGAGAAGAAGGATTGTTTGGCCAAGTGGAGGGCAGAGGTGTATGACCGGAGAGTAAACTTGAAGTGAACAAAATCAGCTTCAGAGCGGGATTTCCTCCAGGCACGCTCTGCAGTGCGGGAGCATCTTTGCAGGTAGCGTGTCTGGAGGGTGTGCCAGGGCTGAAGCTGGCGGCGTGGGGCCTTACAGAGTCGAAGAGGAGCAAGAGTGTCTAGAGCAGAGATAAGCGTAGTGTTGTAGTGATTAGTGGCAGCATCAGGGCAGGTGAAGGATGAGGTATGAGGGAGGTGGTGAAGTAGGTTGGAGAATTGATGGGGGTCCACAGCATGCAGATTTCTGCGAGTGTGTGTGCGGGGTGGGGAGCAGGGTGTTTAGGAATTCCAGATAGGTTGAAAGAGAGAAGGTGGTGGTCAGAGATGGGGAAAGGGCGACAGTTGAACTCAGAAATGGAGCAGAGGTTGGAAAAGACATGGTCAATAGCGTGACCATCGCGGTGGGTAGGGAGGAGGGAGGATTGTGTGAGTCCAAGGGAGGACGTGAGTGAAAGAAGTTTGGAGGCAGCAGGGGCGGAAGGATCGTCAATGGGAATGTTGAAGTCCCCGAGAATTAGGCATGGAAGATTAGAAGACAGGAAGTGAGAAAGCCAGGTAGCAAAGTGGTCAAAGAACTGGGAGGTTGGTCCCGGTGGGCAGTAGATGACTGCCACCCTGAGAGCCAGAGGAGAGAACAGGCGGATGCAGTGTGTCTCGAAGGAGGAGAAGGAGAGGGATGGGGGTGGAGGGAGATGCTGGTAGGTGCAGGTGGGAGAGAGCAGGATTCCGACCCCGCCACCATGTCTCTCACCCGGTCTGGGGGTATGGCTCAAGTGTAGACCTCCATGTGAGAGAGCAGCAACGGAGGCCGTGTCTGAAGAGTTAGCCAGGTTTCAGTTAAAGCTAGGAGGTTGAAGGAGTTTGAAAGGAAGATGTCATGGATTGCTGTGAGTTTGTTGCACACAGAGCGAGCGTTCCAGAGGGCGCAGGAGAAAGAGGACAGGGGCTGAGGGATTATGGGAATGAGGTTGCTGGGCTTGCAGGGAGGTGATTTATGTGCGATGGAGATAGGATGAGAGTGAAGTATTGGATGTGTTGTGGGGCCAGGGTTAGGAGATATGTCACCTGAATAGAGTAACAGCAGGAGGGTGAGAAAGAGAAGGTGGGAATGGGGATTGTGGAGTGATTGGCAGCACTAGAGTTAGAGGGAGACCATGTTGCTGGATTCTATCGCCCACTGAGCTCTCCAGTGCACTCCCTCTCTGACATATCTCAAATCCTTAATAACCTACTTGCCCAAAACCAAAAAATTGAAATGCTGGTCCTCGGCGATTTTAATGCAGATTGGCTAAATCCTAAAAACAATAAACACTGCACACTGTTTAAAACTTTGCAGCTAACTCAATCTCCTCCCCCACTCGCATTAATATGAAAAGCCCTAACCATACCTTGCTGGACTGGATTCTCTCCTCATCTCCTGATCGAATACAGGAGGCAGGTGTTCTCGCTATAGCTTTAGTGACCATTGTCTAGTGTACTGCGTGCGCAAAATAAAGGCCATGAAATCTCCCCCAAAAGGTAATAACCACCAGGTCTTTCAAGAAATTTATTCTTGAATCCTTCCTAAGTGATCTCAAACAGCTCCCCTGGTACAGACTAAACCTAATCCCAGACCTAGACTATGCAATTGAATACTTTCAGTCTGAGCTCCTGAAAGTCTGGAATTCCCATGCCCCGCTGCGTAAAGTGCGAGTAAAAGGGACCCATCTCCCCTGGGTTACAGCTGATGTTACACTAATGTACCGTCTTAGAGATTCACTGTGGTCAAATTTCAAGAGTACTGGTTCCATGAACGATCACTGCGAATACCGAAAATGCCGGAATGAATGCACAAAACAAACAAAATGGCTAAAGTCCATTACTTGAATGAAAATCTAAACAATAACATATCAAACCCTAGAAACTTTTGGAGAACCATAAGTAACATACAAGCACCCCCAGTCCACTCCCAGCCAGCTGCTGTCAAAGTAAACAACCAAACCCTGCAACACCCCCTAGATGTAGCAAATGCCTTTAATGGTTATTTTGTTGGATGCGCCACCACTTTGATTGCCAAGCTAGGAAATGACATGCAATCAGAAAGGCCTCATGCAGGTCAGGCCCCTCCAACTGTGCAAAGTCCCTGTATCAGACAGGAATTCAGTTTTAGACCAGTGCCTGTCAGTGTTTTTACCGATCTTCTCCATAAGCAAAAAATGAAATACCAGTCTGGATCTGATCAAATACCAGCAATGCTGCTGAAAATCAGTGCACCGGCAATTGCAAATCCTGTCGCAACCCTAATCAATGAATCACTGGTGACTGGATACATACCCAAACTCTGGAAGACTGCAAGAGTGGTACCTATCCATAAAAGTGGTGACAGTACTTTGGTATCCAACTACCGTCCGATATCGTTGCTCCCTGTAATGTCAAAAATTTTGGAAAAATGCGTCTACACACAATTACGTGATTATTATCAATATTGGAACTACTTAACCCCAGATCAATCTGGCTTTCATCCAAATCACTCAACTACAACCGCCCTTTTAAAAGTCTGCAATGATATCCAAGCTGGGATGGAACAAGGAAACCTAACTGGAGCCATCTTCCTTGATTTTGCCAAGGCCTTTGACACAGTAGACCATGGCATCTTGTTAGAAAAACTTAAAAACTCTGGCATTGGTGATCGCACGTTAACCTGGTTTCAATCATATGTATCTGACCGATCACAATACGTGTCAATTTCTGGCAGCTCCTCCCTCCCCCTCCCTGTCACTTGCAGTGTACCCCAAGGCTCAATACTCGGCTCCCTGCTATTCACAATATTCATAAATGATCTGCCCAACGTCTGCAAAGCCTCAACTGTACACATGTACGCAGACGACACCGTAATCTATACCAGCAAACCAAATCTCCAGCAGCTGGAAGCCGTGCTGCAAGAACAATTCACAGAGGTAGAAAAGTGGATCAAACACAACAAACTTTTTTAAAATAATGACAAAACTGTAACAATGCTCTTTGGAACAAAACCTAAACTACACAAATTGCAAAATCCCCACTTATGTGTTGGGACAAAATCAAAAGGCACGCTGACCACAGTCACTTCTCTCAAATATCTAGGTATGTGGTTGGACCCTAATCTATCCTTTGGCCCTCACATCGAAAAACTCTCATCTAAACTTTACCCCAAACTAGGCGCCCTGTACAGAAACAAATCCTCGCGGTAAGACAGCAGATTGTACAACAAATACTTATGCCGGCTATTGATTACTGAGATGTAGTGTATGCAGCCGCGCCGCAAACACATCTTCAGAAACTTACTACATTATATAACTCATTCTGCCGCTTTGCATTACAATGTAACTACATGACCCACCATTGTGACATGTTAAAAGAGCTAAACTGGCCATCGCTGGAATCTAGACGCACCCTTCACCTTTCCAGCCTGGTGTTTAAGAGCTTTTATGGGAAGCTGCCACCCTATCTGAATAGACTGCTTCCCCCAGCAGCTCCCTCATCCTATAACCTCCGATCCAGGACCAGCACCTTACTTGCAATACCACAATATAAAAAGACAGTGGCTCGATCCTCATTTTCCTACAGAGCACCACAATTATGGAATAACCTCCCAGACACCATCAAATCTTCCAGTCTTATGTCACTCAAGAGCTCCTTACTAACATACCTCAATACAGAATGCACCTGTAACATAATGACTATTTCCTACATATTTATTTTCTGTTAATCTGTATATTTGTGTTTTGTTTAATATCTTGCATTGTATTACTTTGTATTTCTGTAACTGTAACAATTCAATGTTCTTGAACCCAGGACATACTTGAAAACGAGAGAAATCTCAATGTATCCTTCCTGGTAAAATCCTTTATAAATAAATAAATAAATAAATATGTGCAATGATGTCGGTCAGTCAGTTAATCCCCTAGCTGCCAGATCATGGCCTTTCCAATGATACCAAGCAAGACTAGGCTTGGTGTAAAAATAATAATACTAATAATGTAAAAAGTAGGTTTTTAAAAAAACTAATTGGGGGTATAATAAAATAGGACTTCAATTAACGTTTAAACATGAGCATAAAACGGACAAAATGAGCTCAGCACACAGGTAAAATGGCTAAGTAGTGAAGTGGTTAAAAAGCAAAAACATGTAAAAATTAGGTATTTCTAATTTCAGGACAAAATTTCAAAACTATTTAGCAGGGTCTTTCATGGTGGTTGTAGATTTTGGGGATTAAAGTTTGAAAAAGTGTGCTTCTTTCCATTTTGTTTTCATTATATTTCATACATTTTTATATAGTAAATGATTTAATATATTGTAAATAATGGTATCTTTAGAAAGTCCATTTAATTGCAAGAAAAACAGTATATAATATTTGTGGGTTCCATAAACGAGTAAGAGGAAAATTAGACCTAAACACGAACAGTGCAGAAACGTAAAAGCAGCAGTGGTACTTTCGGACAGACAATTGTAAAAAACTGCAGGGTCACTAAGGGGTTAAACACACATAACAGTAGGAGAGAGGACCTTGCTTGAGAGCTTACAATCTATGAGGAAAGGGGTGGCACACTAGTTGAGGGTAAATAGAGGACCTGAAATTGCAGGATGCATGTGGAAAGATGGCGCTAGAATTGAACATTGGGGAATTTGGGAGGGAGCTGATAGGCTTTCTCTAAAGTAATGTGTTTTCAGAGACTTTTTGAAGAACTGGAGAGACGGGGAGAGTCTAGTCTTGTAGGGGAGGGAGTTCCATAAAAAGAGGGAAAGTCAGGAGAAGTATTGAAGGCGGGAGTTGGCGTGGCGGGTACGTGGAGCTGATAGCATCAGATTATTGGCATAGCAAAGGAGACGGGTTATACCTGCTAATAGGGGAGGAGATGTAGGCAGGGGTGCAGTTACAGAGAGCTTTGTATGTGTAAGGTACCAGCGTGACAGGTAAGATTCCGAACCCAGGATGCAGTGACACACGGAGACCAGGTTAGGGAAAACAGGGGTTTATTGTAGGATTCAGATAAATAATAAGTCCAGGTTATGCAGGATGCAGGGCAGAACTTAAAGATGAAAGAGACCAACTGGAATATGGAATCTTGGTGGATACGAGGGGATGCAGGAAACAATACAAGAAGACACAGAGGGCAGACACACGGAGGAGACTTACTGGGGATACGAGACAGGACAGGAAAAGGGCCGGATGGTTTTTTGAATAGCTGAGGAATCAGGAGACAGTTGATCAGCGGGAAACCAGGATGCAGGGATCTAGGATGAAGTCTCTGGATGGCTCGGGAGACTTGATGCAGATGGGAAGCACAGGATAGATTCTGGATCAGTGTGCTTGGCTTGCTGGCTCAGGAACCATAATGCAGAAGCATTGTCTTCTGGGTGCTCCACCCTTAAGTAGGGATTAGTCTCTGTGTAGATTAGAGGCACCTGTTATGCCTGCAGTCTGAGAGCAGGGTGGTCTTGTGGAAGTGCTGCCCTGCATTCAGGACAACACAGCACCAGGTTTGCCTTTCTTCCTTTTACGGCGGGCTTTACGTGGGGTGCTGGGGGGCTCCAGACAGGGGTCCTGACAGTATGTGAGGACCAGTATTTTGAAATTAATTCTTAAGGAAACAGGGAGTCAGTGCTGAGATTAACAATGGGGCGAGGTTCGTGAGGTGAGGTGAGGTGAACGTGCCTAGCAAAGGCATTCTTAACAGACTGCAGAAGGAGAATCTGGGACCTCTTAAAGCCAGAGAGAAGGAGATTATAGTAGTCAAGGCAAGAGATAATAAGGGCTTGTATGAGTATTTTAGCAGAGTCTTGATTAAGACAGGGGCAGACACATGTAATGTTTTTTAGGTGGAAGTAGCAGTATTTGGTTAATGACTGAATATGGAGTGAAGGAGAGGTCAGAACCGAAGAAGACCCCAAGTCAATGAGTGAGCCTGAAATGTTGAAGTAATGGTCACACAATTTACCTGAAAGGAGATGGGTGCAGTAATGTTGATTTTAGAGGTAGGCAAGATAAGAAGTTCAGTTTTGGAGACTTTAAGCTTAAGGAAAAAGGGAGGTCATCCAGTCAGAGACAGCCGATGGGAGGAGAGATATCAGGGGAGGAAAGGTAAATGTTGTTGTCGTCTGCATAAATGTGATATTGGAGTCCATAAGAGGAAATGAGGTTGCCCAGAGAGGCAGTACAGATCAAGAAGAGATCGGGGCTTAGAACAGATCCTTAAAGTACCCCAAGTGAAAGAGAAACTGGGGGTGAAGAGGCATCAGCATAGGAGACACTGAAGGAGCGAAGAGAGTGATAGGAAAAGAACCAGGAGAGAGCAGTGCCACTGAGGCCAAGTTGACACAGTGTGAGGAGCATGAGATGGTGGTTAGGCTTGTGCACCGATTTTTTTTTCGGTTCGATTTGTTCGGATGTTTAAACTTTTTGGCTCGTTTCGACCGAACTCTGTTTCGATTCGGTTCGGATCATTTTTCGTGTACATTTTTTTTTCGGAATATCGACCATTTTCCGTATTTTCGGGTCACTTTGCTCGTTTTTTGTATCGACTTTTCGGAAATTTTCGTTTTTTCAGGATGTCTGTTCTCCTCGTTTCAAAGTGTCTACGATAATTCTGGAGATTTTATCGTGTTTTTTTTTATTAAATAAAGATCCTTTTTTTCTTATGAATAATTGAATATACATTTCACAACTTTATTTAATCTTATTAAAATGGTATGAAAGCCAAGGAACAAAAAAAATGAACAAAACGATTTAAAAAACGCTAAACTGACCCGAATGCCACAAGAAACAAGTGATACGCATTTACAAATACAAAATTTACAGAATCAGCGATATAACCAATAATAGTTAAGTATACGATGTCCAGAATTACCGAAATGGAACCGAAATCACGAATGGAACCAAAATCATGAATAGAGCAAAAATAAATTTCGATTTGACACATTTCAAGTCCATTCGAAAACTCCAAAAAAATTCGTTTCGGCTCGGAAAACTTTTCGGATCTGTCGGTTTTCGGGTCCGATCCGATTCGGAAATTCTGCCGAATCCGAAGACACGAATCGGGAAATTTCGTGAAAATTCCGAAATTCCGAAACCCGAAAGGCACATCCCTAATGGTGGTCAACAGTGTCAAATGCAGCAGAAAGGTCAAGAAGAATAAGCAGGGAGAAGTGACCTTTGGTTTTAGCAGCAACTAAGCAGCAACTTTTAGCAGTCACCTAGGTCAGAGCATTCTCGGTGGACTCCTGGGATCTAAAGCTGGATTGGTGGGGATCAAGTAGAAAGTTAGCAGCGAGATAACTGGTGAGCTTGTTATAGAAGAGACGTTCCAAGATTTTGGAAGCAAAGGGGAGCAGAGAGATGGGATGGTGGTTCGATGTGGGAACAAGAGATGGCATCTTTAGAATGAGGGTGATCATAGCATGTTTGAATACAGGTGAAGAGTCCAGAGGAGAGGTAGAAATTAAAAATCTCAGTCAAAGCAGGTACAATGGCTGGTGGGACAGACCGAATAAGTTGCAAGGGGATGGAGTCAAGCGGACGGGTGGTCGAGCAGGAGGACATGAGAACTGCTGAGACATCTTCCTCCGAGATCAGAGAAAAGTAAGACTATTAGGGTTATTCAGAGAAAGGTGAAAACCATGAGAATGACTGGAGAATAGAACAATCTAGACCAAATAGCTGATTAGTAAAGTGAGATAAATAAGATAATTTTTTCTGGTTTAGCTATTTCGACTTAGAATTTTCACTTCTCCAGTCATTCTCCTGGTTTTCACCTCTCTCTGAATAACCATGACAGTAGAAGAGGGGCGAGGAGTGACAAAGTGGATGAAGTAGAGTGGTTAATGGAGGAGAGTAATGAAGAGATTGCTAGTCTATGTTTAGTACCGTATTGGTAAATTTTAGTATTGACTGCAATTGTTCCTGTAGTACTTTCAACTATTGAGCAGATTCTGCAGCAAGTTTGAGGGTACCAGGATCAAATGGTTCATTGGGGAAGAATATTGGCACGGTTCTACCCCTCATTAACTCATGAGGTGACACTCGAGCTTTAGAATTTTGAGTAGCACAAATTGACATTAAAACTCCTGGTAAATGAGTTACCCGATAATTTCCTTTGTCATCTAGCATTTTTTTCAATCTCATATTCATCCTCTCCACTATGAAATCCAACCGAGATGATATGGGGTAGAAATCTTTGTTGGATCCCCAACAATTTGAACATCTCTTTTAGCACTTCTCCAATGAAATGTGGACCATTGTCTGATTCAAAGACTCAAGCAAAACCCTATATAAAAAAAATAATTTTTCCATACAGCTCTGGCTGTGGTCAAAGATGGACAGTTTCTAAGTCCAATGCATTCTACCCATTTTGAAAATACATCAACAATGGCTAAATCATACTTTAAAACTCCTTGAGCTACAGGCAGTGGTCCAATATTTTTTTGTATAGAGCCCCATGGTCCATTTGCCAAGGGGACTTTCTGCAACTTAGGCCTTTGTTCTACAGGTCTAGTGTTAAATTGTTAGTTGGCCTTGCGTGTGTAGACCGATGACAGGTGGAGAACACCTGCTGATTGGAGTTGTCTAGATGGGACATACTTGCAGAGTAACAAAGACATGTAGGGAGGAGTTGAGTTATTGAGCGATTTGAACGTGGGCGTCAGTATTTTAAAATATATCCTGGAACATACAGGAAGCCATTGGAGGGACTGGCAGAGTGGGGAGGTGCGTTTGGTGAGAAAAATAAGCTTGGCGCCTGCATTCATTACACATTGCAAAGCGATATTACGGGAGTTGGGGAGGCCAACATGGAGCAAGTTGCAGTAATCAAGTTGTGAAATGACCAGAGCATGAACCAGCACTTTTGTGGTATCTTGTGTCAGAAAGGGTAGGACACGGGCAATGTTTTTGAGTTGAAAGTAACATGATTTGGTCACTGTCTGGATGTGGGAAGAGAATGTTAGGTCAGAGTCAAAAGTGACACCAAGGCAGCGAACTTGGGGTGTTGGGTTAATGGGCATTCCATTTACTTGTAGAGTGATAGGTGGTATTGGGTTCTTCTTGGAGGGAGGAATGACGAGAATTTCAGTTTTGACAAGATTGAGTTTAAGGATGCGGGAAGACATCCAATTTGAGACATCAGAGAAACAGTCAGTGACTTGATCCATGAGAGCTGGAGAGAGATCGGGGAGGAGAGGTAAATTTGAGTGTCATCAGCATATAGGTGGTACTGGAATCCAAAGGAGCTGATCTGTTTTCTTAGAAAGGCATTGTAGATTGAAAAAAGTAGAGGGCCCAGTACTGAACCTTCGGGCACCCCAACAGAGACAGGCTGCCGGGAGGAGGTACTTCCTGCCAGTGAGACACTAAATGATCGTTGGGAGAGGTAGAAAGAGAACCATGAAAGAACAGTACTTTGAAGGCCTACATTAAGAGTTTGAAGTAGGATTGAGTGGTCAACTGTATCAAAGGCGGCAGAGACGTCAAGAAGGATCAGCAGTGAGTAGCACCCATTGGATTTAGCAGTTGCAAGGTCATTGGTCAGTTTCAAAAGAGCCGTTTCTGTTAAGTGCAGCGAGCGAAAGCCAGATTGCAGAGGGTCAAGGAGAGAGTGGGTGTTGAGGTAGTCAGTTGGGCATACACAAGCTTTTCGAGGAGTTTGAAGCAAAAGGAAGCAGGGAAATGGGGCAGTAGTTGGAGGGAGCAGTTGGATCCAGAGAAGGGTTTTTTTTGGATTGGGACTACTGTGGCATGTTTGAGGGGAGCAGAAAAGATCCCAGAGGTTAAAGACAGATTAAAGGTATCGGTCAAAGAGAAACAGAAAGTGTTTTGGCAAGATGTGAGGGAATGGGGTCGAGGGGGCAGGTAGTGGGATGAGAGGATCGTAGTAGTTTAAGGACCTCTTGTTCAGTAGCTGAAGGGAACGAGTTAAGCATGTGAGGATATACATGGTTAGCATCTTCCTGTATGGGTGAAGATGGCATTGTGGAGATTTCAGTTCTTATCTCTTCAATTTTTTCTGTGAAAAAGCAGGCTATGTCTTCAGCATTGAGGTCAGTGTGAGGAACAGCCACAGCAGGACAGAGAAGGTGGTTGAACAGGGTTCCAGGAGTGGGTGTGTATGAGGGCTGTAAAATATGACTGCTTGGCTAGGAAGATCGCAGAGCTGTAGGACTGGAGCATAAATTTATAGTGAAGAAAGTCGGAGTGGAAGCGGGTCTTTCTCCAATACCGTTCAGCAGTTCTAGAACATCTTTGGAGATGCCATGTCAATTTGTTGTGCCAGGGTTGCAAGTTTTGTCGCCTCATTGACCAGGGTTTTGACGGCACCAACTTATCAAGGGTGTAAGAAAGAGTAGAGTTGTAGCGGGTGATGGCTTCATTAGGACAGGAGAGAGATAGGACGGACGAGAGTGGTACGGATATATTGGCAGAGAATTGCTGTGGATCCAGAGAGTGGAGATTTCTACAAGTCGTATAAAGTATGGGTACAGATGGAGGAACGAGGGGAGAGCTGAGTTCACAAGTCAGAAGATGATGGTCAGAGAGATTGAGAGGTGTAATAGTGAGGTCAGAGATAGGGCATGAGTAGGAGAAGATAAGATCCAGAGTATTGCCAGCTGTGTGCGTGGGGAGTTGGACCACTGAGTAAGGTCAAATGTAATGGAGAGAAATCGCGAGGCAGCTGAGCTAAGTGGCGAGTCGACAGGGATGTTAAAATCCCCAAGAATGAGGGATGGAATGTTAGAAGACATGAAATAAGTATTGACGCTTGCTGGCCTGGTGAGTTTGGGCGTTCTGTGCTAAGGGCAGAGAAAAAAGGTGTTATATACGTTTAAATTTTAAAGGGATGTACTGGGACAGAAAGATAAGCAGGGGATTGGGGAAGCAAAAGAAAAATGTCCATATACAGGCCAATAAAAGATAATGGGCCCTATCACTATCTTCGCATTAAAACGCTCGCGCAATGCGTGAATTTGTGCACCCAGTGTTAAACGTTAACGCGCGTTAATAAACGCTGGAATTACAATCCTCACTCATTTTTTCATCCGTCGAGCAATAACGCGCGTTAAACGGACGAGCACAAACGATCGCGCAGCAACGTTGCGCGCAGAAATCAGTGTGCGGACTGTTTTTTTCACACGATTCAGCCAATCAGAAATAAGAACCACAATTGTCTCAAGTTAAGTTTTTGCGCCTGTCAAAGTCAATCTGCGCATAGATGCTGCAGCAATAATAAATGCACACACAACTTCTCCATTTTATTGTTTGGGTATGTGTAGAATGTGTAACTATACTTTGCTGTGTATTTTTTTTGGGCTGGTGGATTTGGTTTCGGCAGGTTGATAGCATTTGCCATTAACACCAGCTTTAGGAGTTGCTAAAATTATGCGCGCAACGTCTATGCGTTAATTTCTGCGCATAGATTGTAATACCATCCGCATACCGGCGCACAAACGCATTTGCACCCACAATTTTAAGTATAGCACGCGCAGCGTTCGCACAGGTTCACCCGCGGTAGATGTATACTTGCGATTGTTACGCTGACATTGTAATATGACGTTCTGCGCAAAGGGTTTTACCCCTCGCGTTAATGTGTTTTTGCACGAAGATTGTAACAGGGCCCAATAATGGCTAGTAAATTATGCTAGAGAAACAATCACAGAATGCAGAAATAAATAAAGTCATGACTAGTACTGAGCAAGCAGAGATACAAAGTTAGAGAAGAAAAGCACAGATCTTGGAGAAAAATAGTTAAAGAGATGATCCAAAGAATTGTTATGTAGTACCTGGGTTCTTATGGCTACACAGGAAAAAGTATTGAAGCTTGCAGGTCTTCAAGAAATCCCTCAAAACCCATCTCTTCAGATTATTGTACCACATCACTGATGCAACTACATCCCTCTGCTCACCCACTCACACAAGATTGAAGCTGCTTCTATGGCCCCACCATTCCCAAAGCACTGGTAAAAATGATCCTGCTATATAGTAATATTCCTCCACCCAACCCCTCTAGACTGTAAGCTCCTATGAGCAGGGTCCTCTACACCTCTTGTTTCCATCATATGTCCGTTTATCTGTATCTCGTCCACCTTGGCTGTTGTAAAACGCTGTGGAAACTGTTGGCGCCAAATAAATGAGGATAATAATAATAATAATACTATGAGACACTCCTGAACTGCTGTAGTGCACCAGTATTTTATGTTGGGATGATAGAATTTAGTCTGCAAGTCAGTAAGCATTTTTTATGTAACCACATGGCCTAGTATATGTTGATTAACCCCTTCACTGCTGACGACGTGTGGGACACGTCCTCAGTTACTCCCGCTGTATGCTGAGGACGTGTCCCACACGTCATCAGCATTGCGGGACCCCCGGCGGAGATACTCACCTCTCTGTCTGGGGTCCTGCGGCGTTCTGACTTCAGCGTCCTCAGACACTGAAGTTAAGCTCCTCCCGACGTAAATGACGTCATCGCACCATGCACGATGACATCATTTCCAGGCGACCCCCGGCAATGCCGGGAGATCGCCTGGAAGGGAGGGGGGGGATCCGTTCGGATCCCTCTCAATCAGGAGGTCCTACAAAGAAAAGCCAGGCACCGCTTAAAAGAGAGTCTCCCCTTTTAAGCGGTGCCTGGCTTTAACCCCTTAGGCACCGGGTCGCATTTCAGCTCCATGCGGCGCCGAAGTGCGGCCTAGCTCCAGTGGGGGCCACTAACTTGGATGACGGCTCCACCCTCGGGTCCCCCCCTCACTGTCTGATGTCATCGCGCATAGCCGGGGAACCCCTAGCTTCCCAGGGATTTCCCAAGGAAATCCCCTGGTGGAGATGGGGGGGTTCCTTTGAACCCCAATATCTCTGGAACCGTGGCAACTAGGGGGTCATGGAGGGTGTCATTGGAAAAGGCCTGAGTATTTCGAATGATACCCAACATGACCAGGTATAAAGTTAAAAAAAAAATGTTTTTTTTGTGTGTTATTTTTATTAATGCAGAAATACTGTTCACATTTCAATTATAATGTGAACAATGATGCTGCACTAATGATTTTTGTCTATGGGGTGCGTTTGCTAAAAAATCACGTAATTCCCCCAAAAAATATAACGAGTCCGCATTTCTAATTTTTGTACAAGCGCACCCCATAGAAAACATAACCGCAAATGTTCATGTGATAAAATGTGAAAAAAATACACTTTACACACTGCAGATGATTAACCCTTTTATTACATTTTTTGTCATAACATACAGGCAGGACATGACGTATACATATAAAAATGATATATTATGAATCTGCCGAGTCTGCCGGAAAGAACGATATCTAATATGTCTGGGTCGTATAATAAAATGTGGCTTCAAATCGCGTTTAAACATGAGCGAAAGCGGTAAAAATGAGCTGAGCACACAGCGGTGAAAGGGTTAAACAAAATCAAATCTTGCAAAATGACCCTGGGTATAAATGGTATGAAACTTTTAATTCCTCATCATTAACCCAAAATATATATAGTCCAGTGTCTTTATTCGGACACAATGTTTCTGGATTAAAGGCAGTGGGTCACATTACAATCTTGTTACTAATGTTAGCGCTCACCTACGTGAACATTAACGTTAGCCGCGGTGGCCACCGCATATTTCAGTCCAAACGCTAACGGGTTAAGTAATGCGCTTTTCAGCACGAGGTTACTGTACTTTGCGCTCCCTATACTTAACATGGGGAGCGCAAAGTGTTAATCAGCGTTAGTATTACAATCTACTAGCCTTGATTAACATCCGGCCGCAGTTAACAGAAAGTTAACCAGAGCCAGGACTTGGTGTTAATGGATTCCGCTTCTGCAGAATCCATTAACACCAGTCAAAAAAAATCAAAAGCGTATTCTCACCTCCTGTCTCGCGGTGAGGACAGCGGCTGTGTCCACCTCCTCCATCCGGCTGGAGCAGGGAGAGACTGGGGGAAAAAGTTCCTCAGTCTCCCCCTGCATATCACTACGCCGAGGCGAGATCCGGCAGGACATTCGACCACCGGTGTCTGGTTCAATGGAATCCTAGGGACTCCATCGACTGCTGCCGCGAGCATCCCAGGGCGTAGCGCCTGCTAACAATGCAGGAAGCTTTTTAAGCGCCTGCATTGTAATCCCCGTTAAAACGGTGGCAGCAGGGAGAAAACTGCTGGTGCCCCCATTTTAACGAGGGGATTATAATGTAGCCCAGGGTCTTTACTCTGATTCTCTTTCAGATCCTTGGAATGGATCTGGTACTTGTCTTTTGGTTACCTTCGTAATCATTCCATTTTTCTGAATATTGCATTTCTCCTGTAAGGGCAG
This sequence comes from Leptobrachium leishanense, assembly GCA_009667805.1. Lineage (NCBI taxonomy): Eukaryota > Metazoa > Chordata > Amphibia > Anura > Megophryidae > Leptobrachium > Leptobrachium leishanense. The sequence continues at coordinate 535,079,849 of CM019063.1, read as the reverse complement.
CTTCTCTGGCTTCCTGATCTACACTTCTATTTCCTTCTGTCTTTTCATCACGTTTTTCCTACTTTGGTGGGCCTGGCCTTTGAGAATAGCTCAGGTTAAACTTGATTTTTCTACATAATCAAATAGTTCTGGTAGGACTCCTGCATGTTTTAATGCTTTTTCCTGAGAATCCATAATCCCCCTTTTCTTCCATATTGAGAGGTGAAAGGTTAAGGCTTTAACTACACAACTGCTGCCACTGATTATGTTCAATGGATTATAGGATTTTATTTCTAAAGCTTTCTTTACTGCTTCCAGTTCTGCTCTCTGCACAGACATATGGCCCAGCAGTCTGTATTTAATATCTTTTGATCATTGTAAATGGCATAGCCTTTGTGATGGGAACAATCTGCCTAAAATCGTGTTCCATCCACATATAAACATTGTATTTCTTTGGACTCTTGTTCTAGTTCCTTTTTGGCAATCATGTGGTGTTCCCTTAATTTGCATCAACTCAGGAATGACATACTCACCTGCCTTGACTCGCATATGAATTTAAGTGACATCCCATTCCTAATCCATAGGGTTTAATATTACGTCGGTCCACCCTTTGCAGCTATAACAGCTTCATCTCTTCTGGGAAGGCTGTCCACAAGGTTTAGGAGGGTGTTTATGGGAATCTTTCACCATTCTTTCAGAAGCGCATTTGTGAGGTCACACACTGATGTTGGACGAGAAGGCCTGGCTCTCAGTCTCCGCTCTAATTCATCCCAAAGGTGTTCTATCGGGTTGAGGTCAGGAATCTGTGCAGGCCAGTCAAGTTCATCCACACCAGACTCTGTCATCCATGTCTTTATGGACCTTGCTTTGTGCACTGGTGCACAGTCATGTTGGAAGAGGAAGGGGCCAGCTCCAAATTGTTCCCACAAAGTTGGGAGCATGGAATTGTCCAAAATGTCTTGGTATGCTGAAGCATTCAGAGTTCCTTTCACTGGAACTAAGGGGCCAAGCCCAGCTCCTGAAAAACAACCCCACACCATAATCCCCCCTCCAAAAAATTAAAATGATATAAATCTGGTAATGGCATCAGTGCACCCAAATAATGTGCCTTTCATGGCAGCAAGTGCCTTCACACCATAACCCTTTTGTGGTATTGTGGAAGAGTGCAGGGTTGGACCATGCGGTCCAAAAAATTAAAATGATCTAAATCTGGTAAACGCATCAGTGCACCCAAATATTGTGCCTTTGGTGCCAGGCCAGCAAGTGCCATCATAAAGTAACCCCTCTGTGGTATTGTGGAAGAGTGCAGGGGTGGACCATGCGGTCTTATATTAAAAAGATATGAATCTGGTAAAGGCGTCAGTGCACCCAAATATTGTGCCTTTGGTGGCAGCAAGTGCCTTCACACCGTAACCCCTTTGTGGTATTGTGGAAGAGTTCAGTGATGGAGGTTTTGTGAACGCAGAAGACATCCCCGATCTATTCCGTTACGTCAGCATCAGGGGATTGATAGCTGCTGATCCATGACTGATTCATTTTTATAAATGTCAGCCGGTCTACAGAGTCGGTGGACAGATGCACTCTTTTGTCTGTGACAAAACCTCCAGCGGCACTGAACGTCCTTTCAGAAAGCACCCTGGATGAAGGGCAACCTAGTAGCATATTGGCTAAATTCTGGCCAGTGATCCAATCTCAATACCCAGTAAGCCAGTGGATCATCTGCTGGAAAGGTATCCAGGTCTGCCCTTGCCCCTAGGTCGTCCTGCACCATACGGTGAAGACGCTGGCAATGGGTGCCTACATTTGACGTCCCTGGGCGTCGTGGACTAAAAAAATTTAAAAAGGCATCAGTCAAGCTGCCCCGGCCTTCACCACTATTCCTCTGATCATCTGCAGCCTCAGAAGCACTTGTGTCATCACTTGGTAACCTACCAGTGCCTGGAAAGGTGTTGCACAAGTGTCGCTTTAGAGCGTCCTCAAGTTGTTTCATCCTGTGCTCCCTCTGTGCGAGCAGGATGAGCTCTGCAACCTTACCCTTGTATCGTGGATCAAGAAGGGTTGCCAACCAGTAATGATCCCTCATCTTGATAGAACGAATCCTGAGGTCCTTTAGCAGGCTTTGCAGGATCTGGGAGCCCATGCAGCGTAGGTTGGACGTGGCATTAGCTTCAGAGTGTTCCTGGTCGCTGAGGATGACCGTATCGTGCACTACCTCCTCCCAGCCACGTACTAGTCCTTGGGTTTCTGGGCACACAAAACCCTCTCTTGAGAAATCCCCACCTTCAATGCCACCACAACTTAAATATTCCTCCTCCTCATCCTCCTCATCCTCCCCCTGTCTGATCTGAAGACCTGCAGGAATGCTGTTGGCATAAAGACCGTGGCCTTGAGAGCTAGGGAAGGCCTCCTCTTCCTCCCGCTACTCTGCCTCTAGAGCCACATCTATAATTCCCCGCAGAGTGTGCTCCAGCAGGAACACTAAAGGAATTGTGTCACTGATGCATTCACTGTCCCTGCTCACCACACTCGTTGCCTCCTCAAATGGTGACAGTACAGTGCATGCATCCTTGATCATCAGCCACTGCGGGGGGAAAAAAAACAAGTTGACCTGAACCTGTCCTTGTGCCATACTCACACAGGTATTCGTTGATGGCTCTCTGCTGCTTGTGCAGATGCTGCAGCATTGCTAATGTCGAGTTCCACCTGTTGGGCATGTCACAGATCAGACGGTTTGTGGGAAGGTGGAATTCTCTTTGAAGTTCTGCCAGGCGAATGCTTGCTGGGAATGACCATCTGAAGTGGCTGCAGACTTTTCTGGCCTGGCTGAGAAGCTCTGCCAGCCCTGGGTACCTGGTTAGGAAATGCTGTACCACCATATTTATGACGTGTGCTAGGCATGGTACATGCATCAACTTACCCAGGCGTAGGGCGGAGTGAAGGTTGCTACCATTATCAAGGACGACCATTCCCAGCTGAAGCTGGCATGGTGTTAACCATCTCTACACCTGCCCCTGCAGAGCTGACAGAATTTCTGGCCCTGTGTGACTCCTGTCCCCTAAACAAACCAGCTCAAGCACAGTATGGCATCTTTTTTGCTTGAGCCATTGCGTAGCCCCTGTCACGCGTCGGTTTAACTGCCACTTTGCCAGAAACAGAGAAGGAGGAAGAGGGAGAGGTGGTGGTGGAGCATACAGACCTCATACAAGCAGCTTTCTGGAGGCGTGGTGGATGAACAAGCTCCAGCACAGAGCCCCGTCTTGGATCCCTCCCAGCTGCAATCAGAGTTACCCAGTGTGCCGTGAAGCAAAAGTAATAGCCCGGTCCATGCTTGCTGGACCACGTGTCTAAAGTCACATGCACCTTACTGCTAACTGCCTTTCCCAGTGACTCAATAACATTGTCTTCCACGTGCTGGTATAGTGCTGGAATGGCCTTGCGTGAAAAGTAATGACGTTTTGGAACATGCCACTGTGGTACAGCACATTCAGAAAATTCATGGAAGGGAGCAGAGTCCACCAACGGGAAAGGCAGCAGCTGCAATAAAAGTAATTTTGCTAAGCTGGCATTTAGACACTGTGGTTGGGGATGGTTGGGACTATATTTTTTCTTACGCTGCAGCAGCTGGGGCAATGTAATCTTACTGCGTAAATCTTCAGCTGATGGGATGCTGTCACATTGTGAGGAAGGACCTGATACATCCATTACTGTAGCATCATCCCTGTCAGTGGAGGTTGGAGTCAATGACATGGCAGGACATATAGTGGGGGTAGAGACAGGTGAGGACTGAGAGGACCTACACAAAGTTTTGTGCCAATGGGATGCGTGGAAGGTGATCATATGTCGCCTCAAGCACGTGGTACCCAAGCGTCCAGTGTCTTTCCCACGCTTGAGCCTCATCTGACATAGATTACAAATAGCAATGGTGTGGTTTGCTGCACATTTCCTAAAGAACTCCCATACAGCAGAGTTCCTGGATATGTGATTTGAGACAACAGCGCTCTGCACCTGAGCAGTTCTGACATCTGATGCCTTGGACTGGCTAGTGCTACGGTTGGTCATAGAGGACGTTGTGCCTCGTGTTTGTTGTACCTCCTCCTCTTCCTCACTTGACTCCTCTGTTCGATCAGGCCGAGTCAGTGACCTCATCATCATTGTCATCAACCCCTATCTCCTCCTCACTGGAGCCAACTTGGCAGTATGCTTCAGCTACTGGGGCAACATGAGTGCCAGTTATTTGTGTGTCATCATTGGCACCCCCTTTCTCTAGGTTGATTATATTCCCCTAAACCTCAGAGATTGAATCAGAGCACTGTAGTTGCTGCGCATCCTCAAGCAGCATGTCACTGTCATTGTAGTCAAACAATTCAGCTGGCTCCTCCGTGTGTGATAGTGAGGCTATGGCAGGAGTAGCTGTGGAGATGGAGGCTGCATTAGATGCTTTGGCAGCTGAGATGGACTGTAAAGAACTACAAGCCTGGCTTGCAGAGGACTCGGAGGATGAGGACGACCTGGTTAGCCAATCCACCAAATCCTCTGTATGTTGCTGCTGCTTAAGACGGCCAGCACCAGCTAGAAAGGACAAGCGTGCCCCTGCAGAGGATGCACCATGTCCACCACGACCAGAGGCACAGCCTCCCAACACAGAAGCTGCTTGCCCTGTTATCTGTGCCTGGGAGCGTCTGCCTGTCCTTTTTGGTCTTTTTGACATGGTGCGTGATATATAGATTAAATATATACAGAACTCTGATTCAACTCTGGTATAAAGATTAAAGATTTCCAGAACTCTGGTATAACTCAGTGAGACACCCTGATAGCTGGCAGCCAGTGACAAGACATAGATTACAATTCCCAGAAACCTCCTATAAATCAGTGAGACCCCCTGATGGGTGGCAGTGACAAGACACAGATTACCACAATTCCCAGATATTTTGTAGAAATTACTGACCCCCCAAAATACTGGGTGGCAGTGAGAACACACGTATTAGAACAATTCCCAAATATTTTAAGAAATTACTGACCCCAGAAAATACTGGATGGCAGTGAGAATACACGGATTATAACAATTCCCAAATATTTTGTAGGAATTACTGACCTCCCAAAATACTGGGTGGCAGTGAGAACACACGGATTACAACAATTCCCAAATATTTTGTTGAAATTACTGAACCCCCAAAATACTGGGTGTCAGTGAAAACACACGGATTATAACAATTCCCAATTATTTTGAAGAAATTACTGACCCCCCAAAAATACTGGGTGGCAGTGAAAACACACAGATTATAACAATTCCCAAATATTTTGTAGAAATTACTGACCCCCAAAATACTGGGTGGCAGTGAGAACACACGGTTTATAACAATTCAGAAATATTTTGTAGAAATTACTGACCCCCCAAAATACTTGGTGACAGCTAGTGAGAACACACGGATTATAACAATTCCCAGATATTTTGTAGAAATTACTGACCCCCCAAAATACTGGATGGCAGTGAGAACACACGGATTATAACAATTCCCAAATTATTTGTAGAAATTACTAACCCCCAAAATACTTGGTGACAGCTAGTGAGAACACACGGATTATAACAATTCCCAGATATTTTGTAGAAATTACTGACCCCCCAAAATACTGGGTGGCAGTGAGAACACACGGATTACAACAATTCCCAAATATTTTGTAGAAATTACTGACCCCCCAAAATACTGGGTGGCAGTGAGTGAGAACACACGGATTATAACAAATTCCCAAATATTTTGTAGAAATTACTAACCCCCAAAATACTTGGTGACAGCTAGTGAGAACACACGGATTATAACAATTCCCAAATATTATGTAGAAATTACTGACCCCCCAAAATACTGGGTGGCAGTGAGTGAGAACACACGGATTTTAACAACTCCCAAATATTTTGTAGAAATTATTGACCCCCAAAATAGTTGGTGGCAGCCAGTGAGAACACACGGATTATAACAATTCCCAAATATTTTGTATAAATTACTAACCCCCAAAATACTTGGTGACAGCTAGTGAGAACACACGCATTATAACAATTCCCGGATATTTTGTAGACATTACTGACCCCCAAAATACTGGGTGGCAGTGAGTGAGAACACACAGATTAGAACAATTCCCAGATATTTTGAAGAAATTAATGACCCCCCAAAATACTGGGTGGCAGTGAGTGAGAACACACGGATTATAGCAATTCCCAAATATTTTGTAGAAATTACTGACCCCCAAAATACTTGGTGGCAGTGAGTACACACAGATTACCACAATTCCCAGATATTTTGAGATATTTTGTAGAAATTACTGATCCCCAAAATAGTTGCTGGGAGTGAGGACACACAGATTAGAACAATACCCAGATATTTTGTAGAAATGAGACCCCCCCCCAGTAGCTGGTGGCAGACTGGCAGTGAGAGCACACACTAACACAAGAATAATCTACTCTCAACCTTGTGCTGAAGTGCTGTGTGAAGTTTATATAGTGTGCTGCGGGACTTAGCTCTGTGAGCCCATGATTGGGCAAAATTTGCCCAATCAGGACACTGAGCCGTGATTGGCATAGTATTGAACCTGTCTTGCACCTGACCTGTGGTCAGGTGCAAGGCTGTAGTTAATTACAAGCTTCAGGCCAGTGGAAAAGTGCATTGTGGTCCATTATGGTGCATTGTGGGTGAACATGCGGCGAACACGCGGAAATGTTCATAGTTAAAATACTGGGTGGCAGTGAGAACACACGGATTACAACAATTCCCAAATATTTTGTAGAAATTACTGAACCCCCAAAATACATGGTGACAGTGAGAACACACGGTTTATAACAATTCCCAGATATTTTGTAGAAATTACTGACCCCCAAAATAGTTGCTGGGAGTGAGAACACACAGATTATAACAATTCCCAAATATTTTCTAGAAATTACTGACCCCCAAAATAGTTGCTGGGAGTGAGAACACACAGATTAGAACAAATTCCCAAATATTTTGTAGAAATTACTGACCCCCAAAATACTTGGTGACAGCCAGTGAGAACACACAGATTAGAACAAATTCCCAAATATTTTGTAGAAATTACTGACCCCCAAAATACTTGGTGACAGCTAGTGAGAGCACACGGATTATAACAAATCCCACATATTTTGTAGAAATTTCTGACCCCCAAAATAGTTGCTGGGAGTGAGAACACACAGAATAGAACAATTCCCAGATATTTTGTAGAAATTACTGATCCCCAAAATAGTTGCTGGGAGTGAGGACACACAGATTAGATCAATTCCCAGATATTTTGTAGAAATGAGACCCCCCCCCAGTAGCTGGTGGCAGACTGGCAGTGAGAGCACACATTAACACAAGAACAATCTACTCTCAACCTTGTGCTGAAGCGCTGTGTGAAGCCTTATATAGTGTGCTGCGGGACTTAGCTCTGTGAGCCCATGATTGGGCAAAATTTGCCCAATCGGGACACTGAGCCGTGATTGGCATAGTATTGAACCTGACTTGCACCTGACCTGTGGTCAGGTGCAAGGCTGTAGTTAATTACAAGCTTCAGGCCAGTGGAAAAGTGCATTGTGGTCCATTATGGTGCATTGTGGGTGAACATGCGGCAAACACGCGGAAATGTTCATAGTTAAAATACTGGGTTTCAGTGAGAATACACGGATTATAACAATTCCCAAATATTTTGTAGAAATTACTGACCCCCCAAAATACTGGGTGGCAGTGAGAACACACGGATTACAACAATTCCCAAATATTTTGTAGAAATTACTGAACCCCCAAAATACTGGGTGGCAGTGAGAACACACTGATTATAACAATTCCCAATTATTTTGAAGAAATTACTGACCCCCAAAAATACTGGGTGGCAGTGAGAACACACGGTTTATAACAATTCCCAAATAATTTGTAGAAATTACTGACCCCCAAAATACTTGGTGGCAGTGAGAACACACGGATTATAACAAATTCCCAATCATTTTGTAGAAATTACTAACCCCCAAAATACTGAGTGGTAGTGAGTGAGAACACACGGATTATAACATTTCCCAGATATTTTGTAGAAATGATTGACCCCCCAAAATAGTTGCTGGGAGTGAGAACACACAGATTAGAACAATTCCCAGATATTTTGTAGAAATTACTGATCCCCAAAATACTGGCTGGCAGTGAGAACACACGGATTATAACAATTCCCAAATATTTTCTAGAAATTACTGACCCCCAAAATAGTTGCTGGGAGTGAGAACACACAGATTAGAACAAATTCCCAAATATTTTGTAGAAATTACTAACCCCCAAAATACTTGGTGACAGCTAGTGAGAAGACACTGATTATAACAATTCCCAGATATTTTGTAGAAATTACTGACCCCCAAAATACTGGGTGGCAGTGAGTGAGAACACACGGATTATAACAATTCCCAAATATTTTGTAGAAATTACTGACCCCCAAAATAGTTGCTGGGAGTGAGAACACACAGATTAGAACAATTCCCAGATATTTTGTAGAAATTACTGACCCCCCAAAATACTCGGTGGCAGAGAGTGAGAACACACGGATTATAACAATTCTCAAATATTTTGTAGAAATTACTGACCCCCCAAAAATACTGGGTGGCAGTGAGAACACACGGTTTATAACAATTCCCAAATAATTTGTAGAAATTACTGACCCCCAAAATACTGGGTGGCAGTGAGTGAGAACACACGGATTATAACAATTCCCAAATATTTTGTAGAAATTACTGACCCCCAAAATAGTTGCTGGGAGTGAGAACACATAGATTAGAACAATTCCCAGATATTTTGTAGAAATTACTGACCCCCCAAAATACTTGGTGGCAGCCAGTGAGAACACACGGATTATAATAAATTCCCAAATATTTTGTAGAAATTACTAACCCCCAAAATACTTGGTGACAGCCAGTGAGAAGACACGGATTATAACAATTCCCAGATATTTTGAAGAAATTACTGACCCCCAAAATAGTTGCTGGCAGTGAGAACACACAGATTACCACAATTCCCAGATATTTTGTAGAAATTACTGATCCCCAAAATAGTTGCTGGGAGTGAGAACACACAGATTAGAACAATTCCCAGATATTTTGTAGAAATTACTGATCCCCAAAATAGTTGCTGGGAGTGAGAACACACAGATTAGAACAATTCCCAGATATTTTGTAGAAATGAGACCCCCCCCCCCAGTAGCTGGTGGCAGACTGGCAGTGAGAGCACACACTAACACAAAAATAATCTACTCTCAACCTTGTGCTGAAGCGCTGTGTGAAGCCTTATATAGTGTGCTGCGGGATTTAGCTCTGTGAGCCCATGATTGGGCAAAATTTCCAATCAGGACACTGAGCCGTGATTGGCATAGTATTGAACCTTTCTTGCACCTGACCTGTGGTCAGGTGCAAGGCTGTAGCCAATTACAAGCTTCAGGCCAGTGGAAAAGTGCATTGTGGTCCATTATAGTGCATTGTGGTTGAACATGCGGCGAACACGCGGAAATGTTGGTTGTTTGCGAACATGCAAACAGGTGATGTTTGATGTGAACTCTGAACCGATCGAACCGAACAGCTCATCTCTAGTAATGAATGGCCTCAAAAAATTAGCTATATTGCCTGGGATCAAAATTCCAAAAAATTGGTACACAGCCAAAGTACAAAGCTGCTAAAAGGTATATATTCCCAAGTTACCGTCTCTCACACTTGCTACTAGCCACTAGCCCTGATGCTCATGAGCTGAGTGCCTTTGGTTTTAATGCTGTATGTATTGTGAAGGCTAGTAGCAAGTGTGAGAGACGGTAACTTGGGAATATATACCTTTTAGCAGCTTTGTACTTTGGCTGTGTACCAATTTTTTGGAATTTTGATCCCAGGCAATATAGCAAATTTTTTGAGGTTGTTCGTTACCTATATTTACCTGTATTTTGGTTGAACCACACTCTTGCAATAATAGCCGCTGTGTCAATTATTATATATCTCTAAACTCTCCTCACAATGTTGTTGTTGTTGTTGTTTGAACGTTGTTTTTAAATTGGTATTTGGGAGTGTCTCTTTGTGACCAATTACAGGCATTTGTGCCATTGTGTTTTGCTGCTCCCGGATAAACAGTGACGGACCTGGTTGGGTCAGTTCACTGGTGAATATATATTTTTTTGTTTCTGATGGATATGATACACCTATCCAGGGACACTTGAAAGTCCAAGGAGAGGTCCCAGTTGGCACACTTCAACAGCAGCAGGGTTTGGAACCAGGAGAATCCATGGCCCTGAAGCTGCCAGAAAGTTCAGCAAGACTCCATGCAACTGGAGACATGTCCCCATGCCGTGCTGCAAACACAGTTACCTCTTTGTGGCTCCTGAGGGAATATAAGGAGGGGGTGAGGGCATCTGAGGGCGTGGACCAGTCCACAGTGTCAATGGAAAGAAGCAAACATTTTGGGACTTGGGAGCAGACTAACACATTCACAGACCCATTTGGGATCTGGTATCTGGATAGTCTACTGTTGGGAGGGGTTGAATGTGACAGACTCAGCTGTCACTGGGGTAGTTGGAGGAGCTTGGTGCTAGCCTCGTTCTATTCTGCCCCCTGTCATGTTCACTGAACCTTACAATTTTATTCCCCCCCCCCACAAACTCCCCTCTAAGATCCTGGACAACTCCAACCCAATATGATGCTATTTGCAAACTTAATTTCGCTTTCAGCACTCGCCCAAAAATCATTCTGTCTTTTTACCTGGCCCTTGCAGAGAGCAGGTCATTTGCCTCATCCAGCTGGATGTTGCTTAATAACCTACTTGTACAAAACCAAAAAAGTGAACTGCTGGTCCTCGGCGATTTTAATACAGATTGGCTAAATCCTAAAAACAATAAACACTGCTCCCTATTTAAAACTTTGCAGCTAATTCAATTAATCTCCTCCCCACTCGCATTAATATGAAAAGCCCTAACCATACCTTGCTGGACTGGATTCTCTCCTAATGTCCTAATAGAATACAGGAGGCAGGCATTCTTGCTAATAGCTTCAGTGACCACTGTCTAGTGTACTGCATGCACAAATTAAAGGCCACAAAATCTCCCCCAAAGGTAATAATCTCCGGGTCTTTCAAGAAATGTATTCTTGAATCCTTCCTAAGTGATCTCAAACAGCTTCCATGTTACAGACTAAAGCTAATCCCAGACCTGAACTGTGCAATTGAATACTTTAAGTCTGAGCTCCTGCAAGTTTGGAATTCCCATGCCACACTGCGTAAAGTGCGAGTAAAAGGGACCCATCTCCCTTGGGTTACAGCTGATCTTACACAAATGTGCCAGCTTAGAGATTCACCGTGGTCAAATTTCAAGAGTACTGGTGTCACGGTTCCCGGATCCCACCACGCAGTACTTAACCCCCAACACTCCACAAAACCCAGAAGCTACCAACAGTGTAGCTGTGAATGATCCCTATCTGTCTGGTCCTTAGAATTGGCCAGGTAAACTAGCTAGACAGAAAAGGGTTAACAATACGGAGAGGAGTCAGCCGAGCCAGAATCAGGAATACAGAGTTCAGAATGGTCAAATGGAATAGCCGGGTCAGTATCAGAGCAGTAGCGTAGTACAAGCAAATAGTCTAGGGCAACAGAAGGCAGAATGGTCAGAACACAAGCAGAGGTCAGTAACAGGTTAAATCAATATAGCAGTCAGGTACAAGGAGCTCAGGATGGATAACCACGATCTGGCAACTTCTGAAACTATACTGAGGGTTTTTAAAGACCTTCACCAGACCACGCCCCCCACTCAAGCCACACCTCATGCAATCACCTCCCTGCCTGTCTCCATTTAAACTGGGCAGTGGTCAGCGAGCAGCATCAGACTTGCTGTCCTCAAGCACACAGGTAGGGCTGGAAGCCCCCAACGTTACAGTACCCCCTCTCCACGAGCAGACGCCGGATGCTCAAAAGAGGACAAGAAAAATGACAAGAAAAAAGTCAATGGGTCTTGTAGATACGTAGAGCCCTCTCATACACCTCTCGGTCCTCAAGGCATATAATAGCACCGTTAGAGGCTCGGAAACATCCAGCAGGGACAGGACTCGACTCTCGGGCTTGCGGGCCTGAGGTACAGACCTCTTGGGAGCCAAAGCTGGGTCCAGGTTGGAAGGCACTGGCACCAGTCCTTTTGCGTCTCCTACCCCTGGTACAGGACGCGGAATGGACAGCAACAGTGTCCTCTCTGCACTGCGGCAACACGAACACGGCACCAGTGGTACGGATCTGTGGGTCAGGGACCTTGGCACTGCTCTACGGCGACTGGACTGGAACCACTGGGCTCGAAGACACCGGGACAGCTGGGCTCGAAGATGCCGGGACAGCTGGGCTCGGTGGGGCAGCGCCCTTGGTGTGGACCGGTTGGGTAGCACCCTTGGCAAGGACAGGAGGGGCAGCGCCTTTAGCACGACTCTGTGGTGACTTGGACATGGCAGCAACAGCACGGCTCTGCGGCGACTCGGACATGGCAGCAGCAGCCAGCTCGGGTGAGCGTGGCTTGGCAACAGCCAGCTCAGGTGAGCGTGGCTTGGCAGCTACCGGCTCGGGTGAGCGTGGATTGGCAGCTACCGGCTCGGGTGAGCGTGGCTTGGCAGCTACCGGCTCGGGTGAGCGTGGCTTGGCAACAGCCAGCTCGGGTGAGCGTGGCTTGGCAGCTACCGGCTCGGGTGAGCGTGGCTGGCAGCTACCGGCTCGGGTGAGCGTAGCTTGGCAGCTACCGGCTCGGGTGAGCGTGGCTTGGCAGCTACCGGCTCGGGTGAGCGTGGCTTGGCAGCTACCGGCTCGGGTGAGCGTGGCTTGGCAGCTACCGGCTCGGTGAGCGTGGCTTGGCAGCTACCGGCTCGGGTGAGCGTGGCTTGGCAGCTACCGGCGCGGGTGAGCGTGGCTGGCAGCTACCGGCCTCGGGGTGCAATCTTGATCTCACAGTGCTTTGCAACCACCTTGGCTTGGCACTGTCTCTTGAACTGCTGTGCAGTGGACTGGCTCTCAAACTGGTTAACAGTGGACCAGATCTCGCACTGTGAGGCAGTGGACTTGATTTGTTCGTGCTGCAGGACAGCACTCTTGACTGGAACTGCTAGCTTAGGCACAGTAGACATGGACAGGACTTGAAGCTGACAAACAGCAGACTCAGATTCTTTGTGCTGTGAGCAGCCACCTTAGATTGTTCATGCTGCAGGCCAGCACTCTTGACTTCCCACTGCTGGGCATTACACCTGGTCTCTCCCTGTTGGGCAGTGGATTTTGGACGTCCTGCGACGTGCAGGGCAGTGGACTCTGGGGCCTGGTAAGGCTGGAACATGGAGGGTAACTTCTGGGGGCGCAAATGACAGTCCATTCTTTTATGCAGGAAAGAACCGCAATAAAAGCATAAGCCCTGAGTCTTCCTCCATACCCTTTCCTCCAGGGTCAGGGGTCCTCTGGAACCTTTAACTGGAACTGGAACAGGCTCCTTTGGGAAGACGTCCCTAGGAGGTTGCAGCAACCTTGCATACAGGATATCCAGGTGCTGAGTAATGAGCTTGTTAGCCCCTCTCAGGATCTCCAGCACCTCTAGAATTACTGCTTGCTCACTATGTACTGGCTGCCTCATTATGTGTACCTGGGATGTCTGAACGACAGGGGGCACAGGTATAGCAGGCGGGGGTGCAACCCCAACTGGTTCCAGGTGTGCAGTACGATTCAGGATAGTTTGTAAGGCAATGGCAAACTGATCCATTCTATGATCCTGCTCATCCTGTCTGGATACAAAGGTAGCCAAGTGCTGTGTTAAATCTGCGGGATCCATATTGGCCAGATCGTAATGTCACGGTTCCCGGATCCCACCACGCAGTACTTAACCCCCAACACTCCACAAAACCCAGAAGCTACCAACAGTGTAGCTGTGAATGATCCTATCTGTCTGGTCCTTAGAATTGGCCAGGTAAACTAGCTAGACAGAAAAGGGTTAACAATACGGAGAGGAGTCAGCTGAGCCAGAATCAGGAATACAGAGTTCAGAATGGTCAAATGGAATAGCCGGGTCAGTATCAGAGCAGTAGCGTAGTACAAGCAAATAGTCTAGGGCAACAGAAGGCAGAATGGTCAGAACACAAGCAGAGGTCAGTAACAGGTTAAATCAATATAGCAGTCAGGTACAAGGAGCTCAGGATGGATAACCACGATCTGGCAACTTCTGAAACTATACTGAGGGTTTTTAAAGACCTTCACCAGACCACGCCCCCCACTCAAGCCACACCTCATGCAATCACCTCCCTGCCTCCTGTTAAACAGTGCAGTGGTCAGCGAGCAGCATCAGACTTGCTGTCCTCAAGCACACAGGTAGGGCTGGAAGCCCCCAACGTTACAACTGGTTCCTTGAACGATCACTATGAATACTGAAAATGCCGGAATGCATGCACAAAACAAACAAAAATGGCTAAAGCCCATTACTTCAATGAAAATCTAAACAATAACATATCAAACCCTAGAACCTTTTGGAAACCCATAAATAACATACAAGCACCCCCCCCCCCGTCCACTCCCAGCCGGCTGCTGTCAAAGTAAACAATCAAACCCTGCAACACCCCCTAAATGTAGAAAATGCCTTTAATGATTATTTTGTTGGATGCGCCACCACCCTGACTGCTAAGCTAGGAAATTACATGCAATCAGAGAGGCCACACGCAGGTCAGGCCCCTCCAACTGTGCAAAGACTCTGTATCAGACAGGAATTCAGTTTTAGACTAGTGCCTGTCAGTGTCGTTACTAAACTTCTCCGTAACCAAAAAATGAAATACCAGTCTGGACCTGATCAAATTCCAGCAATGCCGCTGAAAATCAGAGTGCCAAATCTCCCACAGCTGGAGGCCGTGCTGCAAGAACAATTCACAGAGGTAGAAAAGTGGATCAAACCACAACAAACGTTTTTTAATACTGACAAAACTGTAACAATGCTCTTTGGAACAGCACCTAAACTACATAAATTGCAAAATCCCCATCTATGTGTTGGGACAAAATCAAATGGCACGATGACCACAGTCACTTCCCTCAAATATCTAGGTATATGGTTAGACCCAAATCTATCCTTGGGCCCCCACATTGAAAAACTCTCATCTAAGCTTTACCCCAAACTAGGTGTCCTGTACAGAAACAAATCCTGCCTGAACCTGCGGTAAGAAAGCAGATTGGACAACAAATGCTTATGCCAGCTATTGATTACGGAGATGTAGTGTATGCAGCTGCCCCGCAAACACACCTTCAGAAACTTACTACATTTTGTAACTCTTTCTGCCGCTTTGCGCTACAATGTAACTACATGACCCACCATTGTGACATGTTAAAAGAGCTAAACTGGCCGTCCCTGGAATCTAAACGCACCCTTCACCTTTTCAAACTGGTGTTTAAGAGCTTTTCTGGGAAGCTGCCACCCTACCTGAATAGGCTACTTCCCCTAGCAGTTCCCTCATCCTATAACCTCCGATCCAGGACCTGCACCTTACTTGCAATACCACAATACAAAAAGACAGTGGCTCGGTCCTCATTTTCCTACAGAGCACTGCAGTTATGGAATAACCTCCCAGACGCCATCAAATCTTCCCCAGTCTTAAGTCACTCAAGAGCTCCCTATTAACATACCTCAATACGGAATGCACCTTTAAACATGTAACATAATGACTATTTCCTACATATTTATTTTCTGTTAATCTGTATATATGTGTTTTTAATATCTTGCATTTTATTACTTTGTATTTTTGTAACGACTGTAACATTTCAATGTTCTTGAATCCAGGACATACTTGAAAACGAGAGAAATCTCAATGTATCCTTCCTGGTAAAATACTTTATAAATAAATAATTAAATAGTGGCTCAGTTTCAAGGCTGTGGTTGTTTATATGAGGTGAACTACTCCATCCCAATATCAGCTTCTCAGAAATTCACTTGTAGGAGCCTAGAAGAAACTGAAAAAAACATGTCATAGTGCAGCACAGATAATAGTATCTAGAACGGTGCACTCACATGTTACAGAGCCTCATGTGAAGTGGCTCAGGATCATCGTATTGGCCCAGGATAACCTATCCCTTCTCAAGGCATCCATTCTAATAGCAACTTGGGATATGACCCAAAGTAGGATAGAAAAACATAATAGTGCAATATTCTAGTTGGTGTGATAAAATATTGTAAAGCAGAAAACAGTGGAGAGCTTCATATGGATCGGCTCTACCTTTCTGCAGAAAGACCAAAATGTCTGGCAGTGTCAGCCAGAACCATGCAGTAGGTTGCCTGGGGTCCACTTTCCCTTATCTGTTGATGCTGTTTCTCAATGCTAATCCAAGAAGAATGGACCTAAAATATATGTAATTCAAATGTATTATAAAAAAAAGTATTAATATAAGGGTATTAGAAAATAAAGAACAATAAAAAACCCAAATTCTGTTAAAATGTGTTTTGCCCACCCTGGGCTTCCTCAGCGATCGGATCCATCTGCTCCCATGTCTCACTCATCATCTCAGTGTGTGAGTGGCGCATTCCACCTGCGTCCCTGGCAACAACGGCACCTGGTTTCATCGAACAGCTCGCACACTCCAAGCTGGCCCTGAACATAACTGTCATCAAGAGTGTTTTGTCATTTGACAATGGATTTTGCACACGTTTCCTAAAATCCTGAAGTCAACTAGAGATCAGTGGCTTCCAGGAAAACTATTGACTTGAAAAGCTTGACAAGGTAGACGGGGTATTATACAAAGTAGGATGCCCAGTGCAGCTCAGGTGAAGTCTCATATTAGCCTGGAGGAATGCAGAAGGTTTCGTTATAGTTCAGGATAAGAACAATGCAGAATACATTAAGTGTAGAGGCCAAAAAGATTTGGGTCCGGCTCCAGTAGAAGGAGGACCAGGGGGAATGTTATGGCTTGTCCTTCTGAAGTTCCAGGGATTCCTCATATGTTTCAGAGACAGAGGAAAAGCACAAACAGAACAGGCAGCGATCCAAGTCTATTATACAGGTGGTGGTAAGGCCAGGCAGAGGCAGGTCAGTATTCAGACACTCAAGGCAAAAACAGGCAAATATATAGAACCTAGGACACAGACTAGTGATGAGCCAAACACCCCCATGTTCGGTTCGCATTCGAACTCGAACAATTTCAAAAGTTCGAGTTCGAACTCGAACATGAACTGAACTCAATGCAAGTCAATGGGACTCGAAAGTTCGATATTTAGAGTGCCCTCCAAGAGGACATATATGCCAGATATTTGCCATAAAAGGTGTATGGGGGTATGGGTAGTGCCCTGGGGGACAGGAAACAAGGACAAAAAGTTAAAAAAAGTTTTTAAAGGAACAGTGAGTTTTCCATGAAATAAAGGTTAAGAATAAAAACAAAAAATTCCTTCAAATATTGTGCCTAGGAGGTCCCCATAACCTGCCCGTGAAGTGGCGGATTTCTAGGATGTATAGAAACATTTAAAAACAAAAAAATGATGCTTCAAATTTATTTATTTATTTATTTGAAAAGGATTTTACCAGGAAGGATACATTGAGATTTCTCTCGTTTTCAAGTATGTCCTGGGTTCGAGAACATTGAGTGGTTACAGTTGTTACAGAAATACAAAGTAATAAAATGAAAAATATTAAAAACAAAAAAAACAAATATACAGATTAATTTATCATGGGAAGGGCTAGAACCTTGGGTTAATTAGGGTGATTTGCATAGTGGAAGCAGCTGGAAAGTAAGCTACAAATTTCTGACCAGCACTGGGTGGTTGGGTGGATGGGAAGGGAGGGTGGGACAGCAGAGTCCAGGAGAAGCACGGTGGCAGAGGGTGATGTGAGTGTGTGACCGGGCTGTGGAAGAAAGAATTTTCAGAGTCAGATCGTGTGGGCTGTATAGAGTAAATTTGTTGATGACCTGGGAGGGGAGAAGGGGGAGGGGAGAAGGGGGAGGGGAGAAGGGGAGGGGCAGGCATATGGCAGCATGGCTTTAACAAAGCAGGAAATACATTTAGCAAGAAAAAACAAACAGTCAAAATATTAATAGATACGCAGATAAACATCCCCAAAGATTTCCTGCTGACTAGCCTGCTGTGGCCCTGCGCGGCCGTTTACTGTTTGTTGTATTGATGACAATGTTACAAAATAAAATTTTGAAACACAAAAAAAAAATATTAATAGATAGATGCAAGCATAAAATATTAACAGTACGATAAAAGTCAAAATTGTGGCGTAGAAATGACGGTAAATGGTTTTCCTTTAATCTATTTATAAACAACTGCTTGGGGCGGCAGCCTGTATGAAAAGAAGAGACATTTTAGGACACGCAGAACAAGTTTAGTGTTTGTTTTGGGCTAAATTGTGGTGAAACTTATGCAGGCTTTTGGATGAAAGTATCAATAGGTGCTTTTAAATTGGGCCTTTAGTGTCGGCAACAGTGCCGTCACACTGTAACCCCTCTGTGGTATTGTGGAAGAGTGCAGGGTTGGACCCTGCGGTCCAATATTAAAATGATATGTATCTGTTATAGGCGTCAGTGGCAGTGCACTCAAATGTTAGGCCTTTGGTGCCAGCTAGTGCCTTCACAACGTAACCCCACTGAGGTATTGTGGAAGAGTGCAGGGGTGGAAGTTTTGGTAATGCAGAAGAGATCACCGTTCTATTCATTTACGTCAGCATCAGGGGATTGATAGCTGCTGATCCAGGACCAATTCATTTTTATAAATGTCAGCCGGTCTACAGAGTTGGTGGACAGACGCACTCTTTTGTCTGTGACAAAACCTCCAGCGGCACAGAACATCCTTTCAGAATGCACGCTGGATGAAGGGCAACCTAGTAGCTGCATAGCATATTGGCTAAATTCTGGCCAGTGATCCAATCACAACACCCAGTAAGCCAGGGGATCATCTCCTGTAAAGGTATCCAGGTCTGCCCTCGCCCCTAGGTAGTCCTGCACCATATGGTGAAGACGCTGGCAATGGGTGCCTACATTTGAAATCCCTGGGCATCGTGGACTAAAAAAATTAAAAAAGGCATCAGTCAAGCGCCCGGCCTTCACCGCTATTCCTCTTATCATCCGCAGCCTTAGAAGCACCTGTGTCATCACTTGGTAACCTACCAGTGTCTAGAAAGGTGTAACACAAGTGTCGATTTAGAGTGTACTCAAGTTGTTTCATCCAGTCCTCCCTCTGTGTGGGCAGGATGAGCTCTGAAACTTTACCCTTGTATCATGGATCAAGAAGGCTTGCCAATCAGTATTGATCCCTCTTCTTGATAGCACGATTCCTTGGGTCCTTTAGCAGGCTTTGCAGGATCAGGGAGCCCATGCAGCATAGGTTGGAGGTGGCATTAGCTTCCGAGTCTTCCTGGTCAATGAGGATGACCCCATCGTCCACTTCCTCCTCTCAGCCACGCACTAGTCCTTGAGTTTCTGGGCACACAAAACCTTCCCTTGAGGAATCCCCACCTTCAATGCCCCCACTACTTAAATATTCTGCCTCCTCCTCCTCCTCATCCTCCTCCTGTCTGATCTGAGTAGGACCCGCTAGAATGCTGTCTGCGGAAAGACTGGGGCCTTGAGAGCTAGGGAAGGCATCCTCTTCATCCCGCTGCTCTGCCTCTAGTGCCACATCTATAATTTCCTGCAGAGTGCGCTCCAGCAGGAACACTAAAGGAATTGTGTCACTGATGCATGCACTGTCCCTGCTCACCATCTGTCCCTGCTCACCAACCTGTCCTTCTGCCATACTAACACAGGTACTCATTGATGGCACTCTGCTGCTTGTGCAGACGCTGCAGCATTGCTATTGTCAAGTTCCACCAGGTGGGCATATCACAGATCAGACGGTTTGTGGGAAGGTGGAATTCTCTTTGAATTTCTGCCAGGCGAACACTTACTGGGAACAACCGTCTGAAGTGGCTGCAGACTTTTCTGGCCTGGCTGAGAAGCTCTGCCAGCCGTGGGTACCTGGTTAGGATATGCTGTACCACCAGATTTAGGACGTGTGCTAGGCATGTTACATGCGTCAACTTACCATGGAGTAGGGCAGAGAGAAGGTTGCTGCCATTATCACAGACGATCATTCCCAGATCAAGCTGGCATGGTGTTAACCATCTCTGCACCTGCCCCTGCAGAGCTGACAGAATTTCTGGCCCGGTGTGGGTCCTGTCCCCTAAACAAACCAGCTCAAGTACAGTATGGCATCATTTTGCTTTAACCATTGTGTAGCCCCTGCCATGCGTCGGTTTAACTGCCACTTCGCCAGAGACAGAGAAGGAGGAGGAGGAGGAGGAAGAGGTGGTGGAGCAGACAGACCTCATACAAGCAGCTTTATGGAGGCATGGTGGATGATCAAGTTCCAGCACAGAGCCCTGTCTTGGATCCCTTCCAGCTGCAAGCAGAATTCCCCAGTGTGCCAGGAAGGAAATGTAACAGCCCTGTCCATGCTCGCTGGACCATGTGTCTAAAGTCATGTGCACCTTGCTGCTGACTGCCTTTTCCAATGACTCCATAACATTGTCTTCCACGTGCTGGTATAGTGCTGGAATGGCATTTTGGAACCTGCCACTGTGGTACAGCACATTCAGCAAATTCACGGAAGGGAGCAGAGTCCACCAGCTGGAAAGGCAGTAGCTGGAATGTGAGTAATTTTGCTAAACTGGCATTTAGACGCTGTGCTTGGGGATGGTTGGGATTATATTTTTTCTAACGCTGCAGCACCTGGGGCAACGTAATCTGACTGCGTAAATCTTCAGCTGATGGGATGCTGTCACATTCTGAGGAAGGACCTGGTACACCCATTACTCTATCATCATCCCTGTCAGTGGAGGTTGCAGGCAATGACATGGCAGGACATATAGTGGTGGTTGAGAAAGTTGAAGAGGAGGAAGACCTATGCAAAGTTTTGTGCCAATGGGTTGCGTGGCAGGTAGTCATATGTCGCCTCAAGCATGTGGTACCCAAGCGTGGGATGTCTTTCCCCGCTTGATCCTCATCTGACATAGATTACAAATAGCAACGGTGTGGTCTGATGCACATTTCTTAAAGAACTCCCAGACAGCAGACTTCCTGTACATGTGCTTTGAGACCACAGCGCTCTACATCTGAGCAGCTGTGACTTCTGATGCCTTGGTCTGGCTACGGTTGGTCATAGAGGATGTTGTGCCTCGTTTTTGTTGTGCCTCCTCCTCCTCCCTTGACTCCTCTGTTCGATCAGGCACCCAGGTGGAGTCAGTGACCTCATCATCGTCATCACCCCTTATCTCCTCGTCACTGGAGCCAACTTGGCAGTATGCTGCAGCTACTGGGGCAACATGAGTGCCAGTTATTTGTGTGTCACTGGCACCCCCTTCCTCTAGGTTGATTATACTCCATTCTAGGGATGAGCTGTTCGGTTCGATCAGTACAGAGTTCGATTCGAACTTTGGCCGTTCGCAAGTTTGCAAACTTCGAACTTTTTGGTGTGTTCGGTTCGAGTTCGAAAAAAAATATTTGTGAAAAAGTATAAAAAATGCTTAGAACATACTAAAAAATCTAGAAATAAAGAGACTCTTTGTAAGGGTTCAGACTGTGCTCGGTGTAGCAAGATGAGGTTGTGAGCCCAGGATGCAGTGATAGAGGCAGGTTTACGGTATAACAAAGGGTGTTTATTAGAAATAAACACTATAGCTCAGAATCCGGCAAGGAACAGACAAAGGCGAAGTCAGGGTTATGCAAAAGGGTCTGGTACACGGGGGGTCCTAGATGGGTCCGGCAAGGAACAGACAAAGGCATAGTTAGGGTTAAGCAAAGGGGTCTGGTACACGGGGGGTCCTAGATGTGGGGGCAGAAGGATGGGAGGGTACCGGTTTATGGAGCAGAAGAATGTCCAGATAATACAGAGGGTCCTTGGGGTCTTTGGTTGCAGAATTCAGGTAAATGTCCAGAAGGTTCAGGGAGCTTTGGTCCATAGATTCACAGCCAGGTAACAGCAATGTGGAAGTCCTAAGGAAAGGGTGGGACTCCCTTATATGAGGAACAGATTAGGGAAAATGAAGGGCAGGTGAGTCTCCCTGGTCAGCACGTGAGAGTTCATGATGTGTAGCGTCAATGCAAAGAGTCCTGGAACCTGCAGGGGGCCTGCAGGATGTGAAACCAAAAGGGGGCGCCAGGGGGTGAGGGCCTCCAGGACCTTACACTCTTTACTGCAGAATATTATAAGCAACGGTTTATTAGATATTGAATTAAAAAATAATGTCTACGTGCAAAGATTCTCACCTCTAAATGACCTGTGTTCTCAACGCCATAAACAACAGGTGTTTAATTAGTGTTTGGAAATAACATGTGCTTCTAATTAGTCCGTCTCATGAATTTGATACATTGTATGCAGACTGGGGTGCCAGTTGTCATGTGAGGGTCTGTGATGGCGATGTTTCCATACATCCTACAAATCCGCCACTTCACGGGCAGGTTATGGGGACCTCCTAGGCACGATATTTGAAGGAATTTTTCGTTTTTATTTTTAAACCTTATTTTATGGAAAACTCACTGTTCCTTTAACCCTTTCACTGCTGAGGCATTTCACTGCTGTGTGCTGAGCTAATTTTTGCCGCTTGTGCTCATCATGTTTAAACGCGATTTGAAGCCACATTTTATTATACGATCCAGACATATTATATATCGTTCTTTCCGTCAGACTCGGCAGATTCATAATATCATTTTTATATGTAGACGTCATGTTCTGGCTGTATATTATAACAAAAAATGCAATAAAACTTAAATTTTTAATCATCTGCAGCATGTAAAGTGTTTTTTTTCACCTTTTATCACATGAACATTTGTGGTTATATTTTCTATGGGGTGCGCTGGTAAAAAAATTAGAAATGGGGACTTATTAAATTCTTTGGGGGGAATTATGTGATTTTTAGCAAACGCACACCATAGAAAAAAATCATTAGTGCAGCATCATTGTTCACATTATAATTGAAATGTGAACAATATTGCTGCATTAATAAAAATAACACACAAAAAAATACATGTTTTTTTATTTTTATTTTTTTACTTTAAACCTGGTCATGTTGGGTATCATTCGAAAGACCCCCTAGCTACCACGGTTCTGGAGATATCGGGGTTCAAATGAACCCCTATCTCCACCAGGGGATTCCAGGCATTGCCAGGGGGTCGCCTGGAAATGACGTCATCGCGCATGGCGCAATGACGTCATTTACTTCGGAGGAGGAGCTTGACTTCAGCGTCTGAGGACGCTGAAGTCAGAACGACGCGGGACCCCGGACAGAGAGGTGAGTATCTCCGCCGGGGGTCCAGCAAAGCTGATGACGTGTGGTACACGTCCTTCTCAGCATACAGCGAGAGTAACTAAGGAAGTGACCCACACGTTGTCAGCAGTGAAGGGGTTAAAAAAGTATTTTTTTTTTACTTTTTGTCCTTGTTTGCTGTCACCCAGGGCACTACCCGGACCCTGACAATGTTTTTAACAGAGTTATTCAGAGAGCGTGAAAAGCAGGAGAATGACTGGATGATGAAAAATTCTAGGTCAAAATAGCCAAACCAGAAAACTTCTCCCTCTCATCTCACTTTCCAAATCGACTATTTTGACCTAGAATTTTTCATTCTCCAGTCTTTCTCCTGCTTTTCACGCTCTCTGAATAACCCTGTAAATGTTTCTATACATCCTACAAATCCGCCACTTCACGGGCAGGTTATGGGGACCTCCTAGGCACAATATGTGAAGGAATTTTTCGTTTTTATTTCTAATCCTTATTTCATGGAAAACTCACTGTCCCTTTAAAAATGTTTTTTTTTTCTTTTTGTCCTTGTTTCCTGTCCCCTAGGGCACTACCCGGACCCCCATACACCTTTTATGGCAAATATCTAGCGTATATGCCCTTTTGGAGGGCACTCTAAAAATCTAATTTTGAGTCCCATTGACTTGCATTGAGTTTGTGTTCGTGTTCGAGTTCGAATTTGAACTTTTGAAAAGTTTGAGTTCGAATGCGAACTGAACTCGGGGGTGATCGGCTCATCCCTACTCTCTATATTGTAGCCAGGCACGGCTACTTATACCAACCAGGGGCCATCAGCATACAATAGTACAACTAGGGCAAATGCATTTCCCCACAAAGTCCTCCTCCCATAGACCTTTACTGATGCAACAGCTAGAGTGGTCAACGGGCATAGAGTCTCTCTTTCATTATATCTGCCATTTAAATTATCATAGCATGCTGATAGAGACCTTCAGGAACTAGTCTAGTTGTGTATTGACAAATTTATACAATGTAACAATTACCCAATGGAAAACTATGGCCAGGACCAATCAAACAGAATAGCTGTCAGTGTCAGATAAAATGGGGGACAGCGGGGTTAGTGTGGGTACATCAACCAGCATTTCATCTGAAAACCTTTATGCAAGAAGAAATAAAATGATATCATAATGAAAAGTACATTTTCAGCTGCACAAACAGGAGCTATGTTTGAATGATGAGTCACTGGAACTTATTTTGCTTTGGGATTTACATTCGCTCATCGAGAAAAATCCCAACTGTGTCCATGATGTATTTTTATTCGATCCAGCTCGAGAGGATGCTTAAATACAGCTCATAGAGAGAGCTCTGCTCATAGACACAACGGACGCCTTCCAGCTGCTGCTAGTCACAGGACAGAAAAGCACAAGGGATGATGGAGCGGTGTCTGTCCGACACGATTCACTTTGTGTTTGCAGTGATTTTCTGTCTGATCATCCTGTGTGTGTCCTCTGGAGGATCAGTATCTCAGAATCCAGGCCCTGCATGTCGTCTTTCAATGAGCAATAGTGTGTTTGAATATAAATATTATCAGGAGGGAGACGTCATCATCGGAGGAATGTTTTCTGTCAATAATGGAAAAAGATGTCACAGACTACCAGGATCATGGGGATGTGAATTTACAGTCTGCATAAAGTAAGTAAAAGTAATCATGTTGTTCTGTGTTAATCCCGGACTCTCAGATAACACACAGCGAGGAGATACATTTCATATTTCTATCAGTCTAACAATGTCTCTTCCACAAGTATCACAATGTTACATTTGTTGCATAACTCACTTGTTTTCATTGTATTTATGCATGAAGTTGAATTAAATGGAAGGAACTTGCTTATTACGATGTGTGTGTGTCCCCCCCAGCCCTGCTCCTGATGAATACCCCAGTCTATTGGCTTTCATCTTCGCTATTGATGAGATTAACAGGAACCCGAGTATTTTACCCAACGTCACTTTGGGTTATCACGCTTATGATGCATGTGGAGACTCCAATAAGGCGATAAAAGACACTCTGCTAATATTATCTGGAAACCAGAGGGAAGCTCCTAACTATTCCTGCCAGGAGCAGAGTAAAGTCGCCGGATTTATAGGAGGTCGAACATCTATCACCACACTTCCAATGGCACAAGTCCTCAGTTTATATGGATACACACAGGTACGTGACCTCTAATCATTTGATAATTGGGATGATAATCAATGAATGGCTCAAAAATATTCCAATTCGAGCCTCTACGACAGCAGATCAGTCAGAATAGAGCTGGTAATGGCGAGTCACAAAGGTGCCTTATGGAGGGATTTTCCATTTGTGAGATGCTATTACCAGCTCAGCTCTAATCAAGCCCCTAGTTTTATGTGACAATAAAATGCCAAGGAATGAGAGTGCAGGAACTTGTAGAGTATAAAGGTAAGACATCTTATAGCAAGTGCAAACAGTGGATAGGTGGAGGTCACCATCAAACCGGGTGATTTACAAGAGGTAAACTTGTGACTTGTCAGGAGGGGAAGAGTTATTAAGGGCTTTGAAACCGAATCAGTATTTCACGTTAAATATTACTGGTAATGTGTCTGATATAGATGTGCAATTTGTTTCGTTCCAAATCGAAATTAGGATGAAATTCATCATTTTTATATTTCGGGAGCATTTCCAAAAATGAAGAATCCACCACCCTAAAATTTCAGATCGATTCGTTGATTCAAATCATTTTGAGTTTCCTTTTTTTTTTAAGAATTATTTCGTTTTTTATTGCTTATTTAAGAATGGGAAGTAGATTACTACCAATAGAATGAACGTTTCTTTACTTAATTATTCTTTTAGGATTTTTTTAAGGCATTTTTTGGGTGACATTTTAGGTTTCCAAACATTTTTTAAAGAAACAAGGCTTTTTAACCCATAGTTTTCAATGCAGCATATGAATCTGCACACTGCTGGGAAGCGCCTCTCTGCAGTATAATTCAGCATATGAATCCACACACTGCTGGGAAGCTCCTCTCTGCAGAATAATTAATGCAGCATATGAATCCACACACTGCTGGGAAGCGCCTCTCTGCGGTATAATTAATGCAGCATATGAATCCACACACTGCTGGGAAGCACCTCTCTGCGGTATAATTAATGCAGCATATGAATCCACACACTGCTGGGAAGCACCTCTCTGCAGTATAATTAATGCAGCATATGAATCCACACACTGCTGGGAAGCGCCTCTCTGCGGTATAATTAATGCAGCATATGAATCCACACACTGCTGGGAAGCGCCTCTCTGCAGTATAATTAATGCAGCATATGAATCCACACACTGCCGGGAAGCACCTCTCTGCAGTATAATTAATGCAGCATATGAATCCACACACTGCTGGGAAGCACCTCTCTGCGGTATAATTAATGCAGCATATGAATCCGCACACTGCTAGGAAGCACCTCTCTACGGTATAATTAATTCAGCATATGAATCCACACACTGCTGGGAAGCGCCTCTCTACGGTATAATTAATGCAGCATATGAATCCACACACTGCTGGGAAGTGCCTCTCTGCGGTATAATTAATGCAGCATATGAATCCACACACTGCTAGGAAGCGCCTCTCTGCAGTATAATTAATGCAGCATATGAATCCACACACTGCTGGGAAGCACCTCTCTGCGGTATAATTAATGCAGTATATGAATCCACACACTGCTGGGAAGTGCCTCTCTGCGGTATAATTAATGCAGCATATGAATCCACACACTGCTAGGAAGCGCCTCTCTGCAGTATAATTAATTCAGCATTGGAATCCACACACTGCTGGGAAGCGCCTCTCTACGGTATAATTAATGCAGCATATGAATCCACACACTGCTGGGAAGTGCCTCTCTGCAGTATAATTAATGCAGCATATGAATCCACACACTGCGGGGAAGCACCTCTCTGCGGTATAATTAATGCAGCATATGAATCCACACACTGCTGGGAAGCACCTCTCTGCGGTATAGTTAATGCAGCATATGAATCCACACACTGCTAGGAAGCGCCTCTCTGCAGTATAATTAATTCAGCATATGAATCCACACACTGCTGGGAAGCGCCTCTCTACGGTATAATTAATGCAGCATATGATCCACACACTGCTGGGAAGTGCCTCTCTGCGGTATAATTAATGCAGCATATGAATCCACACACTGCTAGGAAGCGCCTCTCTACGGTATAATTAATGCAGCATATGAATCCACACACTGCTGGGAAGCACCTCTCTGCGGTATAATTAATGCAGCATATGAATCCACACACTGCTAGGAAGCACCTCTCTACGGTATAATTAATTCAGCATATGAATCCACACACTGCTGGGAAGCACCTCTCTGCAGTATAATTAATGCAGCATATGAATCCACACACTGCTGGGAAGCGCCTCTCTGCGGTATAATTAATGCAGCATATGAATCCACACACTGCTGGGAAGTGCCTCTCTGCGGTATAATTAATGCAGCATATGAATCCACACACTGCTAGGAAGCGCCTCTCTACGGTATAATTAATGCAGCATATGAATCCACACACTGCTGGGAAGCGCCTCTCTGCATTATAATTAATGCAGCATATGAATCCACACACTGCTGGGAAGAATCACCACTCTGCAGTATAATTAATGCAGCATATGAATCCACACACTGCTGGGAAGCGTCTCTCTGCAGTATAATTAATGCAGCATATGAATCCACACACTGCTGGGATGCACCTCTCTGCAGTATAATTAATGCAGCATATGAATCCACACACTGCTGGAAGCGCCTCTCTGCAGTATAATTAATGCAGCATAGGAATCTGCACACTGCTGGGAAGCGTCTCTCTGCAGTATAATTAATGCAGCATATGAATCCACACACTGCTGGGAAGCGCCTCTCTGCGGTATAATTAATGCAGCATATGAATCCACACACTGATGGGAAGCGCCTCGCTACGGTATAATTAATGCAGCATATGAATCCACACACTGCTGGGAAGCGTCTCTCTGCAGTATAATTAATGCAGCATATGAATCCACACACTGCTGGGAAGCGCCTCTCTGCGGTATAATTAATGCAGCATAGGAATCTGCACACTGCTGGGAAGCACCTCTCTGCGGTATAATTAATGCAGCATATGAATCCGCACACTGCTGGGAAGCGCCTCTTTGCCGTATAATTAATGCAGCATATGAATCCGCACACTGCGGGGAAGCGCCTCTCTGCAGTATTGAAGTGGACAATGCTAGTTCGTCCTCGGATGCCAGCCTCTTTTCTAATTCTGGTGGAGAAATCAGACATATGCGCATAAAGAAATGACACAGACGATGTAAAACGATCTATGTAACTTCAAAGATAATGATTTCTCTGAATCTCTTTAATCCGTGCGATACATTTATAGTACGTTTATACGTAAGCAGATGGGAGGCAACTTAACATTTTGATTGACTTCAGCATACGATTGTGGATATACAGTTTATTTAGTAATTAAAGAAAATCAAATATCAGCTATTTCAAAGGTCAAAGTAACATTTCATAAAATTGCAAAATCAGCGATGTTCTTCTAGATGTTCTTCTACATGTTCTTCTACATCCTGGATGACCATGTGATGTCTGGAAATAATCTTAACAGGATGCTACGTACAGAACATTTGAGCGTCTTCCTAGTTGTGGTTAGTCTTTGCAGAGAGACACCTGCTTGAGTTCCTTTTTTTTGAGAGATGGAGAGAATACGCAAGATACATTCTGCTTTTTATCTCTGCAAAGGACACTTTTATTAATTTTCGTCTTAAAGCAATAGCAATCATTTAAACTAAATGAGCATTTTTCCAAGGCCTGAATATATATAAAAGCAGATATATTCTCGTCCACAACAGTCCCCCCTAAAAATGCACATTTCTCATGTGTCCCCTTGGAGACGAGCCGCGCCTTCATCCGTTCCCCTAATAGTCTCGCCAGCCACCCTAAATCTTCACCAAGTTTGAGACGAAGGATCCTGTTGATCCAACCCCTGTGTAGCTTGGACTACGGCATGACTAGACTGGTGGGTCAAGAATCGGGCCTTCAACTCGTCTCGCAAAGGGTCACCAACCTTTCGGTTAAAGTTAAGTCACAGATGGGTTTCTCAAGGGAGGGGACGCATGGATTCATAATTCTGAGGTTGGGTTGTCATTGGTGGGCGGATCCTGTCATACATCTCATTCACAGGAACTTCCAGAATTTCTAGACTAGCATAGGAAGTGCCATTATTCTCCCCAATATCCACACACACTTGACTGAGCAGAACAGGTGTAGTGGATTCCACAGTTCTTTCTACAACCTTTTTAATGCAGGGTAAAACACAATATCCAGTCACCGCCAACAGAACCATCACTACCAGGATAACTATCCCTATTTGTGTGAGGATTTTCTGCCAGCCACTCATCCAACTAAAATACTGATCCCATGGATCAGTAATGCCAGAGTTTTTCTTCAGTTCTTCAGACAGGCCTTCGAATTTTTTAATGGCTTTAGTGACCTTACCAGTGGGGCCTGTGTTATCCGGGATAAAGGTGCAACAGGAGCCACCAGTACCTTTCAGCATATTACAGACCCCACCCCTCTCTGCCAGTAGCATATCGAGGGCCATTCGGTTCTGGAAGGTCATTGCAGAGGACGGGCCTAGCTGGTCGGCCAAACCCTGGAGGGCATCTCGGGTATAGTTAACAAATCTCTGCTGGTTATAATAGATATAGTTAATCCAATCAACAGTTACCATGGGGATTAAAGATTCAAATCCCGCCTTCACCTGGTCTCTAGCTTTGAACTCATTAGGCACCCCCCTTGGGACTCCTATGACATCAAGGTAGACGTGGGGATCGAAACTGCCAGGTACAGAATCCGCCTCTCTCCTTTGTCTAGAAAGTCTGGGGGTGTGGGCTGTTGGCAGATCATCATCAAAGGGCAGGATGTGGAGGGGCATGATGGCTTTAGCCAGAGCACACTCACTGTCCCACGCACCTACCAAGCGGGAGCGGACTCGCATGTCACCGCAGATCCAATAGACATCTCCCAGGGAGATCACCTGGTTTTGCACCTTCTCCTTCTCCACAGCGCTGTACTGTGCACAATACGCTTCTGTGAAGTTTCCAACTACCCGGACACCGGTTCCCCAAGAGGAGTGACAGGTGTAGTTCCCGGGGTAGATAGTGATACTCTCTGAGAGTCTGGGGTTTCGTTTCTGGAGGGGGTATTTGGACTCCCATTCTTTGCAAGCATCGTGACTTAGAGAGGTGTCGGTAAACAAACTAAGAAAACATTCCTCAACATCCTCGGGGATATTGAGGGGTACCGTACCTAGATGAGGCCTAGCAGTACCACACACATAGCAATTGGTTCTGTTGTGGGACTGAGCGGTATATTTCATCCATTCTAACCAAACATTCATATCTGAGTATCCTGTTTCAATGGCCATAGTATCCTCGAACGTGGGATCAGCGATGGCCACTATACCATTGGAAGAGATTATCATGTGGTGATTAAACGGTTTGGGCTGTGGGTGCGGAGGGACCCAGTCAGGGGTCTCGTAGGCGGAATTTTCCCAGCGTCTGCAGATTCTCTGAACCCCCCTTTACCCACAAACCCAGAACATAGATACCTGAATCCCCGGGTCCTGGATTTTCTAGGGTTAGAATTAGTTTCAGTGCTGTTGCCCCTGTTCTAAATCCCCATCATCATCCGACTTCTGTAATTCGTACTTGGGGCAGGTGTTTGGGGCCATTGTCAGTGTCATACGAGCGAGAAGTGATTTACCATTTTCATCTTTCTTATCTAAGGCGATCTGTGGTTTATGTCCCCAGGGAACTTCTGTATTCCATCCCACCGATGCCCAACTACCGCACTCCTGTCCCCAATAGCTATTGGTAACGCACATATATATGTCATAATCATGTGGAATCCCATTTCTCCAGATACATTTCAAGCGGGGGCCTGGGCATGGGTGTATATCACAATATTTAAAGGTGTATGTAGCTACGCGGGTGTTAGAAGAATTGTACCAGAAAGTGGTTAGTTTGTTTTCGGCAGCAGTAACTCTCGTGCCATCAGAAATCTGCTTGACAACCTGTGGAATTATGTCAATGCCAACTTGTTCCCCCACAACGTCTTGCACAATAGCAACAGCTGCTTGTTCCTTTATGACAGCCACATTTTGCCTCTGGATTCCCACCCCCCCAAATGAGAAGGATATACACAATCATGGTTGGGTTATTGTCTGGTCTGTTTCCGGTGCACAGGTCTTTTTACAGTGGAACGCGTGGATCCAGGTCGATTTTCCTTCCAGCTTACTGACGTTGCTGTTGTGAGGAGGACCTGGAAAGGACCGTCGTATCTGGGCTCAAGTGGATTTTTCTGAAGATACTTCTTCACTAGTAGGGATGTGCACCGATTTTTTTTTCGATTCGATTCGATTCGATTTTTCGAATTTTTAAACTTTTCGATTCGGCTCGTTTCGACTGCTTTCCGTTTCGATTCGGTTCGGTTCGATTCGGTTTTCGGGTACATTTATTTTTCGGAATATCGACCATTTTTCGTATTTTCGGGTCACTTTACTAGGTTTCTGTATCGACTTTTCGTTATTTCGGAAAATTTTCGTTTTTCGGAATTGTACATGGTTTTCGGCATATCGCCCATTTTTCGTATTTCGGAACTTTTCGTATTTCGGAACTTTTCGTTTTTCCGAATTGTACATGGTTTTCGGTATATCGCCAATTTTTCGTTTTTCGGAACTTTTCGTTTTTTCGGAACGTCTGTTCTCGTTTCAAAGCTGTCTAACTCTATTCGTTTTGATGAAAACTACTATGGTTTACTTTTTTAATACTACTTTATAGACATGTGCATTCGTTTTAGTACTAAAACGATTTAGTCCGAATTTTGGGATAATTTAGTTTTCGTATGACTCAAGAGAAACGAAACTGCTCAGTACAAAAAACGAAAGAAACTAAAATAAAATGCACTACATTTTAGTTTCAGTCCTTTTTGTGATATTACATTGATGAGTGAAGGAGACCAGCAATGAAGAGTGCAACATCCGAAGTTCTGCACTCTCCACATGCCAATGCAGTAAGATGTTCTATACAGAGAGGGGCATTAATTAATGCAGGAGGATGTTCTATACATTATACAGAGAGGAGTATTAATGCAGGAGGAAGTTATATACATTATACAGAGAAAGGTATAAATTGAGGAGGATGTTCTATACAGAGAGGGACATTAATTAATTCAGGAGGATGTTCTATATATTATACAGAGAGAGGTATTAATTAATGCAGGTGGATGTTGTATACATTATACAGAGAGGGGTATTAATTAATGCAGGAGGATGTTCTAAACATTATACAGAGAGGATCCTTTTTTTCTCAGCCCTTTAAATCCAGTGGCTGTGAGCGCGGAGATCGGCTACTTGTTACATTATCTCTCAGTACAATGTATCAGGCTCAGCTGTTACAGTAACTGACTAACAGCGCTCAGAGTTTCAGTAAAACAAGGAAATAGTATTGTACTAACCTCTTATATATAAAAATATTATTTACTAGTTTTACTGAAACTCTAAGCGCTGTGATGAGCAGCAGTCAATTACTGTAACAGCTTTGCCTGACACGGGACAGTATTACAATGTTGGTGCTAACTTAGGCTAGGGTCAGACGAACGCATTTTTATGTTGTCTGTGAAAAAGTGCGTTCGAACGAATGGACGCATTTTTTCACAGAATACGTGATAGTGGTCATACTATGCGCATTTTCGTCCGTGATTTTGTACGGATCATCAATAAAACTCTTTTTGTGTCTGGACGTTATGTTGGCCGGACATTAGCAGCGTCTGACGTCTCCTAATCACGCACACACGCCGCTAGCGGACGCAGCGCACTCTGTACGTCAGTACCTGCGGTTTCACGTTCTCGAAAAAATGCGTTCATTTTCCACTTGCGTTGCGCAGCCGGACTTTTGTGCGACCGTACTTCGTATATTGGCCGTCATTGCCTGGCACTTGCTGCTAGTGCGGCCGTGATTAAGTGCGCCAGAACGCGCGTTCGCACTGCCTCAGTCTGACCCTAGCCTTAACCAGAGCTGTTGTAAACTGAAAACCTCCATAGGCTACAATAGCTCTGGGAAGTTTACAACAGCTCTGGTTAAGTTAGCACCAACTATGTAATATGGCCTACATTGTGCTGAGAGTGAGAGATACTGTAACAAGCAGCGATCTCAGCCCTCTGAGGAGTCACTACAATAGTAATTGTATCCATTGGTTTTCGGATGAATGAAATTAGTTTTCATACTAAAGAACTGAAAACAAATTTCTTTACCAACTAAATAAATTGCATTTTAGGACTAATCCATTAGTTCAAAACGAAATTTTGTGCTGTGCACATGTCTACTACTTTATATATTTTTTATAATAATTTTTTTTTTTTTTTTTCGGATCCGATAATTCATTCTGTCGATACGATAATTCTGGCGATTCTATCGTGTTTTTTTAATTAACCCTTTCGCTGCTGAGGCTTTTCACACCTCTGTGCTGAGGTCATTTTTACCGGTTTTGCTCGTCATGTTTAAACGTGTTTTGAAGCTTATTTTAGTATATGACCCAGACATATTATATATCGTTCTTTCCGTCAGACTCAGAAGATTCATAATATGTCATTATTATATGTATACGTTATGACGGAATGGGATGTTGTTCCGCCTGCGGGTGTGCTCTATCTGCGTGGCCCCGTCGCTTACCGCTGGCCCGACTACCAAGTGACGCGCCCTCAGCGTCTCGTGCGGCCTGGCGTGACCCTGGGGAAGGGTTAGCGGGCGGTGGAGGGGACCCCTGCCTAGAACCAGCCCGACCACTGAGCCATACGGTACTCAGCGTCCCGAGCAGCTGGTTCACTGACCTTGTGGGTGTGGAGTGCGTCTGCGGGCGGCCGGCCGATTACGTAGATCAGATCTTTTCCAGGAATATTCGGATCGGATTGCGGAGGACTTTTCGGATCTTTAATGGATGCGGCTTCGGATCTGGCGGGATCGGCGAAGGATTCGGATCTTACCGCGCTCTCTTCCGATACCGAAGCGCGGTACACGGCCGCGCCCTTCGGATCGGATCTCGGGCTGATCGCTCTGGGAACCGAACACCATCCGCTGCGCCTCTGTCCTGATGCGAGATGCAGGCACAGAGCGCTCGGTTCGGTTCGGATCTGAGTGGACACCGTACCCTGAGACTGCGGGGAATACTCAGGCGATGAAGTACGGCGGAGAAATAAAGACATCAGACGAGGCTGGATGCACTGCTAAATCTGGGTTTTTTATTCACAGCTCAGGCATTTATCAACTTCACACAAATTACAATACAATGGGAATCCCTGCCCGCCCTCACAGGACCCATTGGCCATTACAGTCCGGGGAGTCGCCGATTCGGACCGGATGGTCCGAATCGGCCATTTTACGATTCGAACCGGATGGTTCGAATCGGCCATTTTCCGATTCGAAGAATCTGATAACGGCCACGAGGCAATCGGAAAATGGCGGCGGGCAAGGCAGACACAGGGAAATACATTTCACAACGCAAACGGGGACACTTTATTACACCACACATAACCACATCTAAATAAACGTACTTTAACTCCGTGCGTGCCACCGCACCTAATTGTCCATGGCCATATTACTGTCACTGCACCGCCCCTGGCTGAGGGTGCTGAGCCATTCCGTGACATACGTCATAACCTGTCTGTATATTATAACAAAAAATGCAATAAAATATGATTTTTCAATAATTTACAACGTGTAAAGTGTTTTTTTTCCACATTTTAACGCGCGAGCAATTGCGGTTATATTTTGTATGGGGTGCGCTTGTTAAAAAAATTAGAGATGGGGTCTCGTTACATTTTTTTTGGGGGAAATTACACGATTTTTAACAAATGCACCGCATACAAAAATCGTTAGTGCAGCATCATTGTTCACATTATAATTGAAATGGGAACAATATTGCTGCATTAACAAACCAAAAAAAAGAAAAAAAATTGTTTATTTTTTTTTATAAATTTTTTTTAAATATTTTTTTATTTTTAATTTTTTTACAAACTTTTTTCACATTCGTGTTTGGTATCGTTGGAACGGCCATGCTCTGGCCGATCCAACAATACCAAACTTTAACCCCTAGCTGCCACGGATCGGGAGATAGGGGGTTCATTGGAACCCCCTATCTCCACCATTGGTGGCAACTAGGGGTTAACTCCAGGACTGGCGTCATCGTGCTATGCACGATGACGCCAGTCCTCAGGGGGAGTTCCCGGAAGCTTGGCCGACATCCGACATCCTCATGGATATGCCCCAGCTCCTCATGGATATGCCCCAGCTCCTCGTGGACATGCCCCAGCTCCTCGTGGATATTGCCCCAGCACCTCATGGATATGCCCCAGCTCCTCGTGGACATGCCCCAGCACCTCGTGGACATGCCCCAGCTCCTCGTGGACATGCCCCAGCTCCTCGTGGATATTGCCCCAGCACCTCATGGATATGCCCCAGCTCCTCGTGGACATGCCCCAGCACCTCGTGGACATGCCCCAGCTCCTCGTGGACATGCCCCAGCTCCTCGTGGACATGCCCCAGCTCCTCGTGGATATTGCCCCAGCACCTCGTTAGTGCAGCATCATTGTTCACATTATAATTGAAATGGGAACAATATTGCTGCATTAACGAACCAAAAAAAAGAAAAAAAAATGTTTATTTAATTTTTATAATTTTTTTTAAAATATATTTTTATTTTTAATTTTTTTAAAAAGCACCATTTGGAAGGGCAGGCTGTGCCCTTCCAATTGGTGCCTGGGTTAACCCCCGCAACGCCGCCGATCGGGAGGGAGAGAGGTCCGAAGGACCTCCCCCCTCCCTTTCAGGCGCCTCCTCCGCACATGCGGGGGGGCGCCTGAATTAGGTGTCATCGCGCTGTCGCGATGACACCTAATTTCACCGGTGGCGGTTCCGGATGCTGGGCTGACATCTAGGATGTCAGCCCGCACCGGGGGGGCCAGCGATCGTCCGGAACCCGGCCGAACGCTGACCCCAAAGGGAGGATGCGCTCAGCGCGTCCTCCGCATACCAGCAGCCATGCGGCGGACGCGCTGAGCGCGTCCTCCGCATCGATGTGGTTAACAGTGTGGAAACCAAGCAATACATAATTAACTTATTAACGTAAAGCAACGCACACAAACAGGAAAATATAGAAAAAGTGGAAAATTTATTTACAAAATGGGGAAGGGAAGGGAAGGGAACATGCCAAGGATGGCAAACTGCCCAACAGGGGCACAAACAACACAAACAAACATACATTTTAGAATTACTGGCATTTGAGGAGATGTTGGAGCTGGTCCGCATCTTTGATTACAAAGATTATGACTGCAGTAAGGGCCCTTACGGCAGGAAGAATAATTTTAGGAAGGATCGTATCATTGACAAGCTACGCGCACCACCATCCTGGAGGTGTTTGGGAAAGACGGGACGAAGGACCAGATCAGAAAACGCTGGTCCGACCTCAAAGCAGGCGAGCAGGAGCAGCTGAGGCACATCCGTATTGACTTGAATATTGTCTCTTACTGCCGCTCCAGGATGTCCGCGGTGTTATTAAGGTGTTCCCGGAGTTCCTGCAGCAGTTCCTGGATGGCATCCAGTGTCCTGACAGCCAGCCTTAGTTCGCCAATCGCCTCTTGATTGCTCGGTCTGGCTTCTTCGATATATCCAATAAATGAAAGAAGGAAAATACAGTAAGTAAAGCAGGTTTCTATTTTTGACTGAAAGTCTTGAAAAAATATAACAGTAGTATGACGGAATGGGATGTTGTTCCGCCTGCGGGTGTGCTCTATCTGCGTGGCCCCGTCGCTTACCGCTGGCCCGACTACCGAGTGACGCACACTCGGCATCTCGTGCGGCCTGGCGTGGCCCTGGGGAAGGGTTAGCGGGCGGTGGAGGGGACCCCTGCCTAGAACCAGCCCGACCATTGAGCCATACGGCACTCAGCGTCCCGAGCAGCTGGTTCACTGACCTTGTGGGTGTGGGACGTCTGTGGAGATCGGATCTGCCAGCCGCGGAGGAATCTTCGGATCTTATGTGGGAAACGTTTCGGATCCTATGCGGGAAACGTTTCCGATCCAGGTGCGGGTGAATCTTCGGATCTCAAGTGGAGGACTTTTCGGATCGGGGATGGATGAAGCTTCGGATCTTGCGGGATCTGCGAAGGATTCGGATCTTACCGCAATCCCTCGCAATACCGAAGCGCGGTACACGGCCGCGCCCTTCGGATCGGATCTCCGTCAGATATTCTGGGAACCGAACCTCATACGCTGCGCCTCTGCCCTGATGCTCGATGCAGGTGCAGAGCGCTCGGTTCGGTTCGGATCGTCTGGAACACCGTACCCTGAGACCGCGAGGGATTCTCAGAAGATGAAGCACGGCGGAGAAATAACCACATCAGACGAGGCTGGATGCACTGCTAAATCTGGCTTTATTATTTACAGTTCAAGCATTTATCAACTTTCCACAAATTACAATACAATGGGAATCCCTGCCCGCCCTCCCAGGACCCATTGGCCCTTACCGATCGGGGAGTCGCCGATTCGGACCGGATGGTCCGAATCGGCCATTTTACGATTCGAACCGGATGGTTCGGATCGGCCATTTTCCGAATCGAAGAATCTGAACTGCGCCACAAGGTGATCGGAAAATGGCGGCGGGCAAGGCAGACAAAGGGAAAATACATTTCGCAATAAACCAACGGGGACACTTCATTACACCACACATAATCACATCTAATAAAAAGTACTTAAAAACTCCGTGCGTGCCACCGCACCCAACTGTCCATGGCCAAAACTAATGTCCGTGTGCACCGCCCCTGGCTGAGGGTGCTGGGCCATTCCGTGACAAGTAGTATATACCAGAGCTGGCGGCCTCCTGAGGCTCCGACTCCTCTGACTCCTCCCCCACCACCACCGTCTGCATATCCAGTGCTATATGTAAGAAATTAAAGAAATAAAAAATACAGTAAACAACAAAACTGATTTATTTTTGAACAAAAGTCGATGCAAAATACAACAGTAAAAAAAAAAAAACCTGGACTGGCGGCCTCCTGCTGCACCGGCTGCCTCTCTCCTTCGCCCTCCTCCTGGTCCTCCTCTTCCTCCTGCTCCTCCTCCTGCTCCTCTTGTGCTATACATAAAAAAAATAAATTAAAATACAGTAAACAAAAAATGTTTCTGT
This sequence comes from Leptobrachium leishanense, assembly GCA_009667805.1. Lineage (NCBI taxonomy): Eukaryota > Metazoa > Chordata > Amphibia > Anura > Megophryidae > Leptobrachium > Leptobrachium leishanense. Next base: position 535,041,328 of record CM019063.1, on the reverse strand, counting down.
TTTTGACCAAAAGTCGTTGCTAAATAAAACAGTATATACCAGCGCTGGTGGACGCCCGTGGCTCCCCCTCCTCCTCCGCTGGGGCACTGGTCCCTGCCCGGCCAGATTCGGCGGCCTTCTTCCTGTCTTCTGCCAAATCCAAAAAATATAACACGTAAATAATGCAGACTGGAAAAAATGGTATATCTATACAATATATTGCCGAAAGTATTGCGACACCCCTCCACTACCCCACTAGCACTACCAGCTTGACCCACCACTACTCCCATCTCATAGTTCTAAAGTCACAAAATATTTATTTATTTCCTCTGCACAGACATATATTACCGGTCAATTATATATTTTTTTTCAGAAGTAAACATTACGTTTATTCAATAAAAACTATTATTTGTGTTGTGTGCGTACAAAGCGCATTGTGCGTCTGCTTTTAGTTATTTTATAGAAGGCCTCAGCCTCAGTTTCACTTTCAGTTTCTGCTAATAATAAAACTGGATATTGCAGAAACAACAACAGAAATCCACCATTTTGTTTTGAAATTTGCATCTAAAGCATTCAATGACACTGTTGCAGCAGCTGCTGAGGCTGTATTGAACGCGGCTCTGTTTGGATGCACTTTCAGAAGAACTACATGTCCCATCCTACCACTTAGCAGAGACGCAGAGATTTTTGTTGATGCGCAGGTGGGAGTCAATATTGGGCATTCTGCGAGTCATCTCGTATGCATCACTCAATCACAACAACCTCCCCCCCAGCACACTACAGACTACACACACAGTGCCAAAAGAAATCCAGCATTGTAACTTCATCTACATACATCAAATATCACAATTTTCACGAATACGTAAAATCACAAAAAAGAAGAGCTATGGCAAAAATGCATGTATGACGAATTGTGAAAACGCAAAGCTATACACAATCACATTGCATGAAAAAAGGACTAGATAAATCAGCGTATTTCTGTGCACATTAGCACATGCAAGCACATTATTATTATTATACAGGATTTATATAGCACCAACAGTTTGCGCAGCGCTTTACAATATAACATGACACTTACGTTTCGCTATGACGCGGCGGATGCGTTTCAGCTGCTCCTGCTCGCGTACTTTTAAATCAGACCAGCGTTTCCGTAGCTGGTCCTTTGTCCGGTCCTTCCCAAACTTCTCCAAAATGGTGGTGCGTAGCTTGTCCAGGATACGATCCTTCCTGGCGTTATTCTTGCTGCGGTAAGGTCCCTTCCGGCAATCGTAATCTTTTCTATCAAAGATGCGGACCAGCTCCAACATCTCCTCAAACGACATATTTTGGGCCCGTTTTACTTTCTTCCTGGGTGCAGGTGGTTCGATTTCATCATAAGATGAAGACGAGGTCTCCTCTCTGGCAGCGGCCATCATGAAGAATAATAAAAACAATATTTTGTTCAAAAAGTTGTCAATAAAACTGGCTCAATAAAGTTACGACATGTGCGCGCGCGCGCATGCGCGACCCGCGGACGAATCGGATCTGACCAAAATACGAATATTCTGATCGGATCTTTGGAAACAATAAAAAAAATTACAGAATCAGCGATATAACCGATACTAGTTAAATATACGATGTCCAGACTTACCGAAATGGAACCGAAATCCCGAATGGAACTGAAATCATGAATAGAGGGAAAATAAATTTCGATTTGACACATTTCAAGTCCATTCGAAAATTCCAAAAAAATTTCGATTTGGTAAACTTTTCGTTTTTTCGGAAAGTCTGTTCTCGTTTCAAAGCAATAGATTTCGATTTGACACATTTCAAGTCCATTCGAAATTCCGAAAAATTTTCGATTCGGTTCGGAAACCTGTTCGGATTCGACTTTTTCGGATCTAAAAAATTTCGGATTTTCGGCCGAATCGAAAGACCCGAATCGGGAAATTTCGTGAAAATTCCGAAATTCCGAAACCCGAAACGCACATCCCTATTCACTAGTACCCAATCTCCCGGGACTAGTTGATGGGTGCCGACAATACTTTCAGGGTCTGGAATGCAAGAGAACACCTGACCATAGATATCAGTTAATGTTTTTGAAACACTTGTGACATTTGTTACTAGGCTGTCAGACTGTAATTGCAATTGTTGAGGGAAACAGTATTTCGAAAGGTGACAGATTGTGTAGCCCGCTGAGGGCATTCATCATTGTATTTGAGAGATGTGAGGGCCCATGTGCCCATTGTACTACAGCTGGATATAGAGTGCCTTAGGTAAGCACACTTTATTTCTTAGTTCTGAGACAGAAGACTGGGTTACTAGTAATGTGAACTAGCTGCTCGAGTTCCTTTTCCTGTGTCTGAGTGAGTCTGTCTGTCTTGCTGCCTGGTCTGCTAAATGATTTAATATCAGCTTCTGGCTTATAACTTTCAATGTGCTTTTACCTTTAGCACTGCAACTTGTGTAAGTGCGTGTAGTTCCTGTTTTTTCTCTGGTCAGAAATGGTGGGGGCGAGGGGGAAGTTGAACTGAACAGAATTGAAAACTCCTCATAGTTACCAGCAGCACCACTACCAGAATCACAATCACAATCAGAACACCCCCCTGGAAAAGGAAAGAGAGCAGCGCGGAGTAGACTCCAACACCAGGTGAGAGTGACATTATTAGGGAGCAGGAGGGAATATTGCAGGCGCCGGTGACCCGTGGAAGACAGCTATTCGCACTGGGGTATTTTGACGGTAGGCAGAAACGACATGTGGTGCCAATACTCGGGGCTGCCGACATCCCTCTTATTATGCAACTTAATAGTTAATCAGCAGGCATCACTAGACTGTTGTAACTGATATAACTAATTGCTGTTGTCTGTAATATCTTGAGCTGTTAGAGACTTGGAGGACAAAACTTTCCTTTTCATCATGTATGTAGCCAGGTCACACTCTGTGGGGTCGTCATTAACTAGAGAGGTGCTTCCCGGCAGTGTGTGGATTCATATGCTGCATTAATTATACCGCACAGAGAGGCGCTTCAATGCAGTGTGTGGATTCATATGCTGCATTAATTATACTGCAGAGAGGCGCTTCCCAGCAGTGTGTGGATTCATATGCTGCATTAATTATACTGCAGAGAGGCGCTTCCCAGCAGTGTGTGGATTCATATGCTGCATTAATTATACTGCAGAGAGGCGCTTCCCAGCAGTGTGTGGATTCATATGCTGTATTAATTATACTGCAGAGAGGTGCTTCCCAGCAGTGTGTGGATTCATATGCTGCATTAATTATACTGCAGAGAGGCGCTTCCCAGCAGTGTGTGGATTCATATGCTGCATTAATTATACCGCAGAGAGGTGCTTCCCAGCAGTGTGTGGATTCATATGCTGCATTAATTATACTGCAGAGAGGCACTTCCCAGCAGTGTGTGGATTCATATTCTGCATTAATTATACTGCAGAGAGGTGCTTCCCAGCAGTGTGTGGATTCATATGCTGCATTAATTATACCGCAGAGAGGTGCTTCCCCGCAGTGTGTGGATTCATATGCTGCATTAATTATACTGCAGAGAGGCGCTTCCCAGCAGTGTGTGGATTCATATGCTGCATTAATTATACCGCAGAGAGGCGCTTCCCAGCAGTGTGTGGATTCATATGCTGCATTAATTATACCGCAGAGAGGCGCTTCCCAGCAGTGTATGGATTCATATGCTGCATTAATTATACCACAGAGAGGCGCTTCCCAGCAGTGTGCGGATTCATATGCTGCATTAATTATACCGCAGAGAGGCGCTTCCCAGCAGTGTGTGGATTCATATGCTGCATTAATTATACCGCAGAGAGGTGCTTCCCAGCAGTGTGTGGATTCATATGCTGCATTAATTATACTGCAGAGAGGTGCTTCCCAGCAGTGTGTGGATTCATATGCTGCATTAATTATACTGCAGAGAGGCGCTTCCCAGCAGTGTGTGGATTCATATGCTGCATTATTATACTGCAGAGAGGTGCTTCCCAGCAGTGTGTGGATTCATATGCTGCATTAATTATACTGCAGAGAGGCGCTTCCCAGCAGTGTGTGGATTCATATGCTGCATTAATTATACTACAGAGAGGCGCTTCCCGGCAGTGTGTGGATTCATATGCTGCATTAATTATACCGCACAGAGAGGCACTTCAATGCAGTGTGTGGATTCATATACTGCATTAATTATACCGCAGAGAGGCGCTTCCCAGCAGTGTGTGGATTCATATGCTGCATTAATTATACCGCACAGAGAGGCGCTTCAATGCAGTGTGTGGATTCATATGCTGCATTAATTACACTGCAGAGAGGTGCTTCCCAGCAGTGTGTGGATTCATATGCTGCATTAATTATACCGCTGAGAGGTGCTTCCCAGCAGTGTGTGGATTCATATGCTGCATTAATTATACTGCAGAGAGGTGCTTCCCAGCAGTGTGTGGATTCATATGCTGCATTAATTATACCGCAGAGAGGCGCTTCCCAGCAGTGTGTGGATTCATATGCTGCATTAATTATACCGCAGAGAGGCGCTTCCCGGCAGTGTGCAGATTCATATGCTGAATTAGGCTGGGGTCAGACTAACGCATTTTTAACGTGTGTTTAGGCGCAATTAGGCTGGTGTCAGACGAGCGTAGTGTTCACGTCCGTGATTGCGCCTAAAAGTACGTCCGTGATAGCATGAAAGAAAGTCCATTGGAGCCTGACACATGAAGTACGTCCGCACTGAACTGCGGACGCACAACGGCCGCGGCAAACGGACGCAGGTTAGGCAAGAACGTAATACTGCTAGAACGGGCGTGCGGAGTGCGCCACGTCCACAACGTCTGCATAGCTTTGTGTGTGAGTGATGGAGCATGGTCAGACGGACTGCATTTATACGTCCAGCATTTTTGACGGACAGAATGTTTTTTCATTGTAATTTATTTTTCCCTCCTACATCCGTCAAAAATAACTTCAGTGAAAAAACGGACTGTGTGACCACTACTGCGTCATCCGTACTGACGATGTCCGTACTGCACGGACGTACAGTCCGTAGAAATCACGCTCGTCTGACCCCAGCCTAAATCACAGCCGCAGTAGCAGAAAATGACGGGCAATGATGGCCAATATACAAAGTACGGCCGCACGAAAGTCCGGCCGCGCAACGCAAGTTTAAAACGAACGCATTTTTTTGAGAACGCAGAACCGCTAGTACTGATGTACAGAGTGCGCTGCGTCCGCTAGCGGCGTGAGTGCGTGATTAGGAGATGTCAGACGCTGCTAATGTCCAACCTACATAACGTCCAGATGCAAAAAGTGTTTTATTGACGATCCGTAAAAAAAATCACGCACGAAATTGCGCGTCGTCTGACCGTTTTCGCGCATTCCGTGATAAAATACGTCAATGCGTTCGGATGCACTTTTTGACTGTCGCAGCGAATAATGTGTTCGTTTGACCCTAGCCTTATACTGCAGAGAGGCGCTGCCCAGCAGTGTGCGGATTCTTATGCTGCATTGAAACATATGGGTTAAAAAGCCTTGTTTCACTAAAAAAGAGTTAGGAAACCAAAAATTTCACCGAAAAAAAATCCAGAAATAATCCTAAAAAAATAAATAACTAAAGAAACTTTCATTCTATTGGTAGTAAATCTACTTCCGATTCTTAAATAAGCAATAAAAAACAAAACAACTCATACGTAACGAAAAACCAGCTGATCCGAATCACCTGAATTTATTCGAATCGCCAAAATGATCCGAATCACCAAATCGAAACGATCCGAAACAAAAGAAAAACTGTCCAAAATTATCTGAAACAAAAAACACCAGGAAAAAACAAAAAAACTAACCGAAATGAAAAAAAAAGTCATGCGCATCCCTAGTGTCTGCCAATCAATGCCTACATTAAATAGTTAAATATCCCTATACATATTTTTTTTTTACACTGGTAGCTGTCTGGGAAGCGCTGGTCGGTCACCACTAATATAATCCCCCCACACTCTGTTCAGTTTATCTGAGTCATGACTCCAGATCAGAATCATGGGGAAAAGGCAGGAGATTTAGTGCTGCGGCCGGATCAATGAAAACATGGAAGTCAGTCCTCTGCATTTGGTTCCAGGCTTTTATATCTTTTTATTGAAGTCCATTCCAGCAGATCCAAGCAACCTCTATGGAAGCACCACAGGTGTTACACCTTCTCATTAATTTGTAAGGCTCTGCAGGGGGAACCCAGTATGCAGGGATTCATGGATACGCAGACAGGATGGACCAGGATACGTGGTAGGCAGGCAAGACACAAAGGGGAACTCCAGGCGAGATACAGGTGGGCACTCCAACTGAATAGTCAGGGGACAGTCCGCAGATCAGGGGCAGGCAGAAGGTGGATGTCGTTATTCAAAGCAGGGTCTGATACACGGGTGGTTAATATAACAAGCATCAAGGAGCTCAGGAAGCAAGTCTGGTTACACCAAGCTTTACACAATAATACAGGAGCATTGCTGAATTGGCGGAGGAGAGCTTTATGCTCACAGGAGGGTGTGGTGTATGTTTTGTGCTTAACTGTTTGTGTTCATGAGCATGGTGTAGAACATGGGGCAGCACTTTTCCTGTGACTGCCTGAGCACAGATGGTACGCCAGATGTAGTTGTCGCATGGACATGGCAGAGTCAGCAGCGTGGGTATAACATAAGTTAATTAGGGATGAGCCGAACACCCCCCGAGTTTGGTTCGGGCCCGAACCCGAATTTTTCCAAATGTTCGGGTCCGAACCCGAACCCCATGCAAGTCAATGGGGCTGAAAATTCGGTTTTTTGAGTACCCTCCAAGAGGGCATATATGCTACATATTTGCCATAAAAGGTGTATGGAGGTCCGGGTAGTGCCCTGGGGGTCAGGAAACAAGGACAAAAAGTTTAAAAAAATACTTTTTTAAAGGGACAGTGAGTTTTCCATGAAATAAGGGTTAAAAATAAAAATGAAAAAATCCTTCAAATATCGTGCCTAGGAGGTCCCCATAACCTGCCCGTGAAGTGGCGGATTTCTAGGATGTATAGAAACACTTGACGGTAAATGCTTTTCCTTTAATCTATCCATAAACAACTGCTTGGGGCGGCAGTCTGTATGAAAAGAGAAGACATTTTCGGACACGCAGAAAAAGTTTACAGATTTTTTTTGGCTAAATCATTATGAAACTTATGCAGGCTTTGGATGAAAGTAACAATAGGTGCTTCAAAATTGGTCCTTTAGCGTCCCCAACAGTGCCGTCACACCGTAACCCCTCTGAGGATATGAATCTGATACAGTCGTCAGTGGCAGTGCACCCAAATATTGTGCTTTTGGTGCCAGGCCTGCAAGTACTATCATACAGTAACCCCTCTGTGGTATTGTGGAAGAATGCAGGGGTGAACCTTGCGGTCCTATATTAAAGAGATATGCATCTGGTAAAGGCGTCAGTACACCCAGATATTCTGCCTTTCATGGCAGCTAGTGCCTTCACACCATAACCCTTTTGTGGAAGAGTGCAGGGTTGGACCCTGCGATTCAAAAAATTTAAATGATATAAATCTGGCACAGGCGTCAGTGCAGCCAAATATTGTGCCTTTCATGGCAGCAATTGCATTCATACCGTAACCCTTTTGTGGTATTGTGGAAGAGTTCAGTGCTGGAGGTTTTGTGAATGCAGAAGACATCCCCGATCTATTCCGTTACGTCAGCATCAGGGGGTTGATAGCTGCTGATCCAGGACTGATTCATTTTTATAAATATCAGCCAGTCTACAGAGTCGGTGGACAGACGCACTCTTTTGTCTGTGACAAAACCTCCAGCGGCGCTGAACATCCTTTCAGAAAGCACGCTAGATGAATGGAAACCTAGTAGCTGCATAGCATATTGGCTAAATTCTGGCCAGTGATCCAATCTCAACACCCAGTAAGCCAGTGGATCATCTGCTGGAAAGGTATACAGGTCTGCCCTTGCCCCTAGGTAGTCCTGCACCATATGGTGAAGACGCTGGCAATGGGTGCCTACATTTGACGTCCCTGGGTGTCGTGGACTAAAAAAATTTAAAAATGCATCAGTCAAGCAGCCCTGGCCTTCACCACTATTCCTCTGATCATCCGCAGCCTCAGAAGCACTTGTGTCAGCACTTGGTAATATACCAGTGCCTGGAAAGGTGTTACACAAGTGTCGCTTTAGAGTGTCCTCAAGTTTTTTCATCCTGTGCTCCCTCTGTGTGGGCAGGATGAGCTCTGCAACTTTACCCTTGTATCGTGGATCAAGAAGAGTTGCCAACCAGTAATGATCCCTCTCCTTGATACCACGAATCCTGGGGTCCTTTTGCAGGCTTTGCATTATTAGGGAGCCCATGCAGCGTAGGTTGGAGGTGGCATTAGCTTCCGAGTCTTCCTGGTCAATGAGGATGACCGTATTGTGCACTTCCTCCTCCCAGGAATGCACTAGCCCTTCTGTTTCTGGGCACATGAAACCCTCTCTTGAGGAATCCCCACCTTCAATTCCCCACTACTTAAATATTCTGCCTCCTCCTCCTACTCCTGTCTGATCTGAGTAGGACCCGCTGGAATGCTGTCTGCGGAAAGACTGGGGCCTTGAGAGCTAGGGAAGGCCTGCTCCTCCTCCTCCCGCTGCTCTGCCTCTAGAGCCACATCTATAATTCCCCGCAGAGTGTGCTCCAGCAGGAACACTAAAGGAATTGTGTCACTGATGCATGCACTGTCCCTGCTCACCATCCTCATTGCCTCCTCAAATGGTGACAGTACAGTGCATGCATCCTTGATCATCAGCCACTGCGGGGGGGGAAACAAGTTGACCTGAACCTGTCCTTGTGCCATACTCACACAGGTACTCGTTGATGGCCCTCTGCTGCTTGTGCAGATGCTGCAGCATTGCTAATGTCGAATTCTACCTGGTGGGCATGTCACAGATCAGACGGTTTGTGGGAAGGTGGAATTCTCTTTGAATTTCTGCCAGGCGAACGCTTTCTGGGAATGACCATCTGAAGTGGCTGCAGACTTTTCTGGCCTGGCTGAGAAGCTCTGGCAGCCCTGGGTACTTGCTTAGGAAACGCTGTACCACTAGATTTAGGACGTGTGCTAGGCATGGTACATGCGTCAATTTACCCTTGCGTAGGGTGGAGAGAAGGTTGCTGCCATTATCACAGACGATCATTCCCAGCTCAAGCTGGCGTGGTTTAAACCATCTCTGTACCTGCACCTGGCCCTGCAGAGCTGAGAGAATTTCTGGCCTGGTGTGGCTTCTGTCCCCTAAACAAACCAGCTCAAGCACAGTATGGCTTCTTTTTGCTTGAGCCATTGTGTAGACCCTGTCAGGCGTTGGTTTAACTGCCACTTCGCCAGAGACAGAGAAAGAGGAGATGGAGGAGGAAGAGGGAGAGGTGGTGGTGGTGGAGCAGACAAACCTCATACAAGCAGCTTTCTGGAGGCGTGGTGGTGGTGGAGCAGACAAACCTCATACAAACAGCTTTCTGGAGACATGGTGGATGAACAAGCTCCAGCACAGAGCCCCATCTTGGATCCCTCCCAGCTACAATCAGAGTTACCCAGTGTACCGTGAAGGAAATGTAGCGACCCTGTCCATGCTTGCTGGACCACGTGTCTAAAGTCACATGCACCTTGTTGCTGACTGCCTTTCCCAATGACTGGATAACATTGTCTTCCACGTGCTGGTATAGTGCTGGAATGGCCTTGCGTGAAAAGTAATGGCGTTTTGGAACCTGCCACTGTGGTACAGCACATTCAGCAAATTCACGGAAGGGAGCAGAGTCCACCAGCTGAAAAGGCAGCAGCTGCAATGGGAGTAATTTTTCTAAGCTGGCATTTAGACGCTGTGCTTGGGGACGGTTGGGACTATATTTTTTCTTACGCTGCAACAGCTGCGGCAACGTAATCTGACTGCGTAAATCTTCAGCTGCTGGGAGGATGTCACATTGTGAGGAAGGACCTGGTACATTCATTACTGTAGCATCATCCCTGTCAGTGGAGGTTTTAGGCAATGACATGGAAGGACATACAGTGGGGGTAGAGACAGATGAGGAGGAGGAGGACCTACGCAAAGTTTTGCGCCAACGGGATGCGTGGCGAGTGGTCATATGTCACATCAAGCACGTGGTACCCAAGTGTCTGGTGTTTATCCCACGCTTCAGCCTCCTCTGACATAGATTACAAATAGCAAAGGTTGGGGTCTGCTGCACATTTCTTAAAGAACTCCCAGACAGCAGAGTTCCTGCATGTGTTCTTTGAGACAACAGCGCTCTGCACCGGAGCAGCTCTGACATCTGATGCCTTGGACTTGCTAGCGCTACGGTTGGTCACAGATTATGTTGTGCCTCGTGTTTGCTGTGCCTCCTCCTCCTCCTCCCCCTCCCCCTCCTCCTCACTTGATTCCTCAGTTCGATCTGGCACCCAGGTGTAGTGAGTGACCTCATCATCAATGTCATATTCACCCCCTATCTCATCATCACTGGAGCCAACTTGGCAGTATGCTGCAGCTGCTGGGGCAACATGAGTGCCAGTTATTTGTGTGTCTAAGTTGATTATACTCCCTTGGTTGATTATACTCCCTCTAGGTTGATTATACTCCCTTGCTCAACCTCAGAGATTGAATCAGAGCACTGTACTTGCTGTGCATCCTCAAGCAGCATGTCACTGTCATTGTAGTCAAACAATTCAGCTGACTCCTCCGTGTGTGATAGTGAGGCTACGGCAGGAGTAGCTGTGGACATGGAGGCTGCATTAGATGCTTTGGCAGCTGAGGTGGACTGTAAAGCACTAGAAGCCTGGCTGGCAGAGGACTCGGAGGATGAGGATGGCCTGGCTAGCCAATCCACCAAATCCTCTGTATGTTGCTGCAGGTTAAGAAAACGGCCAGCACCAGTTATAAAGGACAAGCGTGCCCCTGCAGAGGATGCACCACGTCCACCACGACCAGAGGCACAGCCTCCCGACACAGGGACTGCTTGCCCTCTTATCTGTGTCTGGGAGCATCTGCCTGTCCTTTTTGTTCTTTCAGACATGGTAAGTGATATATAGATTAAATATATACAGAACGCTGATTCAACTCTGGTATAAAGATTAAAGATTTACAGAACTCTGGTATCACTCAGTGAGACACCCTGATAGCTGGCAGCCAGTGACAAGACACAGATTACAATTTGCAGAAACCTCCTTTAAATCATTGAGACCCCCTGATGGGTGCCAGTGACAAGACACAAACTATGATTCGCAGAAATCTGCTACAAGTCAGTGAGACCCCCTGATAGGACCCCCTGATAGCTGGCAACAGTGACAAGACACAGATTACAATTCGCAGAAACCTCCTAAAATGCAGTGAGACCCCTTGATGGGCGGCAGTGAAACCTCTTATAAATCAGTGAGACCCTTTGATGGGTGGCAGTGAAACCTCCTATAAATCAGTGAGACCCTTTGATGGGTGGCAGTGATACCTCCTATAAATCAGTGAGACCCTTTAATGGGTGGCAGTGAAACCTCCTTTAAATCAGTGAGACCCTTTGATGGGTGGGAGCTAGTGAGAACACATGGATTATAACAATTCACAAATATTTTGTAGAAATTAGTGACCCCAAAAATACTGCGTGGTACTGGCTGTGTGACAAGACACAGATCACCTCAATTCACAAATGTTTTAAAGAAATTAGTGAGCCCCAAAAAAACTTGCTGGCACAGTGACAAGACACACATATCAATTCCCTGATATTGTGTAGAAATGAGACCCCCCAGACCCCCCCATTAGAGTGGCAGACCGGCAGTAACAACACACAACAATCTCCTCTGAAATTTTCCTCTGAAATGCGTGCAGAATCGGCGCGTGGAAACGTTATATAGTGTGCTGCGGGACTTAGCTCTGTGAGCCCATGATTGGGCAAAATTTGCCCAATCAGGACTCTGAGCCGTGATTGGCATACTGTTGAACCTGTCTTGCACCAGACCTGTGGTCATGTGCAAGGCTGTAGCCAATTACGAGCTTCAGGCCAGTGGGAAAATGCATTGTGGGCCATTGTGATGCATTGTGGACTCGAACATGCGCCGAACACCCGGAAATGTTCGGAGTTCGCGATCTAGCCGAACTGGCTAAGTTCGGGCCGAACTCCAAACTGTCCGAACCCGAACCACTCATCCCTAAAATTAATATCTCACTTCCTATTTAAGGGCGTAATTCCCATTAACCATTGCTCTTAAATCGAATAGAGATGTGCAATTCGTTTTGTTCTGAATCCAAATTCAGACGAAATTCACCATTTTTGTATTTCGGGAGCATTTCCGAAAATGAAATATCAACCACCTGAAAATTTCAGAATGATCCGAAATTTCGGTTTGATTTGGATTGATTTGTGTGATTTGGATCAGTTAGTATTTTGATTTTTATGAGTTATTTTGGTTTTTATTGGTCATTTAAGAATGGGAAGTAGATTACTACCAAATAGAATGGAAGGTTCCTTACTTACGGCATTTTTTGGGTGAATTTTAACTTTAACTTTTTTAACCCTTTAGTGACCAGGCGGTTTTACGAAAATCCGTCCTTTAGTGCCCGCTGCTGTTTTTATATTTCTGCATTTTTGTTTAGGTAAGTTTCCTCTTATGGGGGGGCGTGTCTGGTGGCCATCGTGGACAGCCACATGTAAGGAGGGCTCCCGCTGACCGCCAGCTTCCCCAGCCCTAGCGGCTCACCTCGGCAGCGATTCTTTATTTTTTTCAATTCCTCTGACTCTGCAGACCCCCAAGCATCAAATGGCGGCCGCAAAAACACCAAAACCGGCGGACCTCGTTCGTGCAGGAAAATCGCGGGATAGGCCACAAGATGGCGGCGCCCAGGGCCCCCGGTCACCATACTCACCTGGTTCTACCGCAGAGACAAGGGAGGTCGATCCCCCACATTTGAGCCTTTCCGCATCAGCTCCAGGACCCAGTAAGCAGATTCAAATCCTGCTTCAGGACCTTCGCTCCACAATTCAGGAGGATTTTCGTTCAATTACTGCATCCTTACATCAGGAAATCCGTGATATTGGTGAACGCACAGACCTTCTGGAAAATAAGCCTGATACTCTATGTTTGGCACATAATGAATTGGTGGATGCTTATAAAGATCTTACAAAGGCCCACAATGCTCTTTTGCTCAAAGTCACAGAATTCAAGGATCTTTCCCCTAGGAACAATATCCGTGTTTGTGGCGTTCCTGAATCGGTCAAATCTGACTAGGGATGTGTGTTTCGGGTTTCGGAATTTCACGAAATTTCCCAATTCGTGTTTTCGGATCCGGCCGATTTTCCGAAAATTTTTAGGTCCGAAAGTGGCATATCCGAAAAGTTTTCCGAGGCGAAACAAAATATTTTCGGAATTTTCGAATGTACTTGAAATGTGTCAAATCGAAATTTATTGCTTTGAAACGACGAGAACAGACGTTCCGAAAAAATGAAAATTTCCAAAAATACGAAAAGTCGATACAAAAAACGAGCTAAGTGACACGAAAATACGAAAAATGGTCGAAATTCCGAAAAAAAAAATGTACACGAAAAACGAGTCGAGCCGAACCGAATCATAACAGAAATAGGTCGAAACGAGCCGAATCGAAAAGTTTAAAAATCCGAAAAATCGAATCGAACCGAAAAAAAAAATCGGTGCACAAGCCTAAATCTGACAGCCTGTCGATTTATTTGCTTGATCTATTTTGTATTTTACTGCTCGAAGCGGAGGAAACGGCTCTGCAGTTGGATAGAGCGCACCGTGTCCCAAAATCACGTGACTTGGATGCGGCGATCCCCAGGGATGTATTGACCCGTATCCATTTTTACAGCACTAAAGATTCGTTGATGGCGGCTATGCGGAAAACTCTAAATCTTCCAACTCTCTATGCGGGCATTTCGTTTTTTCCCAGATTTATCGTTGGCTACGATGCAGCGGCGTAGAGCATTTCTACCAGTTACGAAGGTGCTCCGCAACCACAAGATCCCATATAGGTGGGGGTTCCCCCTGAAGTTGCTGGTCACATACCGGGGAACTTTATCCGTTATTCATTCGCTGCAAGAGGGCATTTCGACTCTTCAAACATGGGATTTGATGGGTGAGGTGACGCCCCGGCACCGGGCTCCTCCTTCGCTGTTCAAAGTCTCACCGGAATGGCATTGAATCCTTACAGATCTGTGATGGAGTTGTGTCTACCAACTGCTGTTCTTCTAGTGGAATTCCTCTTCACCCTTAGATATCTGGATCTATCTGCAGAATTGAGTCTTCAGGCTGGTCGACGGTTCGCGGTTCTCCGTGCTCCTTGATTGGTGTGTCAGAAGTCTATATACAACCCCCGCCTAGCACAATTCCCCCATCTTCCCAATATTTTGTGGGACTGGGCCGGTATGCTCCGGTGGCCATGGAGAAATTTTTTGTACAGTGAGCGGCTGCTTGTTGCGCCGTCTCTATTCTTTTTTTTTTTTTTTTTTTTTTTTTTTTAAATATTTTTTTATTTTCCTTTTTATTTTTTCCCCTTTTTCCTCTTTTCTTTTTACCCCATTGCACCGTCCTTAATTAATGACATCAGACTGATGTGGGTGTCTTTACAATTGTCTGAGGCTGGATTACTGTTGAACTGTATTTTTGGGTTATTCTTGCGTCTTTTCCTTGTCTCTACGCTTCTCTGGATTAGGATATGAAAATTGTCTCTGTTTAAATGTTAAAGGTTTAAATATTCCTCACAAAAGGAACTCCTTATACGCAGACTTGCGTCACAGTCCCTCAGATATATGATGTTGACAGGAAACACACTTTAAACGCTCAGTACATCCAGGTTATACCTCCCTGTTTATTCCCATCATTTTCACGCCACTGCCCCAGTGAAGGCGCAAGGTGTTTTATTATTATTATTATTTATTTCTAAAATGCCAACATATTCCGCAGCGCTGTACAATGGGGAAGCACAAACATGAGACATACATGATGAAGAAAAGACAACCCTGCCCATAGGATAGCTAGTCTAGGAAATGCAGCACTTTAACCAAGTGCTCATCCAGACATCCCGTGAGTTTACAATCTAAAGGACAAAGGTAAGTGAAACAAAAGGTGAGCAAGGGAGTGTGGAGCCTGTGGCTAGAGAGAGAAAAGCAAGGATTGCAAAGGAATGACAAGAAGCTTGGAGTTAGGAGGTTGATTAAAAGAAGTTGGCAGCAGCTGGAAGGGAAGTAATGAGTTTGGGGCCAGGACTGGGTGGGAGGGTGGATGGGGAGGGCGGGTGGCACTGCAGAGTGCAGATGCAGAGCTTGTGTGAAATGACTGATTGTGGCGAGCTGTAGACAGAAAGACAGAGATTTAGGAGGCGGGGTCTGTATGCAGGAAGTGAGGGACATGTGAGGGGGTGGTGGGGGAGGGGCTGGGGGGAGCAAAGTTACTATGAGAGTTTAAGGCTGGGGTCAGACCAGCGCACTTTTAACGTGCGTTCTGGCGCACATAATTACGGCCGCACTAGCAGCAGATGACGGGCAATGACGGCCAATATACGATGTACGGCCGCACAAAAGTCCGGCCGTGCAACGCAAGTGGAATTTGAACGCATTTTTCTGAGAACGCTGAACCGCTAGTACTGACGTACAGAGTGCGCAGCTGCGGCATAGCGGCGTGTTTGCGTGATTAGGAGATGTCAGACACTGCTAATGTCCAGCCTACATAACGTCCAGACACAAAAAGAGTTTTATTGACGATCCGTACAAAATCACGCCCGAAAATGCGCGTCGTCTGACCGTTTTTGCGCATTCCATGAAAAAATACGTCAATGCGTTCGGACGCACTTTTTCACGTTCGCGGGGAAAAATGCTTTCGTCTGACCCGAGCCTAAGAGGAAAATTAAACAGCCTGAGAATAATACATATAAAGCAATATATAATATAAAAACAGCAAGTTTGGAGCAGTGGAGTGACTTGAGGGACTCCATGCTTGATAGCTGAATACCTGGGGTCCTTAGTGGTGCAGATGCAGAGCTCGTGTTTCTATATTGATCCATCGAAATGTGTCTTTCACCCTTCACCGCTCTGTGATTGATCCTAATGGCCGTTATTTATTTCTAGTGTGACGTAGACCGAGTTACATATACAATTGCAAATTTTTACAGTTCTAATGTAGACCAACAGGCCTTTTTTAGATCTGCCCTTCAAAAAGAGTGTGTACAGGTAGACTTATACTTTGTGGCAATTTTAATCATACGCTAGCTCTTCCAGCTCGTCCAACCCGCTTACAGCTGATCTCTGCCCAGAAATTTTCTGCACTCTGGCGCCTCTTTCACCCAACTGAAGTAGACTATTCTTTATACTCGGGGCGCACAAAACTTATTCCCGAATCGACCATTTTTTCCTCCAACGTGACTTGCTATCTAATGTTTCTCAATGTGATATAGGATCGATGTCTTGGTCGGATCATGCCCCTGTTTCTTTAACTTTCCGAAGCGCTTCTGCGGCCAGGAGGTGTGCTCCGTGGAGACTTAATGAATCCCTTCTTTCCCGCCCTAAACTGATGGAGGAGGTTGTGACCCAGAGCCGTAGCTAGCTCCTTTTGCACCCGAGGCAAGAACAGTAAATTGTGCCCCCCACACACAATATTTTTACAGATATATATATATATATATATATCTCCGTGATATTTGGTTTGCTGAGAATGCTAATCACAGATTCGATAATAACTTGACACTTTGGTATGAATTTTACAGATCTTCAGTTCAAAGTCCCCGGCAGCAGGGCTGCAAAGCAAAGTAATTGCACACTGTCAGAAGGACAAACTGAAACGGAAGATCTGTAAAATTCATACCAAAGTGTCAAGTTATTATCGAATCTGTGATTAGCATTCTCAGCCAATCAGATAACACGGATGTCATGTTTATGGTGCGCATGCACAGGTGATCCCGTTTCCACATTATATGGAGGGTGCACATATCAGCAGATTGCCAAATTTGACAGAGCTAAAGACGCTCATGCCCCCCGTTCGGTGCACCTTCCTTCCCTCTTTTCCATTGTCTTTCTCTACCCCTTTCCTCCCTTTCTCCCCTTCTCATGCCTATTTTCTCCCCCTCCCTTCCATGTAAATTCTCCCCCTCCAAATCCATCCATCCCTCATTTTTATGCCCAATCCTCTTTTTTCAGTCCCTTTCCCCCCTCATTTTCATATTCATTTCATGTTTCACCCCCATTTCCCCTCCTGTCATGTTCATTTCACCTATTTCTCCCTCCTCCTATTCATTACACCCCCTCCTTTTTTTCTGTCCAATTCCCCCTTCTCATATTCATTTCACCCCATTTCCCCCTCCTCCTCATTTTCATGACACCCCCTCCATTTCCAGTCCATTCCCCCACCTTCTCATAGTTACTTCACCTTCTTTGAAGCTGGGAGCCTGCAGCAGGTCTTTGCTTTGTTCCTCTGTTGCAGAATAAAGCACTGGGAGGAAGTGATGTTATATGATCACTTCCTCCCAGTGCTGCCATGGCATGGAGTAATGTGACATGCAGCCTGGGAGGAAGCAGGGTCATGTGACTGGCTGCTCCTCCCAAACTGGCAGAGGACAGAGAAGTGGCCAGTGAATAGATGCTATGCATCCAATTAGCATCACAGATAGCAGCATTGCGCCAGGGCCGGCCCAAGCCACTGTGCTGCCTGGAGCGGTGGTTCAAATGCTGCACCCCCCTAAAAAAGTAACCTGTATGAGCGTTTCACTGAGCTCCACAGCAATAATATCACAGTAATGTGTGGTGTGTATGAGCGTATCACAGAATCCACAGCAATAAAACTCACAATAATGTGTGTGACATTACTCCCATCTCCTGCGAATACTGTTAGTATACATGATCTCTAAAGATCAGTGTGTTGAAGTGCAGGGGCTCTTATACCATCAGCCTCAAAGCCTTTGTATCACAAGCTAGTGATTTGTGTTGGAGGATCTCTAGCTAGCACCGAGTATACAACCTGGATCGCTGTATCTGGCAAGGCGCACACAGCCCTTAGTATGGACAGTATGAATGGCGCTGCGCACTCTGCCTGTGTACACTGGAACATACTCTGGAGGGTATTGACTTGAGGTTTTCCTCCAGCGCAGAGTAAAAATCTAGCTGCATAGAAGGCTTGTACACTCGAGCAATCCAGTGCACAGCACTAAGCATCCATGTACCTGTCACCGTCAGTACAAAGTGTACATTCCTGTATGCACATCCCGCATGTAAGCCTTTATATGAAAAAAAAATCACCTAGACAGTACTGTGTATACCGCATGCTACCCCAGAGATCTGCAGAGTGCCATGTGTACAGTGCCGTGCATACCTGTCACTGGACTTCATCCAGACCGGCCCACTCATATTATGCAAACACGCAGCGCCGGATTAAATAGCTATGGGGCTGGAGCTAAATATTGTTTGGATTTTTTGGCATTTATATGAAATGAAGACATATTTAATGTTCTTTTAAAATCGCTTGACAAACACAGCGATTTTGTGCAGCCGGACAACAAAGCTCCTATATAAAACCACACGAGGTGTGTGTGTGTATATCTATACTATAAAAGAGTAAGCCTTCAAGTGTCCGTCGCCAAAAGCGGTCTGCGCATGCGCGACGGACATTTGAAAGTGGCCGTTAAAACAAACAGGTAGCTGCGCGTGCCGGCCGCCTGCAAAAAAAAATCGTCACGAGCCGCGCGCAGCTACCCGTGTGTTTTGACGCTGCAAGCCCCGATCCTCCAGCGGTGACCGTCCTCCGGCTGTCGCGGCCTGCTCGGCGGGCATCCAGGCTCAGGCGAGCCCCCGGCTCGGCTTGGGCCTACAGGCCCAGCCGAGCCGGGGACTCGCCTAAGCCTAGAGGCCGGCCGAGCAGCCTGCGACAGCCGGAGGACAGTCACCGCTGGAGCTCAGGGCTAATGTAGGTGAGTATGTGCTCTCCACACCCACCCTGCTTGCTCGGCCGGTATCCAAGCTTAGGCGAGCCCCCGGCTTGGAGTTGGCCTAGAGGCCCAGCCGAGCCGGGCACTCGCTTGAGCCTGGAGGACGCCCGAGCATGCAACTCGACCGGCCTCCATGCTCAGGCAAGTCCCCGGCTCGACAGGTCCTCTAGGCCCAAGCCAAGCCGGGGGCTCACCTAAGCTTGGTAACCGGCCGAGCAAGCAGGGTGGGTGTGGAGAGCATATACTCACCTACATCGGCCTCGAGTCCTCCACCGGTCCACACATACTCACCGACATCGGCCCTTAGCTCCTCCAGCGATGGCGGTCCCGCTTCCAGCGTCCTCTCCTTCTCCGTTGGTCGCAGGTATGACGTCACGAAAGCCTTTGACCCCGGGTCAAAATGCCGGGGTCAAAAGTTTTCGTTACATCATGCCGGCGACCAACGAAGAGAGAGAGGACGCTGGAAGCGGGACCGCCATCGCTGGAGGAGCTAAGGGCCGATGTCGGTGAGTATGTGTAGGCAACATCCCCCTACATTGGCCCGGAGCTCCAGCGGTGGCTGTCGCAGGCAGCTCGGCCGGCCTCCAGGCTTAGGCGAGCCCCCGGCTCGGCTGGGCCTGTAGGCCCAAGCCAAGCCGGGGGCTCGCCTGAGCCTGGAGGCCGGCCGAGCAGCCTGCGACAGCCGGAGGACGGTCACCGCTGGAGCTCAGGGCCGAAGTTGCCAAAACATACTCCCCTACATTGGCCCTGAGCTCCAGCGGTGACTTCCTCCGGCTGTTGCTGGCTGCTAGGCCGGCCTCCAGGCTCAGGCGAGCCCCCGGCTTGGCTCAGGCCTACAGGCCCAGCCGAGCCGGGGACTCGCCTAAGCCTAGAGGTCGGCCGAGCAGCCAGCGACAGCCGGAGGACGGTCACCGCTGGAGCTCAGGGCCAATGTAGGAGGATGTTGCCTACACATACTCACCTACATCGGCCCTTAGCTCCTCCAGCGATGGCGGTCCCACTTCCAGCGTCCTCTGTGTCTCCGTTGGTCGTCGGTATGACGTCACGAAAGCCTTTGACCCTGGGTCAAAGACTTTTGTGATGTCATACCGGTGACCAACAGAGAGAGGACACTGGAAGCGGGACTGCCATCGCTGGAGGGCCGATGTAGGTGAGTATGTGCTCTCCACACCCACCCTGCTTGCTCGGCCGGTATCCAAGCTTAGGCGAGCCCCCAGCTTGGCCTGGGCTTAGAGGCCCAGCCGAGCCGGGGACTCACCTAAGCATGGAGGCCGGCCGAATTGCCTGCTCGGGCGTCCTCCAGGCTCAGGCAAGTCCACGACTTGGCTGGGACAAGCCGGGGGCTCGCCCAAGTTTGGATGCCGGCCGAGCTACTTGCTTGGCCGGCATCCAGGCTAAGGCGAGCCCCCGGCTTGGCCTGGGCCTAGAGGCCCAGCCGAGCCGGGGGCTCGCCTGAGCCTGGATGCCAGCCATACACACACACACACACACACACTGTAACAACCATATATGTGTGTGTATATATATCCACATGGGGTTACAGTGTGTGTGTGTGTGTATATATATATATATATGTGTGTGTGTGTGTGTGTATATATATATATATATTATGGACTGCGCATGCGCGCAGCCCACGGGGTGCTGTGGCGGTTGGATGCGCGCGCAGCCGGGTGCGCGCGCGCCACCCATCGCAGCACGCCCAAACGTCCTACGGAGGTTTGCTGCGCGCGCATCCAACCTCCGTTGGACGCTTTGGGCGTGCTGCGGCAGGTGGCGCGCGCGCATCCAACCGCAACAGCCTGTTACGGAGGTTGCCACGCGCCTGAGCCCAGCGCCTGAGCGCAGAGGCCCAGCGCCTGAGCCCAGCGCCTGAGCGCAGAGCCCAGCGCCTGAGCCCAGCGCCTGAGCGCAGAGCCCAGCGCCTGAGCCCAGCGCCTGAGCGCAGAGCCCAGCGCCTGAGCCCAGCGCCTGAGCGTAGATCCCAGCGCCTGAGCCCAGTGCCTGAGCGTAGAGCCAGCGCCTGAGCCCAGCGCCTGAGCGTAGAGCCCAGCGCCTGAGCCCAGTGCCTGAGCGTAGAGCCCAGCGCCTGAGCCCAGCGCCTGAGCGCAGAGCCCAGCGCTGAGCGCAGAGCCAGCGCCTGAGCGCAGAGCCCAGCGCCTGAGCGCAGAGCCCAGCGCCTGAGCCCAGTGCCTGAGCGCAGAGCCCAGCGCCTGAGCCCAGTGCCTGAGCGCAGAGCCCAGCGCCTGAGCCCAGTGCCTGAGCGCAGAGCCCAGCGCCTGAGCCCAGTGCCTGAGCGCAGAGCCCAGTGCCTGAGCCCAGCGCCTGAGCGCAGAGCCCAGCGCCTGAGCCCAGCGCCTGAGCCTAGCGCCTGAGTGCAGAGCCTAGCGCCTGAGCGCAGAGCCCAGCGCCTGAGCGCAGAGCCCAGCGCCTGAGCGCAGAGCCCAGCGCCTGAGCCAGCGCCTGAGCGCAGAGCCAGCGCCTGAGCGCAGAGCCAGCGCCTGAGCGCAGAGCCCAGCGCCTGAGCCAGTGCCTGAGCGCAGAGCCCAGCGCCTGAGCCCAGCGCCTGAGCGCAGAGCCCAGCGCCTGAGCCCAGCGCCTGAGCCAGCGCCTGAGTGCAGAGCCTAGCCTGAGCGCAGAGCCTAGCGCCTGAACCCAGCGCCTGAGCCCAGCGCCTGAGCGCAGAGCCCAGCGCCTGAGCCCAGCGCCTCAGCGCAGAGCCCAGCGCCTGAGCCCAGCGCCTGAGCGTAGAGCCCAGCGCCTGAGCCCAGCGCCTGAGCGCAGAGCCCAGCGCCTGAGCTGAGCGCAGAGCCCAGCGCCTGCGCCTGAGCGCAGAGCCCAGCGCCTGAGCTGAGCGCAGAGCCCAGCGCCTGAGCCCAGCGCCTGAGCGCAGAGCCCAGCGCCTGAGCGCAGAGCCCAGCGCCTGAGCCCAGCGCCTGAGCGCAGAGCCCAGCGCCTGAGCCCAGCGCCTGAGCCTAGCGCCTGAGTGCAGAGCCTAGCGCCTGAGCGCAGAGCCTAGCGCCTGAGCCCAGCGCCTGAGCCCAGCGCCTGAGCGCAGAGCCCAGCGCCTGAGCCCAGCGCCTGAGCGCAGAGCCCAGCGCCTGAGCGCAGAGCCCAGCGCCTGAGCGCAGAGCCCAGCGCCTGAGCGCAGAGCCCAGCGCCCGAGCGCCTGAGCCCAGCGCCTGGGCGCAGAGCCCAGCGCCCGAGCGCCTGAGCCCAGCGCCCGAGCGCCTGAGCCCAGCGCCTGGGCGCAGAGCCCAGCGCCCAAGCGCCTGAGCCCAGTACCTGAACACAGCCAAGCGCCCGAGCGCCTGAGCCCAGTACCTAAACACAGCCCAGCGCCGAGTGCAGAGCACAGAGCAGAGCGCCAAGCAGAGCACAATAGATGGCACAGAGCAGAGCACAACCCATTAAAGGCACAGAGCCGAGCACAAAAAAACGCCACAGAGCCAAGCACAGCACAATAAACGCCACAGAGCCAAGCAAAGCACAATAAACGGCACAAAGCACAGCACAATAAACGGCGCCGAGCACAGAACCAAGCACAACACAATAAACGGCGCAGAGCACAATAAAAAGCAGAGCACAATATACGGCACGGAGCAGAGCACAGAGCCAATGTGCAGAGCCCAGCACAGAGCCGAGCAAAACAGAATAAACGCCACAGAGCCAAGCACTTTAAACTCCACAGAGCCGAGCACAGTACAATAGACGGCACAGAGCCGAGCACAACAGAATAAACGGCACAGAGCCGAGCACAATAAACGGCACAGAGCCGAGCACAATAAACGCCACAGAGCCGAGCACAATAAACGCCACAGAGCCGAGCACAATAAACGCCACAGAGCCGAGCACAATAAACGCCACAGAGCCGAGCACAATAAACGCCACAGAGCCGAGCACAATAAACGCCACAGAGCCGAGCACAATAAACGCCACAGAGCCGAGCACAATAAACGCCACAGAGCCAAGCACAATAAACGCCACAGAGCCGAGCACAAAAAAACGCCACAGAGCCAAGCACAGCACAATAAACGCCACAGAGCCAAGCACAATAAACTCCACAGAGCCGAGCACAGTACAATAGACGGCACAGAGCCGAGCACAACAGAATAAACGCCACAGAGCCAAGCACAATAAACGCCACAGAGCCGAGCACAATAAACACCACAGAGCCGAGCACAATAAACGCCACAGAGCCGAGCACAATAAACGCCACAGAGCCGAGCACAATAAACGCCACAGAGCCAAGCACAATAAACGCCACAGAGCCGAGCACAAAAAAACGCCACAGAGCCAAGCACAGCACAATAAACGCCACAGAGCCAAGCACAATAAACTCCACAGAGCCGAGCACAGTACAATAGACGGCACAGAGCCGAGCACAACAGAATAAACGCCACAGAGCCAAGCACAATAAACGCCACAGAGCCGAGCACAATAAACACCACAGAGCCGAGCACAATAAACGCCACAGAGCCGAGCACAATAAACGCCACAGAGCCGAGCACAATAAACGCCACAGAGCCGAGCACAATAAACGCCACAGAGCCGAGCACAATAAACGCCACAGAGCGAGCACAATAAACGCCACAGAGCACAGCACAATAAACGCCACAGAGCCAAGCACAGCACAATAGACGCCACAGAGCCAAGCACAATAAACGGCACAGCGCCGAGCACAGCACAATATACGGCACAGAGCACAGCACAATAAACGGCACAGCCAATCACAGCACAATAAACGGCGCCAAGCACAGAACCAAGCACAACACAATAAACGGCGCAGAGCACAATAAAAAGCAGAGCACAATATACGGCACGGAGCAGAGCACAGAGCCGATGTGCAGAGCCCAGCACAGAGCCGAGCAAAACAGAATAAACGCCACAGAGCCGAGCACAATAAACTCCACAGAGCCGAGCACAGTACAATAGACGGCACAGAGTCGAGCACAACAGAATAAAAGGCACAGAGCCGAGCACAGAGCCAAACACAGCACAATAAATGGCACCGAACCAAGCACAACGCACCACACTTATCAATAGACTGCCCTCTGGGCAGGCTTTACACCTAGTACATATATATTACGTCACGTGATTTTTTTTGGATCGGGTTGGAAGCTGTTGCTGTATTCTGAATAAAAGAAATGCGATAGAGCTGCTGCAGAAACGATTACCTGCTAATTAAAGGACATTCTTTAGTACAAATAGATATATATATATATATATATATATATATATATACACTCATAATGTAAACCAGTAGTGTATGTTGATTTATAGATTTATATACAATAAACACTGGTTTACATTGTGTGTGTATATATATATATATATTTATTTGTACTAAAGAATGTCCTTTAATTAGCAGGTAATCGTTTCTGCAGCAGCTCTATCGCATTTATTTTATTCAGAATACAGCAACAGCTTCAGACCCGATCCAAAAAAAATCACGTGACGTAATATATATTCAAGAGGTCCCGCACTCCACATACCGAAAATGTCGTGCAGTCAATCCAGCTGCAGGTAGATAAGAGACCAAAATCCAGACGCACACGGAGACTTCTTTTCAAAGTTTAAATAAAATAAAACTTTATTCTAGCATCAAATTTCAACATTTCAGTCCCCAGAGGGACTTTCCTCAGGAATGGCCAGCATACAAAGGAAGACATCAAACAATTAAGCTCCCACAGATGTGTCTACCCTGCAATCACAGAGCAGGCGTGGACATACTCTGCAATCACAGAGCAGGCGTGGACATACTCTGCAATCACAGAGCAGGCGTGGACATACTCTGCAATCACAGAGCAGGCGTGGACATACTTTGGTTAATTGGCTTGCAATGTAATATTGCAAAAAAAAGGAGGAAACATAAATCACAGTGACACCTCAAAAAGAGTCTAAGAAAAAAAGAGAAAGTCAACATGTAGGAAACAGTGATACAATATTCCAGCTACATTTAAAAAGAACATATTAGCATCTTAGTATAGATATAGCAGTGTAATTAACATAGCTAGGAATAGTAATCCATATATGGCAAAAGCATAATATTATACTAAACTAGGTGGAAAGCCTGCCCAGAGGGCAGTCTATTGTTAAGTGAGGTGTGCATGAATGTTCGCTGAAATAAAAGCACAGCAATGTCAAGGAAAGACAATTTTTTTGGTCATATGGGTATATATTGCCCTCAGCTCATATGGGTATATATTGCCCCTAGCTCACATGGGTATCAATTGCCACCAGCTCACATGGGTATATTTACCCCATCTCAGATGGGTATATTTGCGCCCAGCTCACATGGGTATATTTGCCCCTAGCTCACATGGGTATATTTGCCCCCGGCTCACATGGGTATATATATTGCCCCCGGCTCACATGGGTATATATATTGCCCCCAGCTCTCATGGGTATATTTGCCCCAACTCACATGGATTTATTTGCCCCCAGCTCACATGGGTATAATTGCCCCCTGCTCACATGGGTATAATTGCCCCCTGCGTATAATTGCCCCCTGCTCACATGGTATAATTGCCCCCAGCTCACATGGATTTATTTGCCCCCAGCTCACATGGGTATAATTGCCCCCTGCTCACATGGGTATAATTGCCCCTGCTCACATGGGTATAATTGCCCCCAGCTCACATGGGTATAATTGCCCCAAGCTCACATGGGTATAATTGCCCCAAGCTCACATGGATATATTTGCCCCAGCACACATGGGTATAATTGCCCCCTGCTCACATGGGTATAAATGCCCCCTGCTCACATGGGTATATTTGCCCCCTGCTCACATGGGTTTAATTGCCCCCTACTCACATGGGTTTAATTGCCCCCAGCTCACATGGGTATATTTACCCCCAGCTCACATGGGTATAATTGCTCCAAGCTCACATGGGTATATTTTTCCCCAGCTCACATGGATATATTTGCCCCAGCACACATGGGTATATTTTCCCCCAGCTCACATGGATGAGCCCACCGGCAACAGGGACTTCAAGATGGCCGCCGGCGAGCTTCCTCTGACATCATCAGAGGGGGCCCGCCAGCAGCCATCTTGAAGTCCCTGCTCGCGGGAGGCTGAGCCCTGGTGAGCAGGGACTTAAAGATGGCCACCAACGGACTTCCCCTGACATCAGAGGGGCCGCCGGCGGCCATCTTGAAGTCCCTGCTCGCCGGAGGCTGAGCCCACCGGCGAGCAGGGACTTAAAGATGGCCGCCGGCGGGCTTCCTCTGACATCATCAGAGGGGGCCGTCGGCGGCTAACTTCAAGTCCCTGCTCGCCGGTGGGCATACATGGGCCCAGCCTCGGGCGAGCAGGGATCCGCCAAAAAAAAGAAAGCGGAGCCGTTGGAGAGGCGCGCGCAAAGCACCTCTCTCACCTCCTCAGTGACTGAGCTGTGAGGAGTTGAGACAGGGAGAGGCGCGCGCCACTCCAACGGCTCCGCTTTCTTTTTTTTCTAACCGTTTTTAAATGTCTGTCGCGCATGCGCAGTCAGCGCTTGACGGCGACGGACTTTAAAACGGTTTTATTATATAGATGTGCACAGAACTACAGCTTTACAATGAACTGCCCTTTATTGAAATCCATGTAAACCACATATTTAGGAAGACCAAATAGAAAAAAGAAAAAATATTTTTTTTATTGGTTAAAAACAATTGCCTAGGAGGACTTCACACCCAGAGAGGTTTGTAAGACCAATACTGCATATATCGCTGCTTTTTAAACAAACTAACGTAGGGGCAAAAAAGGGATATAAGAGTTCTTCTCATTAAGACCACATGGGGCAAGTGAGTCCAGTGTGAAAATCCAAAAAGATTATCGCTTGAGAAGTTCTTTGGCGCGATCACCCCCTCTCACAAGCGGGGGGGGGGGGGATGATCAATAGCCATCACTCGCAGGCTGGACAAATTATGTCCAGCCTCACAGAAGTGGCGTGCCACCAGTTGTGGGTTATCATGCCCGTTTAATGCTGCCCTAATGGCCGACCTATGATTTGCCATACGTTCTCGTAAATTATTAATGGACTTCCCTATATATATTTTACCACAGGGACATGAGATCTTATAGACAACATAGTCAGTTGTACAGGTAATTCGGTGTCGAATTCGGTACCTGGTACCACTGTAAGGATGAAAAAACACTTTTCCCGGGATTAGAGAATTACACGTAGTACATCCCACACACCGGAAACAGCCCGGGTTTGAAAATGGATTATTAGATGAGAAAAAGTTATATTGGTCCGTATGGACCAAGAAGTCCCGTAAGTTCTTATTTTGTTTATAACAAATCATCGGGGGGTCAGAAGTGGCCGCAGCCAATTTAGGATCATTTTGAAGAATACGCCAGTGACGTCTAATAGTACGGGCAAACATACTTGATTTTGTATGAAATGTCTGAGCAAATATAATTCGAGAATATGTCTTCCTTTGATTGGTGGCCATTCCTGAGGAAAGTCCCTCTGGGGACTGAAACGTTGAAATTTGATGCCAGAATAAAGTTTTATTTTATTTGAACTTTGAAAAGAAGTCTCCGTGTGCGTCTGGATTTTGGTCTCTTATCTACCTGCAGCTGGATTGACTGCACCGGAGCAAGAAATTTTCGGTATGTGGAGTGCGGGACCTCTTGATCCTTCATGTTTATATAAGGCTGTTCTGCCAGTCTTTTCTCCCAGCAACCACCGATAATCATTATTCCCTTCAGGACTTTCTTTGCTTGCCTGCTATGGAGGACTTCCTGAATAGAGCGGGTGCGTATCTTGAACACGCTGAAACCTTACAGTTTACTGAACAACAAGCACAAGACATTTTATGGCCTCAGATTCTGACTTTCCAAGTACCATCAATCAGGAGGAGATTACTCGGGGGCTGAAACAACTTAAACAAAAAGCAATTGACCTGGAGTTACACGCTGTCTATTTGTTAGACTACTACCGCTTGAAAAAAATTCCTTGTGGATTCCGCATTAAGAATATGCCTACCATCGGCCACAACAATCCTGATAAGTGCCGCCGATGGATAGCAATCCTCAACAGATGCTCACTGGATCTAATACGTCTCGTAGTTGAAGAGGTGGGCCGGGAACTCAAGGTGGTTAAAATCAAAATGGCTGACTAGAGTCTAAATACCAGGACACTCTACAATCCTCAACTTGCAGTGATTTGATTGTGAAATTAACTGGTGACCTTGAAGCTTACCGCAATGATCTGGTGCGATTCAAGCGAGAGAAACTTGACAAGGTAAACGCCGATTATTCTGAACACCGTGTTTACAGATGGCTGACTGGAGAACCTCGCCGACCCTTCCTCCCCCGTGGGTGGATTAGAAGACCAGCATGCCCCACGGTTGATACTACGTCTGGTGATTCTACTTCTGACATTGAATTGACCAGTAACTCTAATGTGACCAGTGCAGGCGGATCAACCCTACCCTCCTCCTCGCCTTTTTTGGAACGGGGTCTAGGCTTGCAACGAGAGCCTGTGGCAAGCCAGCGCCTCGGTATAGGAGACGTCAGAGACGATTCGTCGGGGGAAGGGGCGGCCCACGGGGAAACACCAGGGGACGTCCCCCAAGAAGAAGAGGTAATCCCTATATACAACTTGTCTTCAAGAACACTGACTGACTCTGAAGTGACATTGCTCTCTAAAGGTCTCAATTTTATTCCATCTAATGGCCCTGATAATTTTAGGTGGGAGGTGGAGCAGTTTCAGTTTGGATGTCAATTATGTCTATTAGATTTTTTCCAATCTTTTGGTCAACAGCACTTCAGTGGGTCTATCTCACTGAAACTTAGATCCACATTTGATCCACCTCCTACTAATCCAGCGATTCGAGCATTTTTACAATGTGTCAAAACTGATACTTCAAAAGCCATTGCATGCAATACTGTTATGCCAGTGTCTAATGTTTCTAAAAAATATCGTGAGATTATATATATATATATATATATATATCTTGCTAATGATGAATTCATTACTATCCGCCCCGCTGATAAAGGGGGCAGTATAGTCATTATGAATTATTGTGACTATCGTGATGAAATACTGTTACAACTCAGTGACCAATCTGTATATCGCTGTTTGTCATATGACCCGGGGTTGGAGTTAGCACAAAGTTAAAGGAATTTTTTAAAACCAGCCTTAGAATCAACTGTCATTTCATCTCAGCTATTTGAATATATGTCTGTGACATTTCCTCGGTGTCCTATTTTGTATACATAGAAACATAGAAAAATGTCAGGAGATAAGAACCTTTCGGCCCATCTAGTCTGCCCAATTACATGGATACTTTACCTGGATTTATCTTTTGTTTAGAATAGCCTTATGCCTATCCCATGCTTGCTTAAATTCAATTACTGTTTGGCCTCTACCACTTCACTGGAAGACTGTTCCATGTATCCACCACCCTCTCAGTAAAATAATTCTTTCTGATGTTACTTTTAAACCTTTGCCCTCTAATCTAAGACTATGTCCTCTTGTTTTGCTACTTTGTCTCCTTTTAAATATACTCCCTTCCTCTATCTTGTGGATTCCCTTTACGTATTTAAATGTTTCTATCATATCTCCTCTGTCTCTATACCTTACCTAAGACCCACAAAAATGCTAGACATCCACCAGGCCGTCCAATTGTTTCGGCAATTGGCGGCCTGTTGGAACCATTGTGTATCTGGTTGGATCGTATCTTGCATGAGCCAGTGATGTCCCTTGACACTATTGTCAGGGACACCCCAGACGTTATTTCTCGATTGAAGCGACTTGGGGCACCCCTCCCCGATTCCCTCCTTGTTACTATAGATGTTAATAGTCTTTATACCATCATTCCTTTGGAGGATGGCATCGGGGCGGTACGCACATTTCTAGTTAACCACATTAATGCTGTGCCATACCCTATAGAATCTATTTTGGAAATTTTGCGTAAAACTCTCACTATGAACTATTTTAGGTTCCAGGAGAAATACTACCTACCATGTACAGGCAGATCCATGGGAGCGGCAATGGCTCCCATCTATGCTAACGCCT
Source organism: Leptobrachium leishanense (assembly GCA_009667805.1). Classification (NCBI taxonomy): domain Eukaryota; kingdom Metazoa; phylum Chordata; class Amphibia; order Anura; family Megophryidae; genus Leptobrachium; species Leptobrachium leishanense. Next base: position 535,011,431 of record CM019063.1, on the reverse strand, counting down.
TTATGTACATATACGAATCTACATATATTTTGCCTGCTTTCTCTCGTGGATTGCAATTTTACGTTCGTTATATTGATGATATTTTGTTGATGTGGCAGGGGACACCTGGTGAATTGCAAATCATTATGACCAATCTGAACAAATTACCAACGTCGGTTAGGCTAACATTCCATTTGGATTCTGTAAGTGTTAATTTCTTAGACCTCAATGTCGCAGTTGAGGATGGTAGACTGCGATATTCACTATTTAGGAAACCGACGGATAGGAATACTTTATTACACGCTTCTAGTTTCCATCCACGCAAACTCAAAGAATCGTTACCTATTTCCCAGTTTTTGCACGTTATGCGCAACAACTCGGATCCTTCTACATGTACACAGCAGCTGTCAGAGATGTACTCTCGATTTATTAAGCGAGGTTATAGAGCTGACATTCTTGATAAGGCCTTGAACAAAGCACATGATGGTGTGCTAACGCCGGGCCCACGTGGTGGGTCGAATTCTCGAATTATATTTGCTCAGATGTTTCATACAAAATCAAGTATGTTTGGCCGTACTATTAGACGTCACTGGCGTATTCTTCAAAATGATCCTAAATTGGCTGCGGCCACTTCTGACCCCCTCGATGATTTGTTATAAACAAAATAAGAACTTACGGGACTTCTTGGTCCATACGGACCAATATAACTTTTTCTCATCTAATAATCCATTTTCAAACCCGGGCTGTTTCCGGTGTGTGGGATGTACTACGTGTAATTCTCTAATCCCGGGAAAAGTGTTTTTTCATCCTTACAGTGGTACCAGGTACCGAATTCGACACTGAATTACCTGTACAACTGACTATGTTGTCTATAAGATCTCATGTCCCTGTGGTAAAATATATATAGGGAAGTTCATTAATAATTTACGAGAACGTATGGCAAATCATAGGTCGGCCATTAGGGCAGCATTAAACGGGCATGATAACCCACAACCGGTGGCACGCCACTTCTGTGAGGCTGGACATAATTTGTCCAGCCTGCGAGTGATGGCTATTGATCACATCCCCCCGCTTGTGAGAGGGGGTGATCGCGCTAAAGAACTTCTCAAGCGAGAATCTTTTTGGATTTTTACACTGGACTCACTTGCCCGTGTGGTCTTAATGAGAAGAACTCTTATATCCCTTTTTTGCCCTTACGTTAGTTTGTTTAAAAAGCAGCGATATATGCAGTATTGGTCTTACAAACCCTCTCTGGGTGTGAAGTCCTCCTAGGCAATTGTTTATAACCAATTAAAAAATTATTTATTTATTTTCTCTAATTGGTCTTCCTAAATATGTGGTTTACATGGATCTCAGTAAAGGGCAGTTCATTGTATGGCTGTAACTCTGTGCACATTTAGTATAATATTATGCTTTTGCCATATATGGATTACTATTCCTAGCTATGTTAATTACACTGCTATATCTATACTAAGATGCTAATATGTTCTTTTTAAATGTAGCTGGAATATTGTATCACTGTATCCTACATGTTGACTTTCTCTTTTTTTCTTAGACTCTTTTTGAGGTGTCATAGTTACATAGTTACATAGTTATATAGGCTGAAAAAAGACATGCGTCCATCGGGTTCAGCCTCTCCCACATAACCTACTGCTGTTGATCCAAAAGAAGGCAAAAAACCCAGTCTGAAGCGCTCGCCAATATGCAACATACTGGGAAAAAATTCCTTCTTGACCCCAGAATGGCAGTCAGATTTCTCCTTGGATCAAGAAGCTTTTACCCACATATTAAATATTATAACCCTTAATATTCTGTGTCTGCAGGAAGTCATACAGTCGCTTTTTAAAAGTCTGTACAGACTCTGACCCAACCACCTCAACAGACAGAGAATTCCACAGCTTTATTGTTCTCACCGTAAAATAACCCTTCCTATGCTTTAAGCTAAATTTTCTTTCTTCCAGTCTAAATGGATGACCCCTTGTCCTATGTATAGTCCTGTTAATGAATAGGTTATCAGACAATGGTTGATAATGGCCCGTTATATTTATATAAGGTTATCAGATCCCCTCTAAGCGCCTTTCTCTAAACTAAACAGGTTTAAGCTTGTTAGTCTTTCCTCATAACTTAACCCTTCCATCCCCCTTATTAATTTAGTTGCCCGTCTCTGCACTTTTTCTAACGATATAATATCTTTTTTTAAGACAGGTGCCCAAAATTGCACGGCATATTCAAGGTGCGGCCTGACCATTGATTTATACAGAGGCAAAATTATGTTTTCATCCCGTGAGTGAACTCCCCTTTTAATGCATGCCAGTACTTTGCTGGCCTTGGCGGCTGCTGTTTGACATTGCACATTGTTACTTAGTTTGAAGTCTATGATTATTCCCAAATCCTTCTCCTGCTTGGATTTCCCTAACTCCGTACCATTTAGGGTATAAATTGCTTGTGTGTTCTTCACTCCAAAGTGCATAACTTTACATTTATCTAGATTAAATTTCATCTGCCATTTAAGTGCCCAGTCCCCAATTTATCTAAATCCCTCTGCAGCGAAGTAACATCCTGCTCACATTGTATTACTTTTCCTAGCTTTGTGTCATCTGCAAACACTGATACATGACTTTCAATGCCTATCTCAAGGTCATTTATAAATAAATTGAATAGTATTGGTCCTATAACAGACCCCTGAGGACACCACTTGCCACTGGTGTCCATCTTGAAAATGTACCATTTATGACCACTCTCTGTACCCTATCTTTTAGCCAGTTTTCTATCCAAGAACAAGTATTTTCATCTAGACCATTTTTTCTTAATTTAGTAGTAACCTTTTGTGTGGAACTGTGTAAAAGCTTTGGCAAAATCTAAGTAAATCACATCCACTGCGACCCCCTGATCTATACTTCTACTTACTTCCTCATAGAACGTAATTAGGTTAGTCTGACATGATCTGTGTTTCATGAAACCATGCTGAATTTTTGCCAATTACATTATACCTCCCAATAAATTCCTGAATATTATCCTTAGTAACCCCTCAAATACTTTCCCAGCCACAGATGTTAAGCTCACAGGTCTATAATTCCCAGGCACAAATTTTAAACCTTTCTTAAATATAGGGACCACGTCAGCTTTTCTCCAATCCTCTGGTACTATTCCTGAAAGAAAAGAATCTTGAAAGATTAAGAACAGAGGTTTACATATTTCAACACATAGCTCTCTTAGTACTCGCGGGTGAATTCCATCTGCCCTGGGGCTTTATTAACATTCACATTGTTTAATTTGTGTAAAACCTTGTCCTGAGTCAACCAGTCACTTTGTATTAGTAAGTTTTTATTAATGAATTTCATGTCTCCTGTTATAGGTTTCTCTTTGATAAATACTGAAGAAAAATAATCATTTAAAATTTCTGCTTTATCCTGATCTTCAGTTAACAATAACCCTGACTCAGATTTTAGTGAACCTACATTTTCACTCTTGGGTTTTTTAGAATTTATGTACCTAAAGAATCTTTTAGGGTTGGTCTTGCTCTCTTGGCTATTTCTTTTTCATTTTCTAGTTTAGCCCATCTAATCGCATTTTACATGCTTTATTGGCTGCCCTATATGCTTTATAGGATGCCTCAGATTTATCAAATTAAAAGCTTTAAATGCCTTCTTTTTGTTTTCCATTTCCTTAGTTACCTTCCTACTAAGCCACATTGGTTTCAGTCTCTTTCTTTTATATTTATTAACCAGTGGAATATATTGTGACGTGTAGTTTTCTAGTGTTAGTTTAAAGATATTCCACTTATCCTCAGTGTTTTTCCCGTGAAAGAGTTTCTGCCAGTCAATGACATTGAGAGCTTCCTTTATTTTAATAAAGTTGGCCTTTTTAAAATTATATGTTTTAGCATGCCCCTTATGAATGTGTTTTTTTGAGTTTATTTCAAAAGTCACCATGTTATGGTCGCTATTTCCCAACTGTTCTTTTACATTAATATTTGAGAAAAGATCCACATTATTTGTTATAACCAGGTCCAGACAGTTATCCTCTCTAGTTGGTGTTTCTACCAGTTGTGACATGAAGGTATCATTTAAAATGTTCAGGAACCGGATTCCCTTTGCTGAATTACTAGTCCCACTATCCCAATTAATGTCCGGGTAATTAAAATCTCCAATAATTAAAGTGCTACCATGATCTGCAGCCTTCCTAATTTGCTCTAACAGTTGTTCTTCCTCATCATTATCTATATTAGGTGGTTTATAGCATATGCCAACCAATAATTGACTTCCCTGTTTATTCCCCAACGAAATATTTACCCATAAGGATTCCACATTTCCCTCATCGCTTTCCAGTTGTGTAATATTAGGCTTTAAATCCTGATTTACATATAAACACACTCCACCCCCTTTCTTATGTTTCCTATCCTTTCTAAACAATGTATAACCGTTTAAGTTTTCACACCACAGTCATGCGTTTCGTCCCACCATGTTTCTGTTATTCCTATAATGTCGTATTGCTTAGTGTATGCTATTACCTCTAGTTCCCCCATCTTGTTATTAAGGCTCCTTGCATTAGCAAGCATACATTTAATGTTGTCTCTACCCACACATGCTGAATGCGACTTTACATTACATGCCTCCACTGTTCTGACATTACCCATCCCCCCGACTCCACCCCCCTTAGTCTGAACTGAAACCCTTCCGCTATCTGCTCTGTCTCCATTTTGTAAGATACTGTATCCCTCCCCCCATTGTGATTTATGTTTCCTCCTTTTTTTTGCATTATTACTTTGGTTAATTGGCTTGCAGAGTGTGTCCACGCCTGCTCTGTGATTGCAGGGTAGACACATCTGTGGGAGCTTAATTGTTTGATGTATATATATATGTCTTCCTTTGTATGTTGGCCATTCCAGAGGAAAGTCCCTATGGGGACTGAAACGTTGAAATTTGATGCCAGAATAAAGTTTTATTTTATTTAAACTTTGAAAAGAAGTCTCCGTGTGCGTCTGGATTTTGGTTTCATATATATATATATATAATTTTAAAAAGACTCAAACCTATAAAAACCCACGGGTATGTTTTTTATTCTCCAGCACTTTTTTTGCAGTCTTAACCCTTTGTTCAAAGTACACCCACTTAGAATAACCTGAAAACTTCCAGACAACCCAGAATCCCCCCTCCCTATGGTGATTTATGAAGGTGGAGGGTGTAAGCAGCAGTGTGCAGGCTCAGAGTGCTGGGGGAGACCCTGCTGCATCTTACCAGTTGTATAGGAGCAGGAGTGCATCATGACTGGCCGATACCACCCTCTGGGACTGTAGGGGGCGCCTTGCTGCACTGCCCTCTGCATTTTTTTGCAGTCTTAACCCCTCCAAGGTCTCAGCAGTATGTTGAAGATGTGGGGAGGAAATGGGCTCTTTCTTTCATATCTGGTGGACTTGCAATTTAATATCCCAATTTTAGGTCTCTGTGGCCCAGTTGAGCTCCGAGATTGTGGGGACAGAGATTTTACCAGTCCCTGAAATTCTTCTCCTTCAGATAATGCCTGACTCTCTCTCGCTTACAAAACCAGTCTCTAGCCCATATATTGTCTGTAACAACGACTTTGGTAGTGGCCCGACGGAAAACTTCCACACTCCCTACTTTAAAAGACCTCACTAACTGATTAGACGCCCTGAGGCTCTTAGGTCCCAAGCCATACCATCTATCACGGATCCCACACTCACGGACAGACCATTGGTCTATTTGGAATATATAGACTGTCAAGTTATGATGTAATTGTTCTGTGTTTCTGTGTTTCGTTTGAATTGTTTTGTATGGTAAGGTTGGTTACTTGTTTTTTACTGTACCCCCTCCCTTTTTCCTTTTCCCATTTTTTTTTTATTCCTGTACCCCTTCATTCTTTCTTGTTCATTATACAAAATAAAAAAAATTATATTTTAAAATTTTTCCTCTTACTCGTTTATGAAACCCACACATATTGTATACCGTTATTCCCGCCATTAAATGGACTTTTCTAAAGACACCATTATTTCCATCATATCGTATAATTTACTATAAAAAAGTAATATGATGAGAAAATAGAAAAAACACACTTTTAATTAATGCAGCATACGAATCCACACACTGCTGGGAAGCGCCTCTCTGCAGTATAATTAATGTAGCATATGAATCCACACACTGCGGGGAATTGCCTCTCTGCAGTATAATTAATGCAGCATATGAATCCACACACTGCTGGGAAGCGCCTCTCTGCGGTGTAATTAATGCAGCATATGAATCCACACACTGCTGGGAAGCGCCTCTCTGCAGTATAGTTAATGCAGCATATGAATCCACACACTGCTGGGAAGCGCCTCTCTGCAGTATAATTAATGCAGCATATGAATCCACACACTGCTGGGAAGCGCCTCTATGCAGTATAATTAATGCAGCATATGAATCTACTCACTGCAAGGAAGCGCCTCTCTGCAGTATAATTAATGCAGCATAGAATCCACACACTGCTGGGAAGCGCCTCTCTGCAGTATAATTAATGCAGCATATGAATCCACACACTGCTGGGAAGCGCCTCTCTACGGTATAATTAATGCAGCATATGAATCCACTCACTGCTGGGAAGCGCCTCTCTGCGGTATAATAATGCAGCATATGAATCCACACACTGCCGGCAGCACCTCTACAGTATAATTAATGCAGCATATGAATCCACACACTGCTGGGAAGCGCCTCTCTGCAGTATAGTTAATGCAGCATATGAATCCACACACTGCTGGGAAGCGCCTCTCTGCAGTATAATTAATGCAGCATATGAATCCACACACTGCTGGGAAGCGCCTCTATGCAGTATAAAATGCAGCATATGAATCTACTCACTGCAAGGAAGCGCCTCTCTGCAGTATAATTAATGCAGCATATGAATCCACACACTGCTGGGAAGCACCTCTCTGCAGTATAATTAATGCAGCATATGAATCCACACACTGCTGGGAAGCGCCTCTCTGCAGTATAATTAATGCAGCATATGAATCCACTCACTGCAGGGAAGCGCCTCTCTGCAGTATAATTAATGCAGCATATGAATCCACTCACTGCAGGGAAGCGCCTCTCTGCAGTATAATTAATGCAGCATATGAATCCACTCACTGCAGGGAAGCGCCTCTCTGCAGTATAATTAATGCAGCATATGAATCCACACACTGCTGGGAAGCGCCTCTCTGCAGTATAGTTAATGCAGCATATGAATCCACACACTGCTGGGAAGCGCCTCTCTGCGGTATATTTAATGCAGCATATGAATCCACACACTGCTGGGAAGCACCTCTCTGCGGTGTAATTAATGCAGCATATGAATCCACACACTGCTGGGAAGCGCCTCTCTGCAGTATAGTTAATGCAGCATATGAATCCACACACTGCTGGGAAGCGCCTCTCTGCAGTATAATTAATGCAGCATATGAATCCACACACTGCTGGGAAGCGCCTCTATGCAGTATAATTAATGCAGCATATGAATCCACACACTGCCGGGCAGCACCTCTACAGTATAATTAATGCAGCATATGAATCCACACACTGCTGGGAAGCGCCTCTCTGCAGTATAGTTAATGCAGCATATGAATCCACACACTGCTGGGAAGCGCCTCTCTGCAGTATAATTAATGCAGCATATGAATCCACACACTGCTGGGAAGCGCCTCTATGCAGTATAATAAATGCAGCATATGAATCTACTCACTGCAAGGAAGCGCCCTCTCACAGTATAATTAATGCAGCATATGAATCCACACACTGCTGGGAAGCGCCTCTCTACGGTAAAATGCAGCATATGAATCTACTCACTGCAAGGAAGCGCCTCTCTGCAGTATAGTTAATGCAGCATATGAATCCACACACTGCTGGGAAGCGCCTCTCTGCAGTTTAATTAATGCAGCATATGAATCCACACACTGCTGGGAGCGCCTCTCTGCAGTATAGTTAATGCAGCATATGAATCCACACACTGCTGGAAGCGCCTCTCTGCAGTATAATTAATGCAGCATAAGAATCCACACACTGCTGGGAAGCGCCTCTATGCAGTATAATTAATGCAGCATATGAATCTACTCACTGCAAGGAAGCGCCTCTCTGCAGTATAATTAATGCAGCATATGAATCCACACACTGCTGGGAAGCGCCTCTCTGCAGTATAATTAATGCAGCATATGAATCCACACAATGCTGTGAAGCACCTCTCTGCGGTATAATTAATGTAGCATATGAATCCACACACTGCTGGGAAGCTCCTCTCTGCAGTATAATTAATGCAGCATATGAATCCACACACTGCTGGGAAGCGCCTCTCTACGGTATAATTAATGCAGCATATGAATCCACTCACTGCTGGGAAGCGCCTCTCTGCGGTATAATTAATGCAGCATATGAATCCACACACTGCCGGGCAGCACCTCTACAGTATAATTAATGCAGCATATGAATCCACACACTGCTGGGAAGCGCCTCTCTGCAGTATAGTTAATGCAGCATATGAATCCACACACTGCTGGGAAGCGCCTCTCTGCAGTATAATTAATGCAGCATATGAATCCACACACTGCTGGGAAGCGCCTCTATGCAGTATAATTAATGCAGCATATGAATCTACTCACTGCAAGGAAGCGCCTCTCTACAGTATAATTAAGGCAGCATATGAATCCACACACTGCTGGGAAGCGCCTCTCTACGGTATAATTAATGCAGCATATGAATCTACTCACTGCAAGGAAGCGCCTCTCTGCAGTATAATTAATGCAGCATATGAATCCACACACTGCTGGGAAGCACCTCTCTGCAGTATAATTAAGGCTAGGGTCAGACTAACGCATTTTTCACGTTGTCCGTGAAAATGTGCGTTCGAAGAATGGACGTATTTTTTCACGGAATACGCAATAGCGGTCATACTATGCGCAGTTTCATCCGTGATTTTGTACGGATCATCAATAAAACACTTCTTGCATCTGGACGTTATGTTGGCCGGACATTAGCAGCGTCTGATGTCTCCAATTCACGCACACACGCCGCTAGCGGACGCAGCGCACTCTGTACGTCAGTACTAGTGGTTTAACGTTCTCGAAAAAATGCGTTCATTTTCCACTTGCGTTGCGCAGCCGACTTTCACGCGGCCGTACTTCGTATATTGGCTGTCATTGCCCGTCATTTGCTGCTAGTGCGGCCGTGATTAAGTGCGCCAGAACGCGCGTTCGCACTGCCTCAGTCTGACCCTAGCCTAATGCAGCATATGGATCCACACACTGCTGGGAAGCGCCTCTCTGCAGTATAATTAATGCAGCATATGAATCCACTCACTGCAGGGAAGCGCCTCTCTGCAGTATAATTAATGCAGCATATGAATCCACTCACTGCAGGGAAGCGCCTCTCTGCAGTATAATTAATGCAGCATATGAATCCACACACTGCTGGGAAGCGTCTCTCTGCGGTATAATTAATGCAGCATATGAATCCACTCACTGCAGGGAAGCGCCTCTCTGCAGTATAATTAATGCAGCATATGAATCCACACACTGCAGGGAAGCACCTCTCTGCAGTATAATTAATGCAGCATATGAATCCACACACTGCTGGGAAGCGCCTCTCTGCAGTATAATTAATGCACCATATGAATCCACACACTGCTGGGAAGCGCCTCTCTGCGGTATAATTAATGCAGCATATGAATCCGCACACTGCTGGGAAGCACCTCTCTGCGGTATAATTAATGCAGCATATGAATCCACACACTGCTGGGAAGCACCTCTCTGCGGTATAATTAATGCAGCATATGAATCCACACACTGCTGGGAAGCGTCTCTCTGCGGTATAATTAATGCAGCATATGAATCCACTCACTGCAGGGAAGCGCCTCTCTGCAGTATAATTAATGCAGCATATGAATTCACACACTGCTGGGAAGCACCTCTCTGCAGTATAATTAATGCAGCATATGAATTCCACACACTGCTGGGAAGCGCCTCTCTGCAGTATAATTAATGCAGCATATGAATCCACACACTGCTGGGATGCACCTCTCTGCAGTATAATTAATGCAGCATATGAATTCACACACTGCTGGGAAGCGCCTCTCTGCAGTATAATTAATGCAGCATATGAATCCACACACTGCTGGGAAGCACCTCTCTGCAGTATAATTAATGCAGCATATGAATCCACACACTGCTGGGAAGCGCCTCTCTGCGGTATAATTAATGCAGCATATGAATCCACACACTGCTGGGATGCACCTCTCTGCAGTATAATTAATGCAGCATATGAATCCACACACTGCTGGGAAGCACCTCTCTGCAGTATAATTAATGCAGCATATGAATCCACACACTGCTGGGAAGCGCCTCTCTGCGGTATAATTAATGCAGCATATGAATCCACACACTGCTGGGAAGCGCCTCTCTGCAGTATAATTAATGCAGCATATGAATCCACACACTGCTGGGAAGTGCCTCTCTGCGGTATAATTAATGCAGCATATGAATCCACAGACAGCGGAGCAGCACCTCTCTGCAGATTACTTTGGATCAATAAATTTTTCGGATCAATTTGTTTTTCGTTTTTTAGGAGTTAAAATTAATGCAGCATTAATTACACTGTAGAGAGATACTGCCCTGCAGTGTGTGGATTCATATGCTGCATTAACTATACTGCAGAGAGGTGCTTCACCTCAGTGTGCAGATTTATATGCTGCATTTAGTATACTGGATTCATATGCTGCATTGAATCCTATGGGTTAAAAAGCCTTGTTTGTTTAAAAAAAGTTAGAAAATCTAAAATTTCAACCCAAAAAAATGCCTAGCAAATCCTAAAAAGATAAATAAGTAAAGAAACTTTCATTCTATTGGTACTGGTAAATTTAATCTATTTCCCAATAAAAATCCAGCAAAAGTAATCCAATAAAAAAATGAAAGAAATTATAAAAAACGAGAAGCCAACTGATCCGAATCATCCGGATCAATCCGAATCGATCTGAATCACCTTATCATCGAACCGAAATGAAACAAAAACCTGTCCGAAATGACCCAAAACGGGAAAAAAAGACCCCAAAAAAAATGTCATGCACATCCCTATATTCAAATTCCTGATGGTATGTCCCTTACTCCATAAACCTTGGCTGTCTGCTGTGTCCAACCAGACTTACACCTGTCTCCAGTGTGTTCAGCTAACCCTGTAACCTGTCTACTGTGCTTCACTTGTCCCAGTTATTAACAGTTTTGTGTGCTAAATTCCCTGATGTCTGCAGTGTTTCCTGTGCCATATGTAATATTTGCATATGTATATTCTAACCAATTATAATGCCAGTATTCAGATTGTTTTCAGTTAGTAGTTTTCGTTTTAAAATCTGGCAGCCTCTCTGTGAGCAAGTTATTCTGCGACTTGCTGCATTTTAATGAACCAGCACCGCACTTCTCAACTGTACATCCGAAATGCTATTTGTACAAACGTCCCAGCAGCACAAAACCTAAACCTTACACCATCCAGGCTGTCTGCAGTGTTCTGCCATTGTCTTCCCATGTCCTACTCTGCCCAGGTCTTCCCGTACCATTGACCTGCCAATACAGTGACTTGCTGTGCCATTTCCTGCTGTCTACCAAGTCTGCCTTTATTCTGCTGCAAACCTGTGTCTCCACATCCTTCTTGCATTGCCCCTTGTTCCTGCCTTGCCTCTTATTCATGCCAAGTTACTGTTATGGTGGCCCCCCTCAGGAGCAAAGGCGGTCCTTGCTGCTGTGTGTTTTAAGCCCTTTAGGCAGGTATGTGTCTTTCTGCATTATGCAGAACCCTGGACACAAGATACAACTGAACCAGACAAGAAAGACAGTATACACACACGAGGAAAGCCCTGCACTGGGGTAAGGTCCTTGGATGGCCTTCTGTCTATACAGAGTACAGGGTGGGAATATACAAAAATTACAGGGTTAAACCAGACTTGACAGGAAGGAATATTTAGCAACAATGGAACAAGAAAGAGATCTTTAAGTTGGTCTCTATAAACCAGAACAATGAGTTGCTGCACTAGATACACACATACAGAAAACATGAACCAGAATAACAGACTTGACAGAAATATAGTCAGTAACATGCAGGGCAGGACTCCCATATAGAACTTGAGGTAGAGCTGCAACCAGCAGGGACAAACAACAAAACTGGATTCCTACGATTAGGACTCACACCAGATAAACAAACAACAGAGACTGTAGTGTGGTTCAAACATAAACCAGAATCCTTAATAGCACACAGACAAAACACAAATAGGATCTAGCGAGAGAATGGTCAGAATACCAAGCAAGGAGTCATGAACCAATTGTTACGTCTTCAGCCCCTGCTGCGCCCTGGGGGGTCTGGGCATGGTTTGGTGCCACTGGCTGGTCAAGTGCTAGCACATCGTGATGGACGATCGGCGTCTGAAGGGCTGGGGCCTGGCGTGGTCACAAGGAGCCGCCGGGTTTAAAGCAGGGCGCGAGGAGTTGCCTCGTCGCCCTGATGTGGAGTTTAGTTCCCGCTTTGCCTGCTTTTGCATTCAGTGTGTTTCCAGTTGCTGACCCGTTTTGTCTACTAATCCTGTTCCTGATTTTGACCCGGCTTGTCTTTGACCATTCTTCTGAATGTCCCTTATCGGTTCTGATTGCTGAACATTGTGTGTTTAACCTCATGTATGCCGTTGGGGTTTGGGCCCGCCACCTTGGTATAAACCCCTCTTGCTCTGGGGTAATACCTGCAGCCTTATCGGGGTTGTGATCGAGACCTAAGGGTTTCGTATCTATGTTAAACTGTCTTTATGTGAGATTAGGGAAAGATAGGGACAGCTTGGATTCTACTTTGTATTACTGTAATACTTATGCCAAGTGTAACCCGATCATAAGCAGCTAGATACTATCATGTTTGTCATCAGATCCTGGTTATATCAAGGTATCGCAAACCCAGTCGGGTTTATCCAAAATCGTGTTATCTGTTTATGCTGTGACTGCCCTGCAGTCTAATCAATTCATCGACTGTCAAAGTAATCTGCTGGGAGACCAGCCCGAGCCATATATTCCGGTATCGAAGTCATCTGTATTATTGAAAGTCCCTGTATGTGCACTGAGTTGTCTTTTGGTCTTGAAACCATCTGAGCTTAGTTGCAATTCAGTGGTGATTTTATACTCCTTGGCTTTGGAGTATAAGTCTGTGTTTACCGAGTGTTTTATAACCATCAAGCAGATATTTCTGTACATTAAGATCACTACTCCGCTACTCTTGTGTGAGCACTACAGCACCCGTTACACCAATATATCAAATACACGGTACCAGGGGTAAATCACAAGAATCATCAGAATACAGAGCCAGGAGTCAGGAGTCAGAACCAGGATATCCAAATACAAAATAAAGCAATCAGGAACTGAGCAAGGAAGATCTATACTGGATCAGGGAACCATTGCACTGATGGCCATTTAAATAGGGTAGTGCAGGTCATGTGACCCCAGGTCTTGTCAGACGCTGAGACTCCAGGGGCGGAGAGCCAAACAGATTAACCCTAAAATCCATAAGGTCTAAGAAGAGCTCTCAGCACCAGTGGGCCTGACTGGGAGAACGTAACAATTACCTGTTAATTATGTTTTTTCTATGTTTCTACCTGCCCTGTTTTTGTTATTTAGGAAACCTCTTGATTTACCTGTGTCCTGTCTGTTAATTCAGTTCATCTGATTCACCCACGATCCAGTGCACTTGATTCTTATGTCATAAATGAACTAAACTACTCACTGAATTAAATTTTGTTCATGCGAAACAAATATAATTTTTGCCTGAAATGATTGAACCAAATACCATTTTTTTGCTGTGAATAAGTCGCAAGTCTAGGAATCCCTACACTTTACTCTATGGGCCTGGAGCTCTGTCCCTTCCGTGCTCTGGAATATAAAGGCGAATGTCCATACGGCGCATCTAGTACAATTAATATGTTAATAAATCAATGGATATATAAAATCCATAAAAACTATTAGAAACTCATAAACCGTAACAGTAAAAAATGTAATAAAAATGTATAATCAAGTCAGTAAAGTGCATAGAGTAAAGTCCAGGTCAAATGTGCAAACAGTGCAAAAAAGTGCTCAAGTATATATTGATGGAATACTCAAAAGATGATGATGGGAAATGATGAGCTGATCTTCTTATAAGTGCTGGTGCTGAATCCTCATATCCGTCAGTAATCCTCAAAGAAAGCACATCACAAGAGAGGATAATAGTGCAGACAGTCAAAATAAAATAGGCTCGAATTGTAACCAAAATCCAAACCACTCACATTTGTGGGAGCCCACAAGGTCCCGGCTCAAGGAGAAAACAGCCTGCAGCCAAATAGAGGGTGGCACTTCCCTTCTTTCTGTTCGTACTGGAGACTAAAAATAGAGAGAATCGGGAGACAGCACTCCCATAGCGTAATGCTGCATATATATGGAAATGTGATAAAGAAGAAATTAGGCACACTCACCGATTTTTGAGCCTCGCAATATCAGGCTCAATCTATGTCGCTCTGGGTCCTCTTAAGGTGGGAACCCAAACCTCTTTGCCTCCGTGATGATGGATCCAAAATTCCAAAACGGAAAAAAGGGGTCGGAAAAAGGTGGCAAATATTGGGAAATTTATTGGATAAATAAAATAAAATACAGGACAGAATCTACCGAGACGCGTTTCGGCTTAAAAAGCCTTCCTCAGTCGGTGTAAAGGTAAATGTCCATAAAAAAGTCAGTATGAAATGCAAGATGAAGGTGTCCTCTTTTATAGTGCATCAGAATAATATCGCTTCCTACTTCTGGTCAGTTGACTTCCGATCGTTCGGATTTTACCCAGTGATGCTTTGCGATACGAAATGGCGGCAAAAACAATACGAACGACTAGCCGATCGTAATGGCTATTGAAAGTCGGTATTGGTCGAAAAAAGCATAGAAAACAGCCAAAAGGGATTTAATTAGCAAAAGATACGAAAATTTAGCAATATTCGTTCGTATGGTTAATAATTGAAAACCGGATGTAAACAAAAGGGGTTCGACCAATAGCGGTATTTCGGTTCTAATTACATGACAATGTATAGATCTTAATTTTCGTGTAAACAGATACGAAAAATGATGATGGGTACAATAAGAGAACAATCATAATGTTTATAAATCCGAAAATCTGTGCGAAACGAATACTGATCGAGCATATATCATACGATCAGAAAAATCAGACGGAAATAAAATCGGGCGGAAATGAAAAATACCCAGTGGGGCCTTGCGGCCACTTTCAGTTTCGGTTTGGGTCTATCAGAAAACCGGAAGTAAACAAATGGATTTTTACTTAATGATAACTTTTCGTTTCGGATTGTGTGATAATACATAAATCTTAATATTCGTATAAACAAATATACGATAGAAATATGATGAAGATTTAGTCATAATGTTTATACATCCGAAACGAATAGTGTATAATGGATGAATAAAGGGATCGGACGAAAATGGGAAAATTTCCCAATCAGGTTTTAGGATCGTTTTAAGTTACGATTTTCGTCCATATATAAATTAAGATCCGAATGATAAATGAACGAAAATATATACAAAACACATAAGAAAAGACAGACAGCATTTCTGCTACATCAATTTAAAAGATGGAAAATAGTACAAGAGAGATTTTGCCTAGTGAAAACTTGCAGCATATGAAAAGAACCTATGAGCAGCCTAGCAAACATTGAACCAATGCAATAGGCAGAATATATCAGTCACTTTACACCATCATCCCACACAATAGAGGGATAGAAGCTGCCCAGTTCTTTTTAGAGAAAGACAATAAGCTCTTGCCTGAACAAGTGGATTTTATTCTTAAAGGTATTCATTTGATACTTGAACACAATTACTTTTGGTTTTTAGAAGAGTTTTATCTGCAAATATCTGGTACAGCGATGGGGACAAGATTCGCCCCTAGTTTTGCTAATCTTTTTATGGCCCATTGGGAAAATTCCTTTTTATCCAATTGGAGTACGAATCTAGTTTTTTATCGCCGATATATCGACGATATTTTTTTTATATGGAGAGGTGGAGAAGAAGCTTTGAAATTATTTTTAGATTTTTTAGCCACTAATGATAGAGGCATTATTTTAACCTCCAACTGGAGCAAAACTGAAGTCATCTTTTTAGATTTAAAAATATTTGTTGAAAATGATACAATTAAGACCAAGACCCATTTTAAAGATGTGATTGCAACAGCTTTATTGAACGTAGGAGCTGCCACCTACCTCAATGGCTGAATGCTGTTCCGAAAGGACAATTCTTACGGATGAAAAGAAATTGCACAAATATCTCGGATTTTGATACTCAGTCAACAAAGCTACGTTCAGACTTTGCCGACAAAGGATATAACATACATACCTTGGAAGATACCAGAGTGGAGGTTAGACAAATGGAAAGATTGGATTTACTGAAGAAGAAGAAAAAGAATCCAATATTGAACCCTATGGAGAGCATACCATTTATATTCTCATACAATCCTCTCAACAAGGCAATTAGAAGGAGCATTAAGAAACATTGGCCGATTCTACAGAAAGATCCCATATTGGGTGGCATTCTTCCAGCTATACCACGCATTATATGCAGAGGGGTGAAAAACTTAAAGATGGAACTCACACACAAAGTGAGAAATAAGAAAACGATCAACCATTTTGGATTACAAGCAGGCTTCCACCAATGTGGGAACTGCTTAAACTGTAGAAACACCAAAAGTAAAAAACAAATAACATCAGTAATCGAAAGGAATGGCAAACCAATTAAACTCAAAGGAATAATGACATGTTTCTCTAAAAACGTCATATATGTTTTGACTTGCTCCTGTGGACTTAAATATGTGGGGCGTACCACACGACCTCTCAATATACGCATACAAGAACATATAAGAAACATAAAAAAAGGGTTCGACAAACACAGCGTATCATTACATTTTAAATTAAAACATGGTCAGAATCCAGAGGAACTCCAATTTATGGCAGTTCAGAAGTTGGAACCTTTCTGGAGAGGAGGAAGCCTGGAAACTCGATTAGGAAAAGAAGAAATGCGGTGGATTTTCTTAATGAATACGCTCCAACCCCACGGTCTTAATGCTGACTTTGAGCTGTGCCATTTCCTTAATGATTAGCCTTCCTTTACCTCCTTCCCATTTTTTATTAAGCCCATTTTAAGTATTTTTAATCCATTTTAACCAGCTCTCCTTTTTAGTCCATAATTTATACTACTAACCTCCCACTTTTTTGGCTGTTTTATCATCCATTAATTATAACTTATAATTTACCTCCTTGCTCCTCATAACTCTCTTCCTAATTCTGCCTTGACCTATATAAAGGCTTTATTAGATAAATAGATCATTTTTCGATGCATCCCCCAATTTTATACAGTTTTATTCTATCTTAAATTTGTCAATATATTCTGCCTATTGCATTGGTTCAATGTTTGCTAGGCTGCTCATAGGTTCTTTTCATATGCTGCAAGTTTTCACTAGGCAAAATCTCTCTTGTACTATTTTCCATCTTTTAAATTGATGTAGCAGAAATGCTGTCTGTCTTTTCTTATGTGTTTTGTATATATTTTCGTTCATTTATCATTCGGATCTTAATTTATATATGGACGAAAATCGTAACTTAAAACGATCCTAAAACCTGATTGGGAAATTTTCCCATTTTCGTCCGATCCCTTTATTCATCCATTATACACTATTCGTTTCGGATGTATAAACATTATGACTAAATCTTCATCATATTTCTATCGTATATTTGTTTATACGAATATTAAGATTTATGTATTATCACACAATCCGAAACGAAAAGTTATCATTAAGTAAAAATCCATTTGTTTACTTCCGGTTTTCTGATAGACCCAAACCGAAACTGAAAGTGGCCGCAAGGCCCCACTGGGTATTTTTCATTTCCGCCCGATTTTATTTCCGTCTGATTTTTCTGATCGTATGATATATGCTCGATCAGTATTCGTTTCGCACAGATTTTCGGATTTATAAACATTATGATTGTTCTCTTATTGTACCCATCATCATTTTTCGTATCTGTTTACACGAAAATTAAGATCTATACATTGTCATGTAATTAGAACCGAAATACCGCTATTGGTCGAACCCCTTTTGTTTACATCCGGTTTTCAATTATTAACCATACGAACGAATATTGCTAAATTTTCGTATCTTTTGCTAATTAAATCCCTTTTGGCTGTTTTCTATGCTTTTTTCGACCAATACCGACTTTCAATAGCCATTACGATCGGCTAGTCGTTCGTATTGTTTTTGCCGCCATTTCGTATCGCAAAGCATCACTGGGTAAAATCCGAACGATCGGAAGTCAACTGACCAGAAGTAGGAAGCGATATTATTCTGATGCACTATAAAAGAGGACACCTTCATCTTGCATTTCATACTGACTTTTTTATGGACATTTACCTTTACACCGACTGAGGAAGGCTTTTTAAGCCGAAACGCGTCTCGGTAGATTCTGTCCTGTATTTTATTTTATTTATCCAATAAATTTCCCAATATTTGCCACCTTTTTCCGACCCCTTTTTTCCGTTTTGGAATTTTGGATCCATCATCACGGAGGCAAAGAGGTTTGGGTTCCCACCTTAAGAGGACCCAGAGCGACATAGATTGAGCCTGATATTGCGAGGCTCAAAAATCGGTGAGTGTGCCTAATTTCTTCCTTTATCACATTTCCATATATATGCAGCATTACGCTATGGGAGTGCTGTCTCCCGATTCTCTCTATTTTTAGTCTCCAGTATGAACAGAAAGAAGGGAAGTGCCACCCTCTATTTGGCTGCAGGCTGTTTTCTCCTTGAGCCGGGACCTTGTGGGCTCCCACAAATGTGAGTGGTTTGGATTTTGGTTACAATTCGAGCCTATTTTATTTTGACTGTCTGCACTATTATCCTCTCTTGTGATGTGCTTTCTTTGAGGATTACTGACGGATATGAGGATTCAGCACCAGCACTTATAAGAAGATCAGCTCATCATTTCCCATCATCATCTTTTGAGTATTCCATCAATATATACTTGAGCACTTTTTTGCACTGTTTGCACATTTGACCTGGACTTTACTCTATGCACTTTACTGACTTGATTATACATTTTTATTACATTTTTTACTGTTACGGTTTATGAGTTTCTAATAGTTTTTATGGATTTTATATATCCATTGATTTATTAACATATTAATTGTACTAGATGCGCCGTATGGACATTCGCCTTTATCTTGTATATTGACACATATTTTGGTTGTTTTTTATGTGTTTTTACCATACTTTAGGCAGCATTTGACTATTTATTAGCACTACATCCTGCACTTTAAATTTATTTATAAATAGGCGCCCACACTGTATAGTGTATATTTATATATACACACTCTGTGCTCTGGAATATGTCTGTGCGCTGGAGTATGTTGGCTCCGTATGAGATAATGTAATATATATGTGACAGATCTCAGTACCCCGGCTGGGTCACATATGTCAATGATGCTTCCTTGCTGAACCCCCCCCCCGTATTCTCCCCAGGCAGGGTTTGTGCCTCCCGCCAGTCTTCAGGTGAAACTTATAGACTGTGACACACGTGGAGAGCCTGTTAGCATCCCCCAGAAATAATACAAAGCTGTATATTTGGAGGTTTTCAGGGTCAGAATGGAACTTGTTTTATTGGGGACAGGCACACATTTATTCAGTCAAACATGGGTCATTTACATACAAAAACCTCCCCTAGAATATGGTGTGAGTTTCCCATGTTGCGATTTTGTTACATTTCTTCGGTAGGGTAAAACATAAATCATACTTGGTACAGACAGATAATGGAATAAACATTGTGTAACATTCCTAGACAAGACATGACAATGGAAATTGTTGATTCTAAACAGATTACAGTCTAAAACAGCAGATAATGGGGCAGTGTTTGCCTGACAAAGCAGTTTAACAAACTACTCAAACATACAGATAGGATTGCTCTCAGGAATGTGTTACTATCAGCAGATATCCACAGATACACAGTAACATTCTTACATAACATATTACACACTCTGCACATGAGAGGGCAAGAAAATAATATAGAACATGAGCCCTGCACCTCCTAAATACATCTCCAGGTCCATGCACCCCAAGCACCTACAGTCCTTCCCATCTCACTGCCAAAGCAACATCCATAAGGCACAACTGAGAACAAGTCACTCAATCAGCTGACTCCAGCATCTCCTGTGTGCTGTAGCTGCCGACCCCAGCATCTCCTGTGTGCTCTAGCTGCCACTGGGAAGAAGTGCCAGCTGCACCATCTCCCAGTATTCCTATCAGCCGCTGGAGAGAATGTGGGGCGGCTGGTGTCTCCTCAGAAAATGGTTGGGGATCAGAGCCGACTAAAACACTTGGAAACCACAGTTTCAAGCTAGTGGTTTTCTCCTGCCAAGACGGCACGCTGTGATGCAGCATCTTTGCCCCCTTGGTAGCAATTGGGGCTTGTAGCTTGGTCTGTAGTTCCTGTAGGAAAGCACTCTATCTGCAGGAGGGTAGCATGCAGCTTTTCCTCTATCTGGCATAAATGCTCATGGATGACCTGCCACCTGCCATTTTCGGCTTCCAGCTGTACCTCTAGCTGCACAGTCTTTGCCTCCAGTTCAGCAACTGAAGCATGCAGCTTGGCCTCTTTCTGCTGGTGCAGCACTGATGGAGCCTCTCATTTTACAGCTGTTTCTGGGCAGCATACAGTCTGCTTTTGGATTGTTGCAGATGCTCACCAACACCGTGGCATTGCTGAGTTTCTGCATCCAGCTGTTCCTGAAGCTGTCAACATTTCACTCCACAGGCAATGATGGAAACCTGGAGGACGGCCTGCAGTTCTTGACACTGATCCTCCAACTGTTGACAGGCCTTCGATTAGCTGGGCCTCGCTTCACTCTAGAAATCATAGGAAATTGTTAAGGAATATCTGGTATACACATATACATCAATACGTAACTTAAGATGTTGACCCCTTTCGGATGGCTCCTATTATCTTCATCCATTAATAAATATAAATATAAAAGTGAAGGGGTCTCACTTAAAAAGAAAAAACATATATAGGGCAATATAATCTAAACAACAAGTAATTTAACCCTTGCTGTATAAAATTGTCACGGACCTGATATCTGGCGCTCCTCAGAGAGCCACAAGGAACTGACTCTGCTCCAATTTTAAAGACCATTTTTGCTTTCTTTCGATTTTGCGTTTAAATACTGTCTGGACAATCTCTGTATGTTATTACTCATGTGATTTTATGAAGTGTGGTGTATTTAAAATGTATCTTCTATTGTGTGAGTGTAGATTCAGATGTAGAAAACTGTATGTATGTGATTTGCTCCTCTCCCCATTTTGCCCAGCCCAGCATGGGTCCAAAGGACAAAGGACCTCATGGCCCCAAGATGGAGGATACAGCAAGCCAGCTGATTTGAGGCTTTTCCAAAACCTCATCTGCCTAATCCCCTGGACAATGGGGGAGCCTGAAAGGGCAAAATAGAGGATACAGCAAACCAGCTGATTGAGGCTTTTCCAAGACCTCATCTGCCTAATCCCCTGGACAACGGGGGAGCCTGAAAGGGACCTGATAGGGAACAGGAGGCTGGGAAAGGAGCCAATCAGTGCTGGTTGTGTGGGTGGGGGAGTTTTTAATCTGTGTGTGTGAAGTTGTATAAATGACCCTGTTTAAACCCCATAAAAGCAATTCACTGTTTTAAAGCATACGGCCACGTCTGGTGTCTTCATTTCAGAGCTACAATCACTATTGCAAGAGACACTCAGCGGTCTCCTGCATCACCACTCAACCCAGGAACAGGATCCCCAAGGCAACACCACACCATCTCTCCAGACGCCGGACCAATGCCATTTCATCCTCCAGGCCGCTCGAGACGCCGAGTGCCGTGCCACTCGGTAGTCGGGCCGGACGCCATCAAAGGGGGGGAGTCAGATAGAGCAGGACCGCAGGCGGACCTCCATCCCGTCACACTGGTGGCAGTGGTGGGATAAGCTCTTCCAACCCCAAAATGGCAAGCTATGCAAGTAGCAAAAGGGACACACTTCGGGACCTGCTGGAAAGCCGTGGAGGGACCGCCGGCTCAAAGAACAAAAAGGCCTTGGTCAAAGAACTGAGAGAAATGGACCAGCGAAGAGATGACATGGGACCCCCATCCATAAGAGACCTGTTCCAGCGAAGAGTAAGGAGGGCGATGGCCCAGGCCCAGGCGGATGAACCTGGTACCTGGCAGGATGAGCACTGGTGGAAAGATTTTGTCCGCCAGGAGATGTGGAACGAGGCCATCCAACAGGAGGAGGACTGCCCTGAAGAAGCCCTTCCCACTTATACGGAGAGGTACGAGCACCAGTGGTACTTACGGGTGCCCTTTTTGGGAGAACAGCCCCGAGAGGAATGGCTGATGGAGCTAGGCGAACTGGGCCAGAGCGAAATTATACTGGACACCAGCTACAGAACCCTCCAGTGGTTTACGTCCCAACTAATACCCAGCACAGCAGACAGCTGCCCAACAAAAGGCTTCGACTACGGCGGCACAGGGCTGCTGTATACAAGGATGGGCAAAGACCCCGGTTTTGGGGACGACACAGAGTGGCGGCGGGAACAACTCCTGGACCTCCGGTATGAGGAACTGGAAGACCTTGATGACCGTGATGCAGAGGAACTGGAGTTCCTGGTTGAGCAGGAATGGGAGCTCGAAAAGGCCTACAAAAGGCTGTTCGACGACGCTCCACAGCTAGGCCTGAGCCCCATTACCTGGGACTGTCTGGCGGAAGAAGCAGGCAGTCAAAGTGACACAGACGAATTGGAGCCTGAGGTGCTCCCTTGGTTCCCGCTCATGACCGCAGCAGAAGAGGAAGCGCTGGCAACAGGGTGGAGTGCCGCTGGCCTCTGCTTAGACCCGGAGATGGAGGACACCATTCTCCCGCAAGATGACACGGTCTCAGTGTCTATCCGCCCAGCTGAAGTGCTGGCGATGGGGCAGAGCACCGATGCCCTCTGCCCACCATTCATAATGGTCACATCGGATCCAGGAGAGGATCCCCCCGGGGCTGGTTTTCCCACAGCCCATGACCCCACCGGAGATGGAGGATGCCATCCTCCTGCCAGAAGACACTTTGTCAGTGTCTAGCCACCCAGCTGAAGTGCTGGCGACAGGGCAGAGCGCCGCTGGCCTCTGCCCACTCCCCAAGTTGCACCAAGACGACCCGAGCAAGGATCTCCACAGGCTGCTGGCCCAGCAATGAATGACCCCACCGAGAATGGAGGACACCATTTTCCCGCCAAGAGACACGTCCCCAGCATCTACCCCTCCAGCGGAAGTGCCGCTGGCCTCTGCCCACCTTTTTCGGTCCGCACAGAAGATTTCGGTGAGGACTCCTAGGGGCTGCCGGCCCCGCAGCCGACGACCCTACCCCGACTGGAGGAAAACTGTTTCCCGTATATTACACCCGTCCCCCCAGCAGAAGAACTGGCAACAGGCAGAGTGCCGCTGGCCTCTGCCCACCACCCAACTTGTGCCCAGAGGATCCAGGCAAGTTTTTCAAGAAGGTGCTACCCTCCGGACCAATGGCTCCCCTGAGAATGGAGGGCGCCATTCTCCCACAAGGAGGCACTTCCCCAGCATCCACCCACCCAGCAGAAGCGCTGGCTACAGGGCAGAGCATTTTCAACCTCTGCCCATCCTCCCAACCCTTTAGGCTGGAGGCCTCTTGCCTCACCTAATCCCCTACGGCTGGCCAGAGCACCAGGGGCACGTGCAGTTGGGACACGTCCCCCCGGGTTATTGATACCCGGGGAGAAGGTACAGGCGGTACATCTCCCCAACAGCGAGACACTTCCCCAGGAGGGGACACCAACAAAGGATTACACCAGCGACACGCTGGGCCCCAGAGTATAGGGCACCCCTCGGACAGTGGGCCAGCCCACAAGGACAAGTGGAGAAACCCAGGGGCTCGCCTCCTACCCACAGAATACGAGCCACACAAAGACTACTCCGACAGCCCCAAGTCGACCCGTTTGTGGGTCCAACTGTGTCTGTCGGACTCTTTTGGGGGGAAAGTAATGTCACGGAGACATCTGGCGATCCTCAGAGAGCCACAAGGAACTGACTCTGCTCCAATTTTAAAGACCATTTTTCCTTTCTTTCAATTTTGCGTTTAGATACTGTCTGGACAATCTCTGTATGTTATTACTCATGTGATTTTATGAAGTGTGGTGTATTTAAAATGTATCCTCTATTGTGTGAGTGTAGATTCAGATGTAGAATACTGTATGTATGTGATTTGCTCCAGTCCCCATTTTGCCCAGCCCAGCATGGGTCTAATGCACAAAGGACCTCATGGCCCCAAGATGGAGGATACAGCAAGTCAGCTGATTTGAGGCTTTTCCAAGACCTCATCTGCCTAATCCCCTGGACAATGGGGGAGCCTGAAAGGGACCTGATATGGAGCAGGAGGCTGGGAAAGGAGCCAATCAGTGCTGGTTGTGTGGGTGGGGAAGTTTTTAATCTGTGTGTGTGAAGTTGTATAAATGACCCTGTTGAACCCCCATAAAAGCAATTCACTGTTTTAAAGCATACGGCCACATCTGGTGTCTTCATTGCAGAGCTACAATCACTATTGCAGGAGACACTTAGCGGTCTCCTGCATCACCACTCAACCCAGGAACGGGATCCCCAAGGCAACACCGCACCTTCTCTCAAGACGCCGGACCAACGCCATTTCATCCTCCAGGCCGCTCGAGACGTCGAGTGCCGTGCCACTCGGTAGTCGGGCCAGACGCCATCAAAGGGGGGAAGTCAAATAGAGCAGGACCGCAGGCGGACTTCCATCCCGTCACAGAAATGCTCACAAGATATAGGCACATCAATAATACTCCACGATGACACTGGAAATTGTCCATCTGCTGATTGCCACCTCTGGAACCAACCTCGGATTAAGTGAGAACCATTTGGAACTGCACAGCATGTGATGGTAAAAAGGCACAGGAGCAGGTATGTATAAAAGGTAATTGCTTATTGAACAAATAAAGCCGTGTTTTGTCACTGTTACGTGACTTTATCAAGGTATAGTGTCCATCTCGCTTCACTCTGCCTCCCTCTTTTAGCTTCTCCTCCAGCACAATAATCTGGGACTCCAGGCGATACTTTTCCCACAAGGCTGCCTGGACTATTATAACAACGATGTCAATGGCCTCATCTTGCTCCTGAACAACCTTCTCCTTGGCTTGCTTAGCAGCTTTAAGTAACCCTAGTAAATTGGTGATCTCATTCTCCACCTCCAGGCTCTGTACATTAGTCTCAGCATCATCCCTGTTCTGTCTCCTCTATTACAGTGCTCTCTTGTTCTGGGTGGCAGATTCTAGCTGCCATCTCAAAGTCTCGACCTGCCTTTCAAGCTGGTCGCGTACTTTTAAGTTTTACTTCCAGCATCCAAAATTGGACCACCCTGAGTGGATATACCCCACCCTTGATGGTCAGAAAGAATTAGCCTAGACAATAAATTAAGCCAACAATTATCTCGTATTCTGCTATTGAATTCCCATAGCATGTAGTGTGTCACATATAACCTTGCTTTATAAACAGTACTTTAATAAATGGCAGGGCGAATGCCCAACATAAATTCCAATTCCCCAGGAGAGCACCTATGCCACTATTTGCTACAGGTCAAGTACCAACATAACTCCAGCAGGAATAAAATTGTGGGAAACATCACCTCCTTTGAAGGACAGTGCATTTATTATATTTATGTCACTTCTAGCGATCATAATATATTACTTAGTACTGTCATAGGTGGTTCCCACAGCATAGTAGCCAATCCTTCTAACTCCTTTATTTATGGAGCCTCACATGTATCAGCTGCATAGCAGTGATCAAGTGCAGGAGCAGCACTTAATAAATAATCTCTGTCAATGGAGGAGGCATCAATTTAGAAGATTTATCAGCAATTTCACTGCTTAACCGGTAGAGGATGGTGATAATTTCCAGCATCTCCATTTCTTTCACTTGTCTGCTCCGCTTTCTTTTTTAGTCTTTCTTGTGGAGGGTAGTTTAATGGTCACTGTTGGGGCAGAGGTATATTTTATCTGGATCTCAGCAGAAGCTAATGCTTCCAAAATTTCTGGCCAATCCAGGTCTGTAGACACCCTCTGGGTGTATGGCGTAGTGCCAAGAAAGTTCTGCTCCTGGCTATGAATATCCCCTGAATATCTTCCTGGTTAAACACAGCTCCCTCTTGTTGCAACAAGCACACCTCTTTTCATACATTTGGGAAGAGGTCCATATTTCCTGAGGCATCTTTTTTTACCTCGTGAAGCTCCATCTCGCTCCGGGTTGCACCACACTTGTGCCTTTGGTCATACGTTCAATATCCGGATACTACTATTCCATCCACGGCAAAAAGTCCCTAATAAACTAATGCAAATCCGGCTGCTCAACCACCAATGTGAAAGATCTCTTACCCTGTCCGGGTCCCATCTGTCAATGCTGCTTCCTTGCTGGACCCCTGTGTTCTCCCCAGGCAGGTTTGGTGTCTCCCTCCAGTCCTCAGACAAGGCTTAAAGATGGGGACACAGAGTCTGATAGCATCCCCCAGAAAGAAGACAAGGCTAAATATATGGAGGTTTTCAGGGTCAGAATGGAACTCATTTTATTGGACAGGCAGACATTTATGCAATTGAACATACTATCCCACCAGCAAACCGAAGAGATGCCAAATACCTGCATTGGTCATAAAACATAACTTTTATTGTGATTCAAATATTCATAAAAACATACACTAAATATAGCCACAGTAATGTGCCTCAATCAGACAACAATGCTGTGTATTAACAGCTATTTACAGCAATAAACTCCCTTTATATAGTACAAGTACTTAATTGATTTTTTTTTTGGCCCCAGGTGTCCAAAGGACTTTATCAAGATCAATGGGCCGCCAGTTTCAATATGGGGGAAAAAGGAGAACAGCAAAAGAGATAGGAAACCATAAGCACTCCCGACGAGCCCTAGTGGGCTTAGTTGGTCAATCAGCAGTCTGGTCTTCTCGAGATCATTACTGACTCGCTCAGCATTACTCCGCTCAGATGAGCAGCAGTGGATGAAAAGCACATCTGGTGCGTTTTTAGAGTCAGGAACCAAATTTGGAAATTAAAAATCGGGGCAGTTTAGTGTGAGTGCAGCTATCGGTATCGCCAGACGTTATTTGTCGTTTATCAATTCAGAATAGCCAAACATTCATGCTAATTAACCCCATATAGAAACATAGAAAATGTCAGGAGATAAGAACCTTTCGGCCCATCTAGTCTGCCCAATTACATGGATACTTTACCTGGATTTATCTTTTGTTTAGGATAGCCTTATGCCTATCCCATGCCTGCTTAAATTCAATTACTGTTTTGGCCTCTACCACTTCAACTGGAAGGCTGTTCCATGTATCCACCACCCTCTCAGTAAAATAATGCTTCCTGATGTTACTTTTAAACCTTTGCCCCTCTAATTTAAGACTATGTCCTCTTGTTTTGCTACTTTGTTTCCTTTTAAATATACTCCCTTCCTCTACCTTGTGGATTCCCTTTACGTATTTAAATGTTTCTATCAGATCTCCTCTGTCTCGTCTTTTTTCCAAGTTGTACATGTTAAGATCATTAAGCCTTTCCTGGTAACTTTTCTCCTTCAAGCCGTACACCATTTTAGTAGCCCTTCTCTGAACTCTCTCTAAGATGTCTATATCCTTCTGGAGATACGGTCTCCAGTACTGCACACAGTACTCAAAGTGAGGTCTCACCAGTGCTTTGTACAGTGGCATGAGCACATCCCTTTTCCTACTGCTAATACCTCTCCCTACACAACCAAGCATTCTGCCAGCATTTCCTGCTGCTCTATTACATTGACTACTTACCCTTAGATCCTCTGCAATAATAACCCCTAAATCCCAAGTACTGAACCCTGAGGTACCCCACTGGTAACAAGACCTTGCGCCGAATAAACTCCATTTACCACAACCCTCTGTTGCCTGTCACTCAGCCACTGCCTAATCCATTCAACAATATTGGAATCCAAGCTCAAAGATTGCAATTTATTGATAAGCCTTCTATGCGGAACAGTATCAAAAGCCTTACTGAAATCTAAATAAGCAATGTCTACTGCACCACCTGTGTCTATTATTTTTGTTACCCAATCAAAAAAAATCAATAAGATTAGTTTGGCATGATCTCCCTGAGGTAAACCCATGTTGTTTCTGATCCTGTAATCTATGTGTTTTTAGGTGTTCAACAATCCTTTCCTTTAACATGGTTTCCATTAATTTCCCCACTACTGACGTAAGACTAACTGGCCTATAGTTCCCCGATTCCTCCCTACTACCCTTCTTGTAAATATTGTGCTGCACTGAGAAGCTCTGACATATACAGGTGCATCTCAATAAATTAGAATATCGTGAAAAAGTTAATTTATTTCATTAACTCAAATTGTGAAACTTGTGTATTAAATAAAGTATTTGGTTATTTTAATTGTTTAATTGTAATGATTTTTCTCACGTTTAACAAAAACCCACAAATTCACTTTCTCAAAAAAACGTCTGATTTGTGACATGCCCACCAGGTGGAACTCAACATTGGCAATGCTGCAGTGTCTGCACAAGCACCAGAGGGCCATCAATGAGTTGCTGTGTGAGTATGGCACAAGGACAGGTTCAAGTGAACTTGTTTTTTTTGACTCTGTAGACCGGCTGACATTTATAAAAATGATTCAGTCCTGGATCAGCAGCAGCTCTCACTCCCCTGATGCTGATGTAACTGAATAGATTGGGGATCTCTGCATTCGGAAAACTTCCTAGGCTGCTTACACTTGTGGGGGAGTATTATGCATTCTTCAACTTAGATTCTCGGTGTCGTGCACCACCGACTAAGACACAATTTTTTTTTGAGTTTATTCAACAGAAAGCACACAATTTATTTTTTTGACATATTCAAGTTTATTCAGAATAAGGCACATTACAGAAATGCAAGGAAAACATTGAGCATCACGTTACCAGGCATATGACAAATAACAAACCAACAATAAAAGAGGGCCAAATTAGCCCAGTTCAGAACAGTAATGATACATATGAAAGTTATAACTTTAAAGGGGGGTGAGACAATAATACAGGGAAGGAGAGCCATGAGGACTCAGTGTGTAAACACAAAATGAAGTACCCAAGGCTGATAACACAATTCAAGAGGTGTAAAAGGTTCATGAGATCCTGCGTATATCTGATAACCAGTAATACCATTTTTCAGAATAATCCGTGTAGCGATCTCGAGCACGGAAAGTGAGTTCATCCACCCCACGAATGAACTCCATTTCATCAAACCATACTCAAAGTGGGGGGGGAGATATCCTGTTTCCAAAATCTGGGGATCGTGAGCCGTGCAGCATGTAACAGACAGGGAATGATAGATTTTTTATAGCCTGAGATGCTGTAAGACGTGTGGTGTAACAGATAAAATTCCGGCGTGAATGGAGGAGAGGGCTCTACCAGCTTACACACGTATTCATGTATACGTTCCCAGAATGTCTGCACTTTTGGACACGACCACCAGATGTGTAGATGGTCCGCATGTGGCGCACTACATCTCCAGCACAGATCTCCGCCCCCCCCCAGCGAAGTGACTCAATCTGTCCGGTGTGCGGTATCATCTATACA
Organism: Leptobrachium leishanense; assembly: GCA_009667805.1. NCBI lineage: Eukaryota > Metazoa > Chordata > Amphibia > Anura > Megophryidae > Leptobrachium > Leptobrachium leishanense. The sequence continues at coordinate 534,981,718 of CM019063.1, read as the reverse complement.
ATATTTTATAATTGACTTCCTGTATCCTAGTGGAGGGGGTGCAACAGTGGACAAGGGTGTAGATCTTAGACCAGTCCTCATCCTTTAAAGTTATGCGAAAGGAGGCTTCCCATTTGTCACAGAACTGAGTCGGAGGTGTAGAAAGTGATTGGAGGAGGCCGTAGAAAAGTGATATACTGTGTGGGGGAGTTGTCCCTCGATGTGAGATGGATTCAAATATCGTGAGGGGTCTGCAATATTTATCTAGTGGTGCCAGCGAGCCCATGTAGGAGATAAGCCGATGGAAGTGGAATTTACCCAGAAATCCTAAAGGACGGCTATATGGTAGTCGATCTTCCGCAACCTGAGCGCCAGCTGTTAAGAAATGACGCGGGAGCGGGGAGGGAGGGTCATCTGTAGGTGCCGTAGGGATGATGTGCCTAGAGAACACCGGTAGGTGCTGTAGCGGCATCAATGGGGAGGGATAAGGAGCCACCGGTAGCTTCATCTGCAGGGAGCGCCATAAGGAAAGCGTGGCCAATGTAGTTGGGAGCACATTGTGTAGGGGACTTGCCAAATTCCGAGGCCGCCATGACAAGGCAGCTAAGGTATCTCCTGCAAACCGTTTTTCAATTCCCACCCACAATTTAGGTGATGCGGTGTTGCCCCACTCCACCAGGCGTTGCATATGAGTCACGCAGTAGTAATGCCAAATGTGCGGCATGGATATGCCGCCCATGGAGCGAGGTGTAGTCATCAGATTAAGCTTAACTCAAGGTGCTTTACCATTCCACACGAATGCTCGGAACATGGAGTTTAGTCGTTTAAAAAAGAGGTGTGGCAAGCTAATAGGCAGTGTCTGAAACAGATACAATATCCTGGGTAGAACTGACATTTTTATAGTATTAATGCGACCAAACCACGATATATGCGGGAGAGCCCACCTGCGCAAATCAAGTTCAAGGGAGGCTAGAAGTGGTTGGAAATTTGCTCGGTAAAGGTCATTAGTGTCCGGGGTCAAAAACGTGCCAAGATATTTAAGTTGGCCCTGGCACCATTTAAAGGGGAACGAAGATTGCAGAGCTAGCGCCTCTCTAGGGGGAATTAGGACAGGCATGATCTCGGACTTATCCATATTCAATTTTAAATTACTCAGAGTTTCATAGTCGGCAAACATATGCAGCAAAGTAGGCAGGGTGACCTTGGGTGAGTGCACAAAAAATAATAAATCATCAGAATATGCAGCTAGCCGATGTTCTGTATTACCCACCCTCAATCCAGCTATATCTGGGGCGTCCCTGACGGCTTGTAAAAAGGGTTCAAGAGATAATGCAAACAGGAGAGGCGAGAGGGGACAACCCTGTCTGGTGCCATTTGAAATGGGGAATGAGTCAGACATGACCCCATTAACATTAATGCGCGCTGAAGGGTGCGTGTACAATGCCCGGATCCAGAGAATCATATTCTCCCCCAGTCCCATATGTGACAGAGTTCGGAATAGGAAATCCCAACGTACCCGGTCGAAAGCTTTGTCACAGTCAGTGGACAGGAGCAGAAAAGGAGCAGTGGTTAGACGTGGTGAACCGTGTATTAAGTTCACTGCCCTGACAGTACTATCCTTCGCCTCCCTCCCAGGGATAAAGCCCGTCTGATCCGCATGTACCAATCCAGGGATGAACGGCTTAAGTCGGGTGGCCAGCACCTTGGCAAACAGCTTGACATCCTGGTTAAGCAGCGATATAGGTCTGTAATCACTGCATTGATCCAGGTCCTTTCCGGGTTTTGGGAGCAGGGTGACCGTGGCTGAAAGCGTGGCGGGATGGAGGCACCCGCCCTGCGTGAGGGAGTTGAATGCGGATAACCATTGCGGTATCAGTGTGTCTAGAAGTTTTTTGTAATACAAGAGCGACAAGCCATCAGGGCCTGGAGCCTTACCCGTAGGGGTGTCTTTGATGGCTATGCGAAGTTCCTCATCCATAATAGGGGCTTCTATAAGTTGCCTGTGTGCTATCGATAATTTGCGTTTAACATGAGTTTGTAGATACGTCTCAATCTTATGTGTCAAGGTGAGTGTAGGTGGTGTCGTCTTGTCTAGATTATATAGTGAATGAAAATGGGAACGGAATACCCCAGCATGGAGGAAGGCAGAGAGTGTTTCCCCCCGACCTGTCCGTGATTTTAGAAATGTAAGCCGAACTGCGTTTTTTGCGTAGAACTCTGGCCAGCAGCCTGCCACACCTGTTGCCGTGTTCAAAAAATAAATGTTTATAGTGTGTAAAGGACCTCTGAGCTTTAATATTTAGCAGTGAGTTTAAATCCGCTCTAAGGGCCGAGAGCCGCACATAGTCCTCCTCAGAGCTTGTGGCTTTATGAGATGCTTCCAATATGCGGATCTGGGCCGTCAATTCCTCCTGTCGTGCTGTGCGCTCCCTCTTAATGCGAGCCCCTTGTTTAATGAGATATCCCCTTGCTGTGGCTTTATGTGCTTCCCACAGCAAGGTAAGGGTGACGTCAGGGACTGAGTTGTCTGTAAAGTACTGAGATACCGCTTCCTTTAGGCCTGAGAGTACCATCTGGTCAGACAACAGAGTTTCGTTCAGCCGCCAATGGGACGCCTTAGCTCTGTACAAGCATGAGTTGAGTTCTACATCTACTGGGCAGTGGTCAGACCATGTCTGTGAGCCAATTGCAGCGTATCTAATAAGATGTGATTGTGCGAATGGGAGAAAGATGTGGTCAATGCGGGAGTATGATTTGTGTAGAGAGCTGTAGTGCGTATAGTCCCTGGTGGAGGGATGCAACGCCCTCCAGCAATCCGTCAGGGTGGAGTCCAGTAACGTTAGCCGTATCGAGCGGCTGACCGATAAGGGAACACAGGTAGACCCACGTGAGGTATCAAGCTTAGGGTCCAGGGGAAGGTTGAAATCACCTCCCACCACCAGGGTGCCGTCTTGGAAATCAGTGACTACGGACATGATTGTCTTAAGGGCTATGTGTTGTCTGCGGTTGGGGAGATAAATAGAGACGAAGGTGTATAGCTGTTCTCCAATAGTGCCTTTGACCATGATTTATCTGCCCTCATCATCTGCCCTGTGGGCCAACAATTGGAATGGTACATGCTTAGCAAACAGAACAGCCACCCCTCGAGATTTACCCTCCCTGTAATTGCTATAAAACCCCAGAGGGTATGAAGCACTCCGGAGTGCCGGTGCCTTGTCGCACAGAAAATGTGTTTCCTGAATAAGAGCCACCGAAACTTGAGCCTTAGCAAAATCCCGTAAAGCAATATGTCTCTTGGCAGGTATGTTCAATCCTCCAGCATTAATAGAGCGTATGAGCAATGGTCTGTGCTGGTATGCCATGATATCCAACCCTTATAAAGGAACCTGAGGTGGGTGTACCAAGGAGGGAAAGGAGGGGGGTGAATACAAAAAGAAACCAGTTAAACCTAAACAAAATACCGCGAGCGTGTGCCCAAAGCGGGGTGTAAATCCCAGGCGACGCTCAGAGTGAAGCGGAGAGATGCCCCACCTAAACAACTCCTTCCGGAGTGGGCTAATACCCCAGGGGAACGTATCCTGACATGAGATTAAGATAAGTGCAACAATAACCTATACTAAAAGAGAAGAAAAAATTTACAAATTACGAAACCAGAGTCTCCAGTCGAATCTCACCCGCTGTCGAACGACCATAATTATTGTATCTTGTTGATAACTACGATTTAATGGTGCTATAAAATCCACACAGCCGTTCCAGGTGAAAAATGCGGAAAAGGGAGAGCAAAGGAGCAAAAACACATTCGGCGTAAGACTGGCATAGGACGCTCTCCAAAATTGCAGAGACAACAGCGCAGGTCCGCTGGGGCCGTCATATGGCATCATCTCCGTAGCAAGACTTGTATGCAGAGTATGCGTAGAGGGGGAGCCATCAATCCCCGAAACCGCAGTTAATGTTGCAATGGCAGCAAGAGGTGGCAAAGGACACCAAACGCAGTGTCTGCATAATGCACCTCGCTCCACCAGAGCTGTACAAATAATAGCGCGGGGCATTCGAACCTGCCATTAGAAGTCTTCTCCACGATAGTGCCATGTAACAAAAGGAAGATGTGCAATTCTTAAGCCTCCTGTGAATCGAACTGTGTGAACCTTCCATCGGCGGCGGCTCCACGTGGCGATCTGCACTGTCGGGGGGCCCGTTGAGGCCTCGGCGTAGCGAAAGTGAGAAACCGTATTGGGTCAGGCCATTCCATGATAGTATCAGGCGGTAGATTCAGCGTGGAGAGAAATTCAGGCAGTTCGTCACTAGACTTGTGCACCGATTTTTTTTTTTTGGTTCGATTCGTTCGGATGCTTAAAATTTAGATTCGGCTCGTTTCGGCCGATTTCTGTTTCGATTCGGTTCGGCTTGTTTTTCGAATACATTTTTTTTTCGGAATATCGACCATTTTTCGTGTTTTCGGGTCACTCTGCTCGTTTTTTGTATCGACTTTTCGTGATTTCGGAAATTTTCGTTTTTTTCGGAACGTCTGTTCTCCTCGTTTCAAAGTGTCTAACTCAATGCGTTTTGACGTAAACTACTATGGTTTACTTTATTTAATCATATTAAAATGGTATGAAAGCCAAGGAACAAAAAAAATGAACAAAACGATTTAAAAAACGCTTAACTGACCCGAATGCCACAAGAAACAAGTGATACGCATTTACAAATACAAAATTTACAGAATCAGCGATATAACCGATAATAGTTAAATATACGATGTCCAGAATTACCGAAATGGAACCGAAATCACGAATGGAACCGAAATCATGAATAGAGCGAAAATAAATTTCGATTTGACACATTTCAAGTCCATTCGAAAATTCCGAAAAATTTTCGATTCGGCTCGGAAAACTTTTCGGATCTATCAGTTTTCGGGTCCGATCCGATTTGGAAATTCGGCCGAATCCGAAGACACGAATCGGGAAATTTTGTGAAAATTCTGAAATTCCGAAGCCCGAAACGCACATCCCTATTTGTCACCACCACGCACCGTGACTGGGCCTTGAGGAGTGCGTACTTGTAATCCTGCTGGGTATATCCACCGATATTGTAATCCCGCTTGTTGTAGAGCCGTTGTTAGGGGTTTAAGTGCCCTCCTAGAATGTAAAGTGAGTAAGGATACATCTTGAAAGAGTTCCACTTTCGCTCCTTCAAATCGTAAGGCCGACTTATTCCTGGCCCCAGCCATGATAGCCTCCTTAACGCTGAACCTTAAGAGACAGCAGATGACGTCACGAGGGGGGCTGCCTGGGGGGCCCCTGGGATCTTAGGGTGAGATGCCAGCGCTTCATTTCCACTGCAGCATCCAGCGCATTTTGCAGCAGAAAATTAAATAGGTTGGTGAGGATGCGGTGTAAATCATCTGAATCGCGTTCATTTTCAGGCGGGCCCCGTATTCTAATGTTATTACGCCTGCCCCTGTTTTCGAGGTCCTCAAGTTGTCTGAGGGTTTGAAGCAAGGTGTGATGCAGGGTTAACTGTGTGGAGTGGGCCTGGATAGCGTCCTCATGTGCCTGGTGTACCCCCTCCACCGCTACTATACGCTGGGTGAGGCCTAGGACATCCTGTCTCACCTGCTGTATTTCCCCTGAGAGGGAATGGCGCAGTTCTCTGGTGGCCGCCGTGAGATCATCTCTGGTTGGCAGAGCCCTAATAATCTGCAGAATATCTGGCGGTGGTTCCCAGCCACCGCCGGGTGAAGCTGGGGAGTGTGGCGCCATCGGTGTAGTGATGGCCACCATCTTAGGCCCCTCATGTGCAGCCGACCCGGCCGCCATCTTGGGTTCCCCCTGTGGAGCCGGCATTCCTGTTTGCGGCGGACAATAGCCACGGATCCCGCTGTGAGGTGGGCTGTGGCGTTCCTCTGGAGTTCCAGGGGCTTGGGTGAGCCTTTTGTGCTTACCCATGTCGATTTTAAATGAAGCTGTGCTGCTGAAAGGTGAGAGTCCCTGGAGAGCCCAGCTAACAAGCGGCCATTAAGCTCAGCGGTCCGGACACACCCCCAAATCAAAAGCACACAATTAACCAAAGAAAGACCACATGATGCAGCACTGGTCCAACAAATGCAGCCGTGATTTAACATGGCACCGGGTTGTGACGCAGCACACATGGTATTACTTAAGCATTACACCACAGGATAAGGGGTAACTGTGACGCAGCACAGACACTCAAAGTACTGTGCAAAACACAGCCTCACACACGAGGAGTGCACCACCCCGAGGAACCGCATCGAAAAAAAATATATGCGGCGCACCCCTTTCATTCACACACAAGATATGCATCCTGGTGTTTCTGGGTCTAATGGGAACGGGTAATGGTGTACTGGTGTGAATCACCTTTATTAGCGCCAGTCCCGATCACCTGCACATAAAGGGACTACCTGTCAGGTTCGTGCCAGGAAGGAGCCATGGCATGGCCTCTGTGTGATGTTATATTCCCAAGCGCTGGGGGTGAGTAAATGAAGCAGACACAGGAACTTATGCTGGTAAATAAGTGTATATTCAGAACACACAGACACAAGTCTGATAGAGAAATAACAGAGCACTGGATACAACAGGAAAAGTCACTCTGCGTGCTGGTAGTGTCTATGTACCAGGGATTGTGGGCTATATAGTCCACTGCAGACATGATCCTCTGTGCGGGAACCGGGAGCTCTTGGCACAGGTACCTTGGTAGCAGGAAGGTGGAATGAAGCTAGAACACAGGTGCGGTCTCTTAGACCCACAGGATAGTGGGCTATGCAGTTACCACTGCAGGAAGGATGCACTGGGCTGGAAACAGGAGCTTTTCGCAAAAGGTACAATCTGCAATGCCAGCAGAAAAACTCATACAGAGGAGGTAAAACTGACAAACAACTGTGAGGGAGCTCAATGATTGTCTTCTGGACAACTGACAGTTCAGCAGTCTTCCCCATGATTGTGTTGCCTAGTGAACCAAACTGAGAGAGCATTTTGAAGGCTCATGAAACCTTGCAGGTGTTTTGAGTTAATTAGCTGATTGGCATGTCAACATATTCAAATTTGTTGAGATAGTGAATTAGTGTTTTTTGTTAAAAGAACCTAAGACTACTTCAGTCTGTGCGCATTGAATTTATTTAATACACAAGTTTCACAATTTGAGTTGAATTAATGAAATAAATTAACTTTTCCACGATATTCTAATTTATTGAGATGCACCTGAATATACATACATACATACATATATATATTAGACATGTGCACAGCACAAAATTTCGTTTTGAACTAATGGATTAGTCCTAAAATGCAATTTATTTAGTTGCTAAAGTAATTCGTTTTCAGTTCTTTAGTATGAAAACTAATTTCATTCATCCGAAAACCAATGGATACAATTACTATTGTAGTGGCTCCTCAGAGGGCTGAGATCGCTGCTTGTTACAGTATCTCTCACTCTCAGCACAATGTGGGCCATATTACATAGTTGGTGCTAACATAACCAGAGCTGTTGTAAACTTCCCAGAGCCATTATAGCCTATGGAGGTTTTCAGTTTACAACAGCTCTGGTTAAGTTAGCACCAACATTGTAATACTGCCCCGTGTCAGGCAAAGCTGTTACAGTAACTGACTGCTGCTCATCACAGCGCTCAGTTTCAGTAAAACGAGTAAATAATATTTTTATATATAAGAGGTTAGAACAAAATTATTTCCTTGTTTTACTGAAACTCTGAGCGCTGTTACAGTCAGTTACTGTAACAACTGAGCCTGATACATTGTACTGAGAGATAATGTAACAAGCAGCCGATCTCAGCGCTCACAGCCACTGGATTTAAAGGGCTGAAAAAAAAGGATCCTCTCTGTATAATGTTTAGAACATCCTCCTGCATTAATTAATACCCCTCTCTGTATAATGTATACAACATCCACCTGCATTAATACCCCTCTCTGTATAATATATAGAACATCCTCCTGAATTAATTAATGTCCCTCTCTGTATAGAACATCCTCAATTTATACCTTTCTCTGTATAATGTATATAACATCCTCCTGCATTAATGCCCCTCTCTGTATAATGTATAGAACATCCTCCTGCATTAATTAGTGCCCCTCTCTGTATAGAACATCCTACTGCATTGGGATGTGGAGGGTGCAGAACTTTGGATGTTGCGATGTTGCGCTCTTCATTGCTGGTCTCCTTCACTCATCAATGTAATATCACAAAAAGGACTGAAACTAAAATGTAGTGCATTTTATTTTAGTTTCTTTCGTTTTTTGTACTGAGCAGTTTCGTTTCTCTTCAGTCATACTAAAACTAAATTATCCCAAATTTCTGACTAAATCGTTTTAGTACTAAAACGAATGCACATGTCTAACATATATACACATACACATAAATGAACATATATACACATATATATATACTGTATACACACATATCCTATTCCTGGGACTGGTCTGGTTTTCCTCTACTTTGCGGTCCTTAAAGCCCAACACTCCACAGAGCCAAAAACTACGAACAGGGTAGCCGTAAAGGAATCCCTAACTGTCTGGTCCTTAAAAATTGGCCGGGTATATGTATACTAGCTAGACAGAAAGAGTTAATCAAAGACAATGCCGTAATACAAAATCAGGTCAGCAACACGGGGGTAGTCAGACGAGCCAGAATCAGGAATACAGAGTATAGAATAGTCAAATGGAATAGCCGGGTCGATATCAGTGCAGAAGCGTAGTACAAGGAAATAGTCTAAGGCAACGGAAGGCAGAATAGTCAGAAAACAAGCAGAGGTCAATAACAGGTTAAATCACGAGAGAATTCAAGTACAAGGAGCTCAGGTATGGATAACCACGATCTGGCACTGTTTACAAGGAACTGTTGGTTTTCTGACTATTCTGCCTTCTGTTGCCCTAGACTATTTCCTTGTACTATGTTTCTGCACTGATATCGACCCGGCTATTCCATTTGACTATTCTATACTCTGTATTCCTGATTCTGGCTCGTCTGACTAACCCCGTGTTGCTGACCTAGTTTTGTATTACGACATTGTCTTTGATTAACTCTTTCTGTCTAGCTAGTATACATATACCTGGCCAATTTTTAAGGACCACACAGTTAGGGATTCCTTTACGGCTAAGAGAATTCTAAGAGAATTCCACCTTCCCACAAACCATCTGATCTGTGACATGCCCACCAGGTGGAACTCGACATTAGCAATGCTGCAGCGTCTGCACAAGCAGCAGAGGGCCATCAACGAGTACCTGTGTGAGTATGGCACAAGGACAGGTTCAGGTCAACATGTTTTTTTTTCCCCCCCGCAGTCGCTGATGATCAAGGAAGCATGCACTGTACTGTCACCATTTGAGGAGGCAACGAGGATGGTGAGCAGGGACAGTGCATGCATCAGTGACACAATTCCTTTAGTGTTCCTGCTGGAGCACACTCTGCGGGGAAATATAGATGTGGCTCTAGAGGCAGAGCAGCGGGAGGAAGAGGAGGCCTTCCCTAGCTCTCAAGGCCCCAGTCTTTCCGAAGACAGCATTCCAGCGGGTCCTCCTCAGATCAGACATGAGGAGGAGGAGGAATATTTAAGTAGTGGGGGCATTGAAGGTGGGGATTCCTCAAGGGAGGGTTTTGTGTGCCCAGAAACACAAGGACTAGTACGTGGCTGGGAGGAGGAAGTGCACGATGAGGTCATCCTCCTCATTGACCAGGAAGACTCGGAAGCTTATGCCACCTCCGACCTACGCTGCATGGGCTCCCTAATGATGCAAAGCCTGCTAAAGGACCCCAGGATTCGTGCTATCAAGGAGAGGGATCATTACTGGTTGGCAACCCTTCTTGATCCACGATACAAGGGGAAAGTTGCAGAGCTCATCCTGCCCGCACAGAGGGAGCACAGGATGAAAACACTTGTGTAACACCTTTCCAGGCACTGGTAGGTTACCAAGTGATGACACAGGTGCTTCTGAGCCTGCGGATGATCAGAGGAATAGTGGTGAAGGCCGGGGCCACTTGACTGATGCCTTTTTAAAAAAATTTACTCCGCGACTCCCAGGGACGTCAAATGTAGGCACCCATTGCCAGCGTCTTCACCATATGGTGCAGGACTATCTGGGGCAAGGGCAGACCTGGATACCTTTCCAGCAGATGATACACTGGCTTATTGGGTTGTTAGAGATTATTGACTTCTTTAATAGGTCAGGGATATATTAATTATGACGTATATTTTTCTTATCGTAGATGTATATAGATATATATATATTATTGACAGTGCCTCCAATACCAGTGGTATAAATTGGTATTTAACCCCTAAGCTAGGAATTAATAACCAATTAATGAATATACGTCTTAACAAACATATGGAGCGTTATCCCGAGTTCTTTTGATGCTATCTAGATATTTTTAAACACAATAAAATCAATAAAGATGATATGAGACTGCGTAACGGTAAAATAATTCAAACCAAAATTTATTCACACGTCAAGTTTCATACAATCATATGTTATCGACGGATTAGCAAGATACAATTTACAAGTGATTATAGATCGTGATTAGTAGCGATACTGCGACACGCAATAATCTAATGGACAGATATTTTAGGTTTATAGACCGCACCACAGATATACACGCCTCAGCTCTTAAACACCAAGCTCTATTCTATTCACTTAAACCTTTCCCCTTATAAACCAATCCTCCACCTGGCTAAGATAAACACTCAGTTACTGGGCATCACCTGCAGCACAATTTATTATTGTGGGGGGCCTATTCACTATATGCAACTTCCTTCAGGGAGATGCATAACACACTCGATAGGGAGACTATCTCTTCCACAGATCAATCACAGCACTTCATTCCATATACGTTAACCTAACGCTCCTTAATGACTTACAGTGCATGCATTCATTCGGAAGGGCTGCAAGATGGATATGGAAGGGGTTATGCTAGGTTACGAATGGGGCGGACAGTACTTGACATATAAAAGCTATTTCACGGTCCCAGCGTATCTCACTATAGGTAAATAATTGATTTTTAGATGTCCACAACCAGTATTCTTGGAATATAAATAATTTCACTGAACTATGGCTCAAGTATTCAGCCGGTAACAGTTTTCTTTCTTGACATTCCTCTGCAGTGGAATGTAAAGGCAGAATTACTAGTCTACTGATTATTAGGCTTCACAGCAAAGTAATTCATTTATATTCCTTTAATTTGTGATGGACATCTAAAGTCAGGACTATGCAATTAGAAAATAGATATCATATTATTCAGGCATACTTTACCATCTGGTTAGTGAAGATAGAGTGGTGGAAGATTAGGGTGTGGTCGGTCTTAAAGGGGTGGCCGATGATAATTGCCTTTCTTCCCTCCAAGCGTCCCTCAGGTCTCTCCCCAAGCTTTTTCAGTGTGTGTTGATCCTTTTGCTCTGGAGTGTCCCCTCTATATAGTGGTCTTCCGCCCAGTTTTAGATCTAGCCCATCACTATGTGGCCTCATTTGATTGGAGGATATATATATTCATCAACTCCAGGAGTCTGTCCAGGTGTTATATTACCTGGCCAGCAGATGGCGCTCTCAGATCATCCATCAACCTTCTGCAGGAATTAATTTATGTGTTTGGCCAATCTTTTACTGGTTTGGGGTCTTTTATTCCTATATCCCGGGACTCCATAGATTTTGTTAACAAATCAAAATTTATTTCTATTGTGGCATCGCCAGCATACTTCGCCACGGCGTGTGTGCATCTCATCCTCCTTTACTTATATCCACAGGGATGTGTATGTGAGGGGACATACATTCATTCATTCGTGGTATCATTTTTAACATTCACACGTTACCCGACTTAATCGGCTTCATGCGGGTTAGTAAACCAGACGTTTGTGATGATCAACTAAATGTGGTAGGGCCTCTGTTTTTATAAGATGCTAAAATTATCAGTTCTAACTAATAAATATTCTCATACCATATAGTACATATTGCCGAATAGCATTACAAGCTGGTTTATCCAAGCCATTTAACCTCGTTTTTTTTTTTCTTTATTGGGCAATCCTTTGTTCCCTGTTTACCTGGTCTTTCAGAGTTTCGATGTGACGAAATAAACACAATACTGAGATTTCTATCTTAGTTGTCCTTGTGTTCCCTTACTTTTAAACCATTTGATCTAACATCTGTTTGTTTCTCACAACCAGAATTAATTAAGGACAATTGATGTTTGCTGATAGATAACGAGTCTCGCTTGTTACATTGTCTTTAGAACGCATATTCTTGTTATATATTAACGACGCAGACAAGTTGTTTGTGTGACGCAATTCCTGGCCCCAAATTTAAACATTCCTGCGTTATAGAAATTTCATATCTAAAAAGGTCTGACAGGGTGTTGAGATTGGATCACTGGCCAGAATTTAGCCAATATGCTATGCAGCTACTAGGTTGCCCTTCATCTAGCGTGCTTTCCGAAAGGACGTTCAGTGCCGCTGGAGGTTTTGTCACAGACAAAAGAGTGCATCTGTCCACCGACTCTGTAGCCCGGCTGACATTTATAAAAATGAATCAGTCCTGGGTCAGCAGCTATCAATCCCCGGATGCTGACGTAATGGAATAGATCGGGGATGTCTTCTGCATTCACAAAACCTCCAGCACTGAACTCTTCCACAATACCACAAAAGGGTTAGGGTGTGAATGCACTTGCTGCCATGAAAGGCACATTTGGCTGCACTGACGCCTGTGCCACATTTATATCATTTTAATTTTTTGAACTGCAGGGTCCAACCCTGCACTCTTCCACAATACCACAGAGGGGTTACTGTATGATGGAACTTGCTGGCCTGGCACCAAAAGCACAATATCTGGGTGCACTGACGCCTTTACCAGATTCATATCTTTTTAATATAGGACCGCATGGTCCACCCCTGCTCTCTTCCACAATACCACAGAGGGGTTACGGTGTGATGGCACTGTTGCCGACACTAAAGGCCCAATTTTAAAGCACCTATTGTTACTTTCATCCAAAGCCTGCATAAGTTTCACCATAATTTAGCCAAAAAAATCACTAAACTTTTTCTGCGCGTCCTAAAATGTCTTTTCATACAGGCTGCCGCCCCAAGCAGTTGGTTATGAATAGATTAAAGGAAAAGCATTTACCGTCATTTGAAGCGTCATTTTTTTTTTAAGTGTTTCTATACATCCTAGAAATCCGCCACTTCACGGGCAGGTTATGGGGACCTCCTAGTCACGATATTTGAAGGAATTTTTTGTTTCTATTTATAACCCTTATTTCATGGAAAACTCACTGTCCCTTTTATAAAACGTTTTTTTTTTTACTTTTTGTACTTGGTTCCTGTCCCCCAGGGCACTACCTGAACCCCCATACACCTTTTATGGCAAATATCTAGCATATATGCCCTCTTGGAGGGAACTCTAAAAATCGAATTTTGACTCCCATTGACTTGTATTGAGTTCGTGCTCGAGTTCGCATTCGAATTTTTGAAAAGTTCAAGTTCGAATGCGAACCAAACTCGAGGGTGTTCGGCTCATCCCTAGTGGTAACATTATACAGATATCTATGCTGTCAAACATGCGTCATTTACATACAAAACCTCCCCTAGAAAATGGTGCGAGTTTCCCATGTTGTGATTTTGTTACATTTCTTCGGTATGCTTCTCGGTAGGGTAAAACATAATCAGACCTGGGAATAGTAGATGGATAGGATCAGCACTTCCTCCGACGGCGGTGTCCCCCTCTTCTCCGTGCACTTCTATTGTCCACCTCAAAAATAAAAAGCTACCATAGCCTAGTAGGTTGAGGTAATATCAATAAAGTAAGAAGTAAGGGAATACACTCACATTTTGTTGTTGTGTCTAAATCAGACACCGGATTTGTCCAGCAGCCGGTAACATTAGAGGGAGCACCGGATCTCCCGTGCAGCCCAAGGGAACCTGGTTGCTCCCATGAATATCAGGATGCCAGTAAAGGTTATCAGGCTGATTTATTAAAAGAAGTAAAAAATACACAAAACACCCAAACGCGTTTCGCGATTGTATCGCCTCATCAGTAGGTGTAAAGTTCATGTTGCTGTCGCAGAGGTATATATAGTCATTACCGTAATTCATTATGAAACTGAAAGTCTGTTGAATCCGGGTTGGCGCCAGAATTCATTGCGCACTTCTATGACGTTGGAATGTATGCGTTTCATAGGAACTGCGTTCCAGACACACCCGAAATGACGTTTACAATGCTTGAACATCTATATTAACACATAAATTCGATACAAGATTAACGACTTGTAAAGCCGGTACGAAAATCGCAAGAAATGCTTTTAAACAAAAGGAGTGGAATCGCTGTCTGGATTTTTAACTCAAATGTGAAAAGAGGAAAAAACAATTAGTAATAATAACATCACCGTGTACAGTGCATCTGTCCCATGATTTATGGAAAAAAAATCCTCATATACATGAGGTGCACAGTAAAAATATATAGTAAAAATATATATATAGTGAAAATATGTCCCATGTGGGTCCCCTAAAAACCCCATATGGAGGATAAATATTTAAATGATTAATGTGTCCCTCGAAAGTAATTAGTTTGTGATAGTATTATGTCCACTTAATTGAATGAATTCAAGAAATTTCTATAATAACTCCCCAAGAGTAAACTTGTGTGGTGAAAAAACATTGTTTCAATTTAACATTCTGATATAGATAGGCATCAATTAATATTGCGATCGGATGGATTAAGAGATCCATCCGATGCTGGATAAAGTGTAATGTTCCAGATTAGTATTAAAGAAAGCTTTTTTCACTTTTTTTTTCTTGCAGAACCAAAAATTTCAATCAATTATCAAGCCACCAATGGTAATGATGACATAACCCTTAAAAAAATGGTTTATCTATAAGGACTGAACATGGCTGATATTAAAAAATAATCTAAAAACATTGTTGTGTCAAAGAATTGCCTTCATATACCATCTTGTTAGATATGAGGAATTTGCCTTGTTGTTATCCTCAACCTGATAATAATCACTTGATGTCTGAGGTGGCCTCCATGAGTTATTAGATACAGGCAATCATGACATACATAAAGAGCATGTTTGTGTAGTTGACAGGTTTTAAGAAAATTTGCAATAAATTACTAGAAAAGCAAAGGAGAACATTAAAAAGAAAGCATTGGGAGACATGGGCAGAATATCTAATTAATGATATGTCGGATCGAGGGGTTGGGGGTCTAAACTTGATATCCATACAAAAAATGGCAAATTTTGAAATCTTGGTTTAAGCCATGTGGGATGAGTGTTTTCAGATTACACTGATCTGCAATTTTTCAACATTTTTCTGTTGTTTTCAAATGAATAGGTGTATCTGAATGGATTTTTTGGGCAGATTCCGAAAATGACCTTCCAAATTCCGTATCACGTCACGTTTTTTCATGAATGATGGAAAAGTGAAAATTTTAAAAAACGTTATTTTTTAACGACATTGCTATATGGCAACGTTTGTAACGTGTGAAAATGTTCTCTGGAGGGGCGGAATGATTGTTTAAGGAATAGATGAACATAAATACATATTCAAAAGCAAACATACCTAACATTCGCCACTGGGCTCCCCTTCAAACATCCTCTTTTTGGATTGTCTCCGTGCATCCGTACAGTCTCTGTTCAACATCCAACAATAGTCAGCCATCATATGTACAGTCCACTTTCCTTGGTATCTCTTTCCCATCACTTTAACCCTTTCGCTGCTGAGGCTTTTCTCGCCCCTGTGCTGAGCTCATTTTTACCTGTTTTGCGCATCATGTTTAAACGTGTTTTGAAGCTTATTTTAGTATATGACCCAGACATATTATATATCGTTCTTTCCGTCAGACTCGGCAGATTCATAATATGTCATTATTATATGTATACATCATGACCTGTCTGTATATTATAACAAAAAATGCAATAAAATATGAATTTTCAATAATTTACAATGTGTAAAGTGTTTTTTTTTCCACATTTTAACATGCGAGCAATTGCGGTTATATTTTGTATGGGGTGCGCTTGTTAAAAAAATTAGAGATGGGGTCTCGTTACATTTCTTTTGTGGAAAATTACGCGATTTTTAACAAACGCACCGCATACAAAAATCGTTAGTGCAGCATCATTGTTCACATTATAATTGAAATGGGAACAATATTGCTGCATTAACCAACCAAAAAAAAGAAATAAAACTTGTTTATTTTTTTTTTTATAATTTTTTTATTTTTATTTTTAATTTTTTTTAAAAAACTTTTTACATACTCATGTTTGGTATTGTTGGAACGGCCATGCTCTGGCCGATCCAACAATATCAAACATTAACCCCTAACTGCCACGGATCAGGAGATAGGGGGTTCATTGGAACCCCCTATCTCCACCATTGGTGGCAGTTAGGGGTTAACTCCAAGACTGGCGTCATCGTGCTATGCACGATGACGCCAGTCCTCAGGGGGCATTCCCGGAAGCTTGGCCGACATCCAAGATGTCGGCCAGCTCTGGGAAAGGATCACGAACCGGTGCTTTTCGGCGCCGATTCGTGATCCAGCCCCCATGGGGTTAATTCCAGGTACCGTTAGGAAGGGCAGGCTGTGCCCTTCCAAACGGTGCCTGGATTAACACACGCAACGCCGGCAATCGGGAGGGAGAGAGGTCCGAAGGACCTCCCCCCTCCTCCCTTTCAGGCGCTTCCCCTGCACATGCGGGGGGTTGCCTGAATTAGGTGTCATCACCCCGCCGCGATGACACCTAATTAGGCCGGTTGCGATTCCGGGTGCTGGGCTGACATCGAGGATGTCAGCCCGCACCGGGGGTCCAGTGATCGGCCGGAACCCGGCCGAACGCTGGCCCCAAAGGGAGGACGCGCTCAGCGCGTCCACCGCAAGGAACGTTACCTGCGGGTGGACGCGCTGAGCGCGTCCTCCACAGCGAAGGGGTTAATATCCTGATGGAAGCGCTCGCCATGTTCTTCTGAAAAATCACCAAGATTGTTAGGAAAGTAATTTAGATGAGCATGAAGAAAGTGAACTTTGACGCTCATGTTGCAACCAAGCAGTTCATAGGATTCCAGCATATCCTCGACTAAAGTGGTGTAATTTGAAGCCTTTGTGTTCCCCAAAACGTTGTGTACCACATTTCTGAATGCAGTCCATGCTCGCAATTCGCACTCACTCATGGTTTCCTCGAATATGTTGTCTGCCATTAATTTTCGTATTTGAGGGCCTATGAAAATGCCAGCGTTAATTTTTTCAGACGTGATTGAAGGAAATTTACCACCAAGATACTGAACGCATTTACTGTCCCTGCTTAAAGTCACCAATTGCTTCATTAAGCCAAGTTTGATGTGTAAAGGTGGCAACAGTATTCGAGGGATCAACCAGTGGAAGTGAAACAATGTTTTTTTCGCCAGGTGTGAATGTACTTCTGACTGGCCACTGCTGCCGAACCCAATGCTTCGTCCTTGCTCTGGAATCCCATTCACACAAAAATCAAGGAAATTTGGTGTAGCCTGCTTGTTGGCCGAGCAATATTCAAATAATCTTGAAATCCCGGCACAACGACCAAACATGAAACGTTTTTTTAAATTTTCCCAATTCCGTCATTTGTGAAAAAACTTGACGTGATACGAAATTTTGAAGGTCATTTTCGGAATCTGCGCAAGAAATCCATTCAGATACACCTATTCATTTCAAAACAACAAAACCTTGCATATTGGTGTTATAGATCCATTTCATTTCTGTTTTGTTTATTTTCTATAAAAAGTCACCTCCTCTCCAGTTTCGGTGAACTTGTTGTATGGCCAGGAATTGCTCTCCCCTGGGATCTTTTCCATGGACCTCTTTATAGTGTTGGGGTACCGAGTGTGTATCCACACCTTTCTTGATATTGTTAAGATGCTCTCTTACCATAAGAAGTCTCAATGTTAGGATATGTCCAATGTAGAATTTCCCACAGGGGCATATAAGGAAATACCGTATATACTCGGGTATAAGCTGACCCGTGTATAAGCCGACCCCCCTACTTTTTCCCAAAAAACCTGTGAAAACTTATTGACTCGCGTATAAGCCTAAGTGGGAAATGCAGCAGCCACTGCAGTCACCGGAATATAATTTTTTTTTCCCATTACATCTTAGCCCAAGCTTTCTGATTTTGCAATTCAATAATCATCTCCTATTTTGCTTTTCTTCTTCTCTGTGCATGCAAATCCGTTCAAAAGAGCGATTTACCCTTTAAATACCACATATCATCGCCTTTGGTTTAACCCTATTGAGTGTACCGCTTTCATTGTTGGATCTTGCAACAGATGTGCAACTCATGGATACTGCCCCCAGCTCATGGATACTGTCCCCCAGCTCATGGATACTGTCCCCCAGCTCATGGATACTGTCCCCCAGCTCATGGATACTGTCCCCCAGCTCATGGATATGCCCCCCAGCTCATGGATATGCCCCAGCACATGGATTTGCCCCAGTACATGGATTTGCCCCAGCACATGGATATTGCCCCAACACATGGATATGCCCCAGCTCACTCAAGGATTTGCCCCAGCTCACTCAAGGATTTGCCCCAGCTCGCTCATGGATATGCCCCAGCTCGCTCATGGATATGCCCCAGCTCGCTCATGGATATGCCTCAGCTCACCTGCCACCGCGTTAGGCTCCCTCTGGGCGTACGTCCGGCAGCAGGAAGCTTGGGCACTCACCTGAAGGGAGCCACGTGACCTCGATCTTGCGAGATCGCGGTCACGTGGCTCCCCCAGGCAAGTGCCCAAGCTCCTTGCCGCCGGACGCACGCTCAGAGGGAGCCGAACGCGGCGGCAGCAGGTGAGCTGAGGCATATCATGGGGCATTCGCTCCATAAGATGCACCCACTTTTCCCCCCACTTTTTTGGGGGGAGAAAAGAGCGTCTTATGGAGCGAAAAATACGGTAATTACTTTCTAAAGTGGACCAAAAATGGAGCACAGCCTACCGGGATACCTTGACTCGCATATAAGCCGAATCACGTTTTTTTGAGTCAAAAAACTCGGCTTATACGCGAGTATATACGGTATATTATATTTCTGGAGAAACAAGTTAAGATCCCCTTGAATTCTGTACGAATCTTTTCCAGCCATGTCATGGAATTCTTTAATCTGCCTTTTCTTGCTGCCAGTAGTGCGGCAGCCAAGACAATTACCACAACCATAGAATCCTTTATCCATGTTGAATGTATTAATGGAAGTTGCTTTTCTTGAGTGGCTTTTGACTAAATGGCTCTTCAGATTTTTTGTTCCTCTAAAAATAATCGTGGGATGATTGTTTAAAACTTGTTTCAAATCCCCATCCTTCAGGAGAATCGACCAATATTTTTCAAAAATGTGTTTGATCTGTCTATGTTCTCCCATATATTGGCAGATGAAAGGAATTTTCTGAGCAACATCCTTTGTTTGTTTCTTCGAGCGAAGGATGTTAGATCGATCAGTTCTTAATATGTTATGTCTAGCATTCTCCAGATGATCATGCTGATAGCCCTTCTCTTCAAATTGCTCCTGTAGACGTTTGGATTGTTCCAAAAATTCTCTGTCCTCGGTACAATTTCTTCTAATGCGGAGGAACTGACCCTTGGGGACGTCCTCCAACCATCTACAAAAATAAAACTCGTCCTCTCTATGTAACTATTTACGTCTACGGTTTTAATGAAGGTCTTCGTTTTGATGCAGGAATCTTTAATATAGATGTTCAAATCAAGAAAGTTAACGCTAGTGGTACTATGTTGATGTTCTAGTTGGATCCCCCAATCATTCTGATTAAGATATTCCATAAAGGAGAGTAGATCTTCCTTACTGCCCTGCCATAGAAAGAACAGATCATCTATATATCGTTTGTACAATAGAATTTGATCTTTCCATTCAAGTTAGCTTTCAATCCATGTCTTTTCCCATTGTGTCATATATAGGTTGGCAAAACTAGGTGCCACCTTGCTGCCCATAGCATTCCCCGTGGTTTGCAAGTAAAATTTGTCCATATGTCAAAAATAGTTGTTTCTCAGAATAAGGTTTAGACCTTCTAAGATGAAATCAATTTGTTCCTTGTTAATCTCTTGATCCCCGCAAAGCTCTTTTTCAACAGCCTGGCACCCTTTGTCGTGTGGGATGCACGTATACCACGATCTTACATCACACGTTACTAGCAACAAAACCTCTTTATACTCTACTTGGAGTGTTTTTATTATATATCCTGTATCCTTCAGGTAGGAGGGGATCTTCTTCACGGTGGGTTGTAGCAAATGATCCAAGTACTGCGATGTATGGCTAGATATAGAACCTATGCCTGAGACAATCGGTCTTCCCGGTGGTCTGGTTGTATCCTTATGTATCTTGGGAAGATAATAAAAAACAGGAACTATAGGATGTTAAACTGTCAAATCGCATGCTTCTTTTTCTTCAATATACCTAGTTCTGCTCCTTTCTTAATGTAGCGATCAAAATTTTCTTTAACTGCCTTAGTTGTATTTTCTGATAGAACAATGTATGTGAACACATCGTTCAGAATTCTTGCCGATTCTTCCAAGTAATCTTCTTTGTTAAGAAGCACAATTCCCCCCCCCCTTTATCCGCTGGCTTGATGATCAGAGTATCATCCTTAGCCAGCTCCTGTAAGGCCTCTCTCTCGTCTTTTGTGAGATTAGATCTTTTTACAGGTTTGATTTTCTCTATATCATTGAGAACCATGTTCTCAAATGTAATCATCTCCTTAGAGATGAGATGGCGGGGATAGAATTGTGATTTATTTCTTAACTCCGTATGGACCCATTTATCCTTAGACATAGTTTGATGTGTAATAGGGTCCTTCATGAAAAATTTCTTAAGGCACAGATTTCTTTTAAATTTTTGGAAGTCGACATAAACACCAAATCTATCAAGTTTGTTAGAAGGTGCGAATTTGAGACCTTTGTTTAATATTCGTATATGCTTCGTATCTAAAATCTTATTACTCAAATTAAAAATTCCACGCTGTTCTATCTTCTTCCCCTTTTTCTGTTTTCTTCGGTGTAGTAATCGTCCCCCTCCTCGTCTTCCTCTCTTTCGGGTGCCCGTCTTTTTAGGGGCGAGCCGTATCCGTAGTAATTTGTTCTTGATGTTCCTAATCTTTCTCTTAGGTCTGTGAGGGGTCGTTGTGGATCCCCTCTTCGATCTTTCCATCTCGGTTTGCTCTCCCTAAAAACCTCATCTGGATTCTTCAAAAGGTTGAAACCTATTATTCACTGGTAATCCGAATTCGAATCGATTTATTCTGTCCAGGGTATGGTTGACGGGTGCCTCTCCTGGGTGGTTGATTCCTTGATCTCCCACTGAATTACTTATTTCTGACACTTGGGATGATATAATTTTCTTCTATTACATTCAGGACCAAACCTGCTGGTTGGTGTTGTGTTCTGGTGGTTAGATCCTCTCCCTCAGGACCAGGGGTTTCAGGCACCAGACTGTTTTGCCATTCGACACCCCGTCGATCTTGTTGCGGTTGTGTATGGTAGGGTTGATAAAGTGGACATAATACTATCACAAACTAATTACTTTCGAGGGACACTTTAATCATTTAAATATTTATCCTCCATATGGGGTTTTTAGGGGACCCACAAGGTACATATTTTCACTATATATATATTTTTACTATATATTTTTACTGTGCACCTCATGTATATGAGGATTTTTTTTCATAAATCATGGGATAGATGCACTGTACACAGTGATGTTATTGTTACTAATAGTTTTTTCCTCTTTTCACATTTGAGTTAAAAATCCAGACAGCGATTCCACTCCTTTTTGTTTAAAAGCATTTCTTGCGATTTTCGTACCGGCTTTACAAGTCGTTAATCTTGTATCGAATTTATGTGTTAATATAGATGTTTACGCATTGTAAACGTCATTTCAGGTGTGTCTGGAACGCAGTTCCTTAGTTGAAACGTATACATTCCAACGTCATAGAAGTGCACAATGAATTCTGGCGCCAACCCGGATTCAACAGACTTTCAGTTTCATAATGAATTACGGTAATGACTATATATACCTCTGCGACAGCAACATGAACTTTACACCTACTGATGAAGCGATACGATCGCGAAACGCGTTTGGGTGTTTTATTTGTGTATTTTTTACTTATTTTAATAAATCAGCCTGATAACCTTTACTGGCATCCTGATATTCATGGGAGCAACCAGGTTCCCTTGGGCTGCACGGGAGATCCGGTGCTCCCTCTAATGTTACCGGCTGCTGGACAAATCCGGTGTCTGATTTAGACACGACAAAATGTTAGTGTATTCCCTTACTTCTTACTTTATTGATATTACCTCAACCTACTACGCTATGGTAGCTTTTTATTTTTGAGGTGGACAATAGAAGTACATGGAGAAGAGGGGGACACCGCCGTCAGAGGAAGCGCTAATCCTATCCATCTACTATTCCTATTGTTCTCATTTCCTGGGTGTTCTGGATATACCACCATTTTATAGTGACAGCTGTTGATCTAGCATAAAGACTTATTTTTTGCGAGAGACATTCAATGGTCAATACTGTTTTTTAAACCATTTCTAGGTGGCGCCAAGAATACAGGCTTCTTATTTCTATAATCAGACCTGGTACAGACGGATAATGGAATAAACATTGCATAACATTCCCACACAAGACAGGACAACGGAAATTCTTGATTCTAAACAGATTACAGTCTAAAACAGCAGATAAGGGGGCAGTGTTTGCCTAACAAAGCAGATTAACAAACTGCTCAAAGATACAGATATTAACACATTCCTGAGAGCAATCCTATCAGTTTATGTTAACTGATACACAATAACATTCTTACATAACAGATTACACACTCTGTGCACAAGAGAAGGCAAGCATATAATATAGAACATCAGACCTGCACCTCCTAAATACATTTCCAGTTCCATGTACCCCAAGTCCAAAGTGACGTGTTTCACTATATATATAATATATCTCATCTTCCGCTTCAGATCAGTTACAGAGCGTCCCACATAGAGCTCAGCGACAGGAAGCTTTATCCATACTATTTCCGCACAGTTCAAGATGACAGTGTTTACTATCAGGCTATCGCGATCTTACTGAAGTATTTAGGATCAAACTGGGTTGGAATAATCACATCCGAAGACGTGAATAGAGAGAAGGAGATCGAGGAGCTGAGCCAAGTGATCACCAGCCACGGGATCTGCATCGAGTTTAGTATTAAATTAACAGGTAAAAATGAACAGAGACTGAATATTGTTAAGAAAGCCACGTCTCGGATCATCATCCTGTGCGGGGAAGGCTCAGCGAGTAATGCTAGGTTTTTTTGGGCAGATCCATTGATTTTTCAAAACATTACATTAATCGTTTGCCCATCAAGTGTCCACGGTTTATTTCAAGCTCCACCACGTGTATTAATTCTCAACGGCAGCTTGAGTTTTGCCACGATCCCACAACATATTCCGGGCTTTCAGTCTTTTGTTGAGAATGTGAATCCATCCAATCGCCCACGTGACGCCCTGCTGGAGGATATGATTATTATATTTTTACGATGCAAATCACCGAACAGAAATAAGACTGAACTTTTTGAAAGATTGTATAAGTTTACATCACGTAATTGCTCAGAAGAATTGAAATTTTCCCACATTGTTCGTATCTTAAAGGATGTCACTGCTTATAAAGTATACACTGCAGTGAATGCCCTGGCACAGGCTCTGCATGCCCTGGCACAGGCTCTGCACAAGATGCCAGGGGAATCAAACAGGAATTATCACACGTGGAAACAAGGAAAAAATGCTTTCAAAAACAAGGTGAACTTTCTCAAACATTACTTTATGATAACCATATATTGAGTTATGTGGGAATGCACAATGTTAATGTGAAATACAATGATTTGATCCACTGCTGGTTTTGAACGTTTGCCCACTGACACATAAATGATCAGTCTATAATTGAGGGTAGAGGTAACATCACTGCTCTGTAACCATGGAGACCCAGGTTGGAATCCCGGACAGATCACCCCTCCAGTAAGTGTCCTTGGGTAAGACATCTATCGACTGTGGAGTACAATGGTCCAGTGGTGACGTTTCTACCCTTCGACCGTGGAGAAGCAAGTCAAAATCCCAATCAGCACATCCCTACAATACAACTGTGGAGAAGTCTCAACTTTACGAGAAGCGAGAAGAGTGTTAGAATAAACAAGAAGCAGAGGCTGGGACGCACAGGCTGTCATGAGAATAAAGCAGTTCTTCATAAAGTTCACCAAGGACTCCATCGTCATTTGTGCCGATCTGCAATAAATACGTCACTATGATGCAAAAGGACCCAAAGATGCTGCGTAACGGTGCCCAAAATAACCCGAATCTGCAAAATAAACAGAGCTTTCTGAATGATAAATAAAATATGTGCGTAAAGGCTTTATTAAATGCACTCCCAAACCTGCGAGTGACCGGGTGACTCATGAACACCCTGGGGAGGATCAGACCCCTGATTGCAGAGGATCCTTAAACAGTGGAGCTGATGGAGGAAGCTGAGATATACAGGGTAATTCAGAAAGAGCCGAACTGGCCTCGAAAATGCACCGAACAGTGAATTTCCCCGTACGTTGCATTTTCTTGGCCATTTGGCTATTCTCCAAGCAGGCAGTTTGCAAATTTTGGCAAATTGCCAGCAAGTACGGTGCCTGTTCGATGGCAGTGAAATACCCCATAGAAAAGCAAAAAAGCCAGAATTTGGCAAACTGTCTACTCCTCTGAATAGCCGAATGGCCCCAAAATGTCACCGTACGAGGAAATTCCCTGTTCGGTGCAGTATTGGCTCTTTGTGAATAACCCTGTATATCTCCGCTCCATCCATCAGCTCCACTGTTTAAGGATCCTCTGCAATGACTGGGTCTGACCTGATTTTGTGTTTTATTCTGGTTTTATTGCTGTAAACACAATTTAAATTTCCCCTGTGAAAAGGTAACACGATACTCAAGCTCCAGCATTACATCATATCCCTGTGATCGCTGTGTTTCTTCTGCACAATTTGATACAGTCTGGTAAAATCATTTCATGCACAATTTCTAATATAAATAGATCTGCGAGCAGGGATGGACCTGGGCAAGGAATAGAGTCTGGTTATAGCCCAGGAGAAGAGAATCTACTTAGAGATAAAGGTCGGTCGCCCCTTATCCAGAATACTCGGGAGCGGAAGCATTCTGGACTTCAGATTCTTATGGATTTCAGAATACAGGAAAATGTGATGTCAGAAAGGAAGAAGATTGAATCAGGAGAGCCTTGATCTCCTTCCTTCCTAAATGTACTCCTGCTGGTGCTCTGCAGACATGATGTCCATGGGGCCAGTTTGTATTCCCTCTGTAAGGATTGGTAAATGGTGAGTTTCTGGGAGTTTGCTATATCATGTCTCCATTCTCTGATATAGTTTTCCCTGGAATCGTTAATTAGGGCCTTTATTTGATATTTTGTCAGGTTGCTTTCATGGGGGCTTTGGTTGATCAGGGTGGATATGAGTTGTTGCAGCCCACATGGTTTGGGGTGGTCCTTGTTGGCCAGTAGGGCTTTATGGTGGTATGAGTTGAGGCTGCTGATGTTTAGATGGTCCCAGTATGATAGCGCCCTCTTCTGTACTGCAAGAAGAAAGGGGAGTCTGCCCAGCTCGGCTCGGCAAGAATTGTTAGAGGTGCTCCGATGGACTTGGAGGAGGTGCTTGCAGAATTCCAGTTGGAATATTTCTGTTGGGCTGGTGTCCCATTTGGGTTGGTCAGGGTAAGTGATGGGGCCCCATACTTCACTGCCATAAAGGAGGATTGGAGTGATGACGCTAAAGATTTTAAGCCAGATCGGTTTGTTTCTAGGCTGAGGTATGTGTAGCTGTTGGCTTCATTAAGAGTGCAGTCATTAAGTGTGAAAGAGGACCTCCAGGTTTTTATTTCTTCCTTTTGAAAACATGACCTTTGTTTTCTTTTGGTTTATGGGTAGTGCCCATGCCACACTGTATTTTTCCAGCATTTCCAGGCTGTCTTGTAGACCTCTCTCTGTTGGTGACAGTAATAGGAGGTCATCTGCATACAACAGGAACTTCACCTCGGTGTCCTGGTGCTGAGGAGGATTCTAGAGCTTCAGCTAGTCCATTGATGTAGATGTTAAAGAGGGTTGGACTTAAGCTGCAGCCTTGTCTGACTCCACGAGCCTGCCGGAAGTACTCTGTTCTCTTCCCATTCACCTTTATGCTGCAGAAGTTCTCATTATATGAGCTCCTGATGATGTCATATGTTTTCCCTCCTATTCCACTCTCCAGTAGTTGGAGGAACAAGCCTGGGTGCCACACTGAGTCAAAGGCCTTCTTAAAGTCCACAAAACAGGCAAATATTTTCCCATGTTTTGAATTGTGGACATGGTCCTTGATAAGACTGTGCAGGGTGTAGATGTGATCTGTAGTGCGATGGTTTGGCATGAACCCTGCTTGGCTTCTAAAAATGGACTAAAAAATTGGGCAGCGCTCCTCTATACATACAACAATGGAAAAAAAGCAGGAGACAGACACACCAAAAGAAAGTAACATGAAAAGGAGAATGATTTTTTTCCTTACAACGAGGAGATGTATCCCCTTCTTGGTGATCTCCTTAGACTTCCTTCAATGGAAAAATACGTATGTAGTCTTGTATATACCTCAAAAAGAGGAGAAAGGTTACATAGCGTATTATGTTGAAATAACCACTTGAACATAATTGGAATCGCCAAAATGCGCACTCACGGTTTATGAGAGCTTCCAGCTCTCATATGATCGACATTCAAGTGTTTATTGGGCCAACTTGATTGTCCGTAACTCCGGATAGATAATTCTCCCAATGCTCTCGTTTCCCAAACTCTTGGGTACTTTAGGGCAGCTCACAGAAGTAAACAGAAAAAAAAATTCTTTCTTATTTGGTCACCTTAAACCAGAAGGCATTTATTTCTGATACATAAAAGTGAGAAAACAATAAAATCGAACGGCCGTTTCGATTTTATTGTTTTCTCACTTTTATAGTTACATAGTTATATAGGCTGGAAAAAGACATGCGCCCATCGGGTTCAGCCTCTCCCACATAACCTACTGCTGGTGATCCAAAAGAAGGCAAAAAACCCAGTCTGAAATGCTCGCCAATATGCAACACACTGGGAAAAAATTCCTTCTTGACCCCAGAATGGCGTCAGATTTCTCCTTGGATCAAGAAGCTTTTACCCACATGTTAAATATTATAACCCTTAATATTCTGTGTCTGCAGGAAGTCATCCAGTCGTTTTTTAAAAGTCTCTACAGACTCTGACCCAACCACCTCAACAGGCAGAGAATTCCACAGCTTTATTGTTCTCACCGTAAAATAACCCTTCCTATGCTTTAAGCTAAATTTTCTTTCTTCCAGTCTAAATGGATGACCCCTTGTCCTATGTATAGTCCTATTAATGAATAGGTTATCAGACAATGGTTGATAATGGCCCCGTATATATTTATATAAGGTTATCAGATCCCCTCTAAGGCGCCGTTTCTCTAAACTAAACAGGTTTAAGCTTGTTAGTCTTTCCTCATAACTTAACCCTTCCATCCCCCTTATTAATTTAGTTGCCCGTCTCTGCACTTTTTCTAGCGCTATAATATCTTTTTTTAAGACAGGTGCCCAAAATTGCACGGCATATTCAAGGTGCGGCCTGACCATTGATTTATACAGAGGCAAAATTATGTTTTCATCCCGTGAGTGAACTCCCCTTTTAATGCATGCCAATACCTTGCTGGCCTTGGCGGCTGCTGTTTGACATTGCACATTGTTACTTAGTTTGAAGTCTATGATTATTCCCAAATCCTTCTCCTGCTTGGATTTCCCTAACTCCGTACCATTTAGGGTATAAATTACTTGTGTGTTCTTCACTCCAAAGTGCATAACTTTGCATTTATATAGATTAAATCTCATCTGAAAATCAGAAATAAATGCCTTCTGGTTTAAGGCGACCAAAAAAGAAAGAATTTTTTTTTCTGTTTACTTCTGTGAGCTGCCCTAAAGTACCCAAGTGTTTGGGAAACGAGAGCATCGGGAGAATTATCTATCCGGAGTTACGGGCAATCAAGTTGGCCCAATAAACACTTGAAAGTCGATCATGTGAGAGCTGGAAGCTCTCATAAACCGTGAGTGCGCATTTTGGCGATTCCAATTATGTTCAAGTGGTTATTTCAACATAATACGCTATGTAACCTTTCTCCTCTTTTTGAGGTATATACAAGACTACATACGTATTTTTCCATTGAAGGAAGTCTAAGGAGATCACCAAGAAGGGGATATATCGCCTCGTTGTAAGGAAAAAAATCATTCTCCTTTTCATGTTACTTTCTTTTGGTGTGTCTGTCTCCTGCTTTTTTTCCATTGTTGTATGTATAGAGGAGCGCTGCCCAATTTTTTCGTCCATTTTTATTGTCAACTTGAGGTATTGGGGAGAATACCTTAACTGTGGGTCTTGTATAGCGACCCTCTTTCTTTATGATACAAGCGCACTACTTCAATCTACCTGCTTAGCTTCTGTTGAGGATGTTCTGCTATGTCAGGAAGCTGAGGATTCTTTTGTTCAGGATGCTATTGAATAGTTTTCCCAGTGTGCTGCTGACACATATCCCTCTGTAGTTCATCTACATCATATTGGATCATATTGGTCTCCACTCTTATGGATGGGTGTTATGAGGCCTTGGTTCCATACTTGAGGATAGAATCCAACGCTCAGGACCAGGTTTAAAACCTTACATATTGTGGCGTGTACTTCTGGCGAGCTGTGTTTAATCATCTCTGGGAGAATTCCATCCATCCCGCTGGCTTTTTTACTTCGCAGAACTTGAATTTTTTCTAACGGGTTTTGGAAATCCTTGATTTTTTTTCCTCCAGTTCATGTAGTCCTCTGATGATGTGTTCCTGTTCCCCAGTTAGCTCCTCTTTGGGAATGTCTTTGTACAGGCTCTTGAAGTAGTTGAGCCAGATGTTGCCATTTTGGATGTGGAGGTGGTTTTTCTTGGATCATGGGCCGAGTTGACTTCAGGTTTCTCAGAAAGAGTTTTCCTGAAGAGCCTCTTCAGTTGTTGAAGGTTTTGGGAGATGAAGTTTTGTTTTTTCTTTTTGAGGATTTGTTTATAGTTGTTCTGCAGGACACCATGAGTGATCCTCAGGTCGATGTTGTCGGGGTCTCTGTGTTTTTTATTTGAGACTGTTCGTAGGTTGTTTCTTAGTGTTCTGCATTCTTTGTCAAACCATTTATTGGGTTGTTTATTGGATGATTTCTTGAAGTTTACTTTATTAATGTTGGAGGTCTCTGCGATGGTGTGTAGTATGCTATGGAGGTCCTTTGCTGCTCGGTTCACCCCCTGGGGACTTAGTACATAGGTATGGTTTTGAAAGTCTGTTAGCTGATCTTTGATGTCGGGTCTGTTGATGACCTCTCTGTAGGCTATGGTAGAGTGTCTGGTCCATTTGAATGATGGTGGGAGGTTGTACAGTCCGCTCTGATGGGGTTTTGAGGATGGTTTGTTTGAGGATTTAATATAAAGCAGTAGTTGACTGTGGTCTGACAGGTGTGTTTGTGGGGTGACGGTGAAGGCGTTGATGTGAGTAGAGTTCATATCTGTGATTGCATAGTCTACCACACTGTTTCCTACATGGGAGCTTAATGTATACCTTCCCAGAGAGTCTCCCTTGGTGCGGCCATTAAGGATGTAGAGCCCGAGACTCCGACACCAATTCAGCAATTTTCTTCCACTCTTGTTGGTTGTATTGTCATAGCTGTTTCTTTGTGCCTGTATTAACTCCTGACAGTAGTTTGTGGCTCCCAAAATGTATGTGTTCCCATCTAAGGTCACATAGTCCTTTTCTCTTCCTGTCCTGTTGTTGAGGTCTCCATAGAGAAGCACGTGTCCTAGGGACTGGAAGTGGGTGGCCTCACTCTGTACAGCCTCATAGGTGTCTGTTTTGGAGTATGGAGACTCTGGTGGTGCAATGTAAGCTTCACATAGGAAGATGTCTTCCTGAGAGGTGAGGATGGAGCTACTTATTTTTATCCAGATGTGGCTCTCTCCTTTCTTGATTGCTTTGATGTTCTCGTGTAGCTCCTCCTTATACCAGATTAATATTCCTCCTGAATGGCGACCCTGTTTGATGCCTTATCCTTCTGGGCGGGCACGGAAATTCTCTGTAGCCAACAGGTGTTTGTGGGTCATCCTGTGCCCGGCTACATGTTTCCAGCAGGATTTGTATGTCCACGTTGTGCAGTCTATGTTTGAAGTCTGGATCGTTTACTTTGGATCCAAAGGCTGAAGCATTCAGACACTGAATGCTCCAGCTACTGATTGTTATTGATATCATTTTATGTCGTTATACCTTGTAATGAGCAAAATTACATGGGACAACCAGGTTGTGGATGGTTGTCATTGTAGTTCACTATAAGATCAATTCACATTAATTTGTTGTATAATGTGCCGAGGAGGGTCCGTATCTCCTCCAAGTCTCTGTTCTGTGGAGGTCTTGATGTCCATCTTGGGGCGGGTGGTTTCTGCCATTCCTGCCATCTGTTTTGTCCTGTTCTTGGTTTAAATGTGGTGTTCTTGTCTTGGTGCGGTTTGAGGTCGTCTTGTGGTGGTTGTTGTTGTGTTAGTTTGGGTTTGGTTTGTGCCGGGTTCGGGGATATGGGTTCTGTTCAGTACAATGTCTTTAAATTCTCTTGCCAGGTGACTCACCCCTTGTTTGTTGAGGTGTTTGTTATCGTAGAGGTGTTCAGGGGTTATGGAAGGGTTTTGGACCAGATGAATGTTGGGCTTTGAGCTAGTTTTAGCCGCCAGTTCTGTGTTGATGTTCTGGATGATGTGGTTCAATATGTCCTTCCTTGGAAGTAGGCAGGATCGGATTATTTTGGAGTGGGGGAACGTTTGCTGTGCAGTGTCTGTTAGTTGTGACAGTTTGTCTGCAATGGCTTTCTGTTGTGTCTGAATGTTGTTCGTACCTGTGTGTATGATGATTTGTTTGGGGGTCATGAAGTATGGATTTATGAGGACTTCCATTGTCTGTTCAATGGTAGCACAATGGATTTTGGTGACTTTCTTTCCTGGGAAGAGCCTTCTTGTGTTTAAGTACTTCCCATTTGAATCCATTATTATTACAGTTTCAGGAGTTTGTTGTCTGGGATTTGTTGGCCGGCTGGTTGTGGGTTCAGTATTTTGTGAGTGGTTTTGGCTGTCACTGATCTCTGTGCTGTTGATGTATGGAGTTTTATTTGTCTCATGTTCGTTTTCAGGCACTAGCATCACAGGAATGGCCAGGCTCCAGTGATGGGAAAGATAGCTGCTTTGTCATCAGACCCAGTGATCACACAGGAAACAGAACTCGAGTGAGAATAAAGACCAGACACAAATTCTGTCTTGGATATTTTGTATTATTCTGGCAAGTTTCAAACAGAACACTCAGTTTTGTTAAAGTGGAAGTGTCACAAATTCATGGATTACAAACCAATAAAGAATCAATACGTCAGTAATATAGAAACATGTTTTTTCTACTTTGGGCAGTAACCTAGACTTACAAAAACATTTCCTGTCCTTGCCCAGTAGGCGAGGCTAAATTGACATCACACAGCTATATCCTGCTTTTGGGCAAAAATGTTCCATAGGATGTATTAACAATAAACAGCTGTATCCCTCCCTTCCTCTCGGCCAGCCTTCTTGACTAGTTTCAAGAGGAAGTAGGGTTGAATACAAAATTTGCACTCATCGGTAAAAACAGGAAGCCAAGAGAAAGACCAAACTCAGCATTATCTCAATGAACAAAATTACGTCTTTGCTGAGCAGTCATTCAGGCCCTATATATTTATATAGCTATCAAATATTACTAGAATATAGAAATATGTATACAGTGAATTAGCTATCATATTTCAAATTCTTTTCAATCCTTCTTTTGATCACAAATCATGTGATCATTAATTAAAAAAGAAAACTAAACTAGTGAACCTATTACAATTGGGGTCACATTGTCATCATATTATACATATAAATCATTCCAATACGTAGAAAGAAAAAAAAGAAAAAGAGATTAGTAATTACTCATAAGAGGGGAACGTTGAAGAGGAATCAAAGTAGATGGGGTGGAAGTATAGGATAGGCTGGCATCATAGCTGATTTAGAAACGCAACATTTCTCAAGGCACAGCACCAACAATTTTTAAAAAATGTCAATAACAAGAATAATCATAACGAGATACATTAAACCATGTAAAATAGTTGAACCTAGGCTACCAAAAATAGAACTAAAGCCAAAGGTCCAATCAAAGGGACTTGATACTTTCCTGAGTTTGGTTTGAATTTCCTCAATATCATATATATCTTGAGAAACTTCACCTGAAATGTCATCAATGTGAAAACAACAATTGGTCAAATTAAGAAGACCACATACACCACCCTCCTTCATTAACAAATAATCAAGGGCCATACGATTCTGAATTACTGCATCTCTAATCTGACGTTGCTCAGCAGAAAGAACTGCTAGAGCATGTGTAGTGTGATTAAACATGTCATCAACTAAGTCTACAAAAAAGGTTCATTTTAGAATACAAACAAGCAACACCATATGCGGGTAGCAAAATCCCACCAAATCGCTCTGCCTCAGAGGTTTTGACATATATGGAGGAGCGATGTACAGTGTTATGTAGGTCAATGCGCATACCAGACGGAACATAAGAGTGAATAGTATGAGATGGACCAATAAGACCCAAAACACCTGCCCTGATGCTGCCACTAATCACTACAACACTACTCTTATCTCTGCTCTAGACACTCTTGCTCCTCTTCGACTCTGTAAGGCCCCACGCCGCCAGCTTCAGCCCTGGCACACCCTCCAGACACGCTACCTGCAAAGATGCTCCCGCACTGCAGAGCGTGCCTGGAGGAAATCCCGCTCTGAAGCTGATTTTGTTCACTTCAAGTTTATTCTCCGGTCATACACCTCTGCCCTCCACTTGGCCAAACAATCCTTCTTCTCATCTCTTATATCTACGCTGTCCTCCAACCCTAAACGGCTCTGGTCCACCTTCAACACCCTCCTCTACCCACCTGCACCTCCCCCCACAGCTGCCTTCAGCGCTCAAGACCTGGCAGACTACTTCCTCAGTAAAACTCTAAATATCAGACGCAACATCCCAACACAAGATAGTTATCTGCCACCTCCACTCACACAGGTCCCCTCTGCCACCCTCTGCCGCTTCCTCCCAGCCACTGTGGAGGAAGTCAATTCCTTATTGTCCTCCTCACATCTCACCACATGCCCGCTCGACCCCATTCCCTCGCATCTAATTCCTCCCCTCTCCTCCTCCCTCACCCCTGCTCTCACACACATCTTCAACCTCTCTCTCTCCACTGGCTCCTTTCCATCCGCCTTCAAACACGCGCTAGTTACCCCTTTACTAAAGAAACCATCCCTAGATCCCAACTCTCCATCCAACTACCGTCCTGTATCCCTGCTTCCCTTCACATCAAAGCTCTTAGAAAAACTAGTCTTCAACCGCCTCTCCCTCTTCCTGTCCTCCAATTCCCTACTTGACCCCCTGCAATCTGGCTTCCGTCCCCTACACTCAACTGAAACTGCCCTCACCAAAGTCACCAACGACCTCCTAACTGCTAAAAAACACGGCCACTATTCTATTCTCATCCTGCTTGACCTCTCGGCTGCTTTTGACACTGTTGACCACCCCCTCCTTCTACAGACCCTCAACTCTCTGGGTCTCGGTGACACTGCACTCGCTTGGGTCGAATCCTATTTATCCAACAGGTCCTTCTGTGTGTCCTTTGCTGGTAACTCCTCCTCCTCATTGCCTCTATCTGTTGGTGTACCTCAAGGCTCTGTCCTTGGTCCTCTGCTCTTTTCCATCTACACCTCCTCCCTGGGCAAAATCATCAACAGCTTTGGCTTCAATTACCACCTCTATGCTGATGACACTCAGATCTACCTCTCTACCCCTGATCTCTCTCCCCCTGTCCTTTCAAAAGTCAGTGACTGTTTATCTGGCATCTCCTCCTGGATGGCCTCCCACCACCTAAAGATCAACATGTCAAAGACTGAACTCCTACTTATTCCTCCCTCCAATGCCTCCCCACCTCCTGACTTCTCTATCACGGTGGAGGGTATCACCATTTCCCCATCAAACCAAGTTCGCTGTCTTGGAGTTACACTTGACTCTGCTCTTTCCTTCATCCCCCACATCAAGTCTCTTTCCTCCTCCTGCCGATACCAACTGCGTAATATTTACAGAATTCGGCCATTTCTTACCGCTGTCGCCACAAAACAACTCATACACGCCCTGGTAATCTCCCGACTCGACTATTGCAATAATCTCTTATCTGGCCTCCCTCTGTCCCGCCTCTCCCCCCTACAATCCATCCTGAACGCCTCCGCCAGGCTAATTCACCTCACCTGCCGCTCTGTCTCTGCCGCTCCCCTCTGCGACTCCCTTCACTGGCTCCCCATCCACTGCAGAATTAAGTTCAAAATCCTTATCCTTACCTACAAAACCCTCACTAACTCAGCTCCCCACTACCTGTCCTCACTAATCACCAAATACACCCCAGCCCGCTCCCTAAGGTCAAACAGTGACCTGCGCCTAGCTTCTCCCCGCATCACCTCTTCCCATGATAGACTGCAGGATTTCTCACGCGCAGCCCCCATTCTCTGGAACGCTCTCCCTCGTACTGTCAGACTTTCCCCTAACTTCTCTTCCTTCAAACGCTCCCTTAAAACGTTCCTATTTAGGGAAGCCTACCACCCAACTCACTGACGCAATCATCAATCACTCTAACCTTACAGTCCTCTCCTCCTGTTTCCAACCCCAACCCTCCTAGATTGTGAGTTCCTACGGGAATAGGGCCCTCATCTCCTCCTGTACTGTTTGTCAAATGTTGTTCAATGTATTGTAACCCTGTCTATACTGTGCTTATTGTACAGCGCTGCGGAATATGCTGGCGCTTTATAAATAAAGAATAATAATAACACATTCACCAACATAAGTTCTAGCTATTACCAAATATGCCCACTTACCACATAACCAGTAAAAATGGGGGTTAAGGGGCAAGGTAGCATAAGCATTAATATAATATGTTGCAACCATTATCATACTAGAGTATGTGCCATCTTCCACTTGCAAGGTCCAATCTTTTGGACTGTTGGCATCATGTAAGTTAAGTTTCCCAAAAGATGCTACATTCCACACAGTATTTTTAAACAAAACATGGGTAGCATTAATTTGGGATGCGTTAATACAGCCAAACATGAAATCAGCATAGTTGACGTTGCCAACACTTACAGGGAAAGTTTTATCCATCCATTGCCATAAACTTACACATTTATCTGCTATACCTCGGTTAGAACAAAGGGGGAAGGACACTAACTTAGAATGCCAAGGGGTGCTGAACCAGGAAGAAGAACTATTACCGTAAAGAAAGGAAACACGAAAAGTGGCTTGTAGATTCATCTCAGAATTATTAGGGACATACATATGATCCATTATAACCTGGCAAGGAGGTTCCTTTCTGTTAGGTTCTGGTGAAGGCATTCTACCAATAATGTTAAATCTCATTCGTATCACTGCAGTACCACGATGTTCCTGTAAGAGGGGAGCATGTATAAAAGTGGCACCTGGATTGTTAGTAGTTTTAGAAAAAGTAGGCAGTGTAAACAAATCATCATCAAAAAGACTAAGATTTAAAGCAACTCCTTCATATGGTATGCCATAATTAGAACTACTCGGTTTGGCCATACATATCCAGCACTACTTGTTGAGACCTGAAAGTTCATATATAGTCTGAGCAGCATATGCATAGTTATTTGGTCGATGCAAGTCTCTTTTCAAATGCATATTAAGAACTGAGGGACGAGCAAAGGAGATATTGTGGGACCTACAATATCTTCCCAAAAACATTGATGATAGTAACACGAACTACCAGTAAGTATGATGAAGTAAATCATGATGATTAAAAGCGAACCAACAAAAATAAAACAGTTCTTGGAAAAAGAGCAAAACATCTTGGTAGTAGTTCTAGCAATAGACACTGCAAGTGTAAAATCAGAGTTAATACAGTATGTATTACTTTGTGAAAAACGAAAGTTCATCAAAAAATAAACAGTTCGTGTAAATGAGGAAAAAGGTACTACTCTTCAGGTTAAATAGGAAAGTTAATAGGCATAAAAAATAAATTGGGGGGGAAACGATTCTTCAGCTTGGAAACCAGCCAACAGGTTAGCGGGGGCTTACAAATGTTGAGGCCCACACTCCAGATTCATCAGCGGGATACGCCACAGGAGGAGGTCATCTGTCAGATATAATCTCTGCACATGAATACAACACGTTATATATTGGATTTATCAGCCAAGCCTCCAATATGTCAGGGATTATTATTTCATAAGAAACCTATACGAGACACAAATATCAATCGTTCATATTTCCTAGAAATTCTCCTAAATTCTTTTAATTGTCTGTGTTTTGCTTTGAAGAATGCAATCATCAATAATCGGATAAAAACATATATTTATTTATTACGTATACAAAAAAGTTTCAATTCTCATATCATAAACAAAGATTTATAAACCACAATCCATCAGCATATAAAAACTAGCTTCACAATATATGTATCTCTGGTTAGTAACTGCATATATGATTAATCTCATTTACCTTATCAGTTAGTAACTAATACACAAATGGTTAATAAACATTTCTTTATTTATAAAGCGCTGCGGAATATGCTGGCGCTTTTATAAAAAAGAATAATAATAATAATTTCTGCTTAATACAACATGCATTTCCCAGCAAACAATGTTTAACCAGCTAGATCTTATATATATATATATATATATATCTATACTGCATGGATCAACAAAAGATAAATTAATTTAATGATAAGTAATAAAACTTATTTAGTGAATCCTCCCCTAATCTCAAGAATTAAACTTCTAATCTTTTGCTTTTTATTTCTAGTTATATAATTCCTTGCTTATCAATTTTAATCACAGTATTTTCCAAATTCAATATATATATTGGTATCAATCTTACAACAATTTCTTTTAGGATTAATCCTTATGTCAACTTCCTCATATTTCTATCTGCAGAATAGAAATACTTCGATTTTTGGAGCTACCAAGAATCTGAGAAATCTCAGTCTATGTTGCAAGAATATCACAAATATATATAATTACATTAATTCCTTAATTTAAATAGCTCTCATACATTACCTCTCCAATCTGGATTTTAATGAGTCTGCCTTGGAATTTTTGATGTAATATTTTGGAATATGTGATGATTATCAATATCAGATAATCAATGCATGTGAGTTAGAGATTTGGTGAGAGTCTTGAGTGCATCATGTCCTGGAATCTGCATGCATTGTGGTGTGAGTCTCAGAATGTCGGAATCTTGGACTGATTTGCAACCAACATTGCCGCTTCAATTATAGTCAATTTGACGTCACTAGCAATATTTTTGGTATATCAAATATAATATTTACTATCCTCTAGAGGGCAGCATTGCACTTCTCAATTAATTCCCCCATTTCTTTTTAATATGTCTTATCTTGTGTCAAAGGTCAATCTGACTTAACAAAGACCCTCTCTCTCCCAATGTATAGACATTATGTCTCTACATGTCATATAAATATACCTTGATTATAAACCTATATTTTGTGAATATATTTTACCTTACGAAGATATTAACTCTTATATTCCTATACCCAAAAGACAAAATATCTTTTTGTTTTAAAGACTTAAAACAGACCAATAAATTTAATAATGACAGGTCTTCGCACTTAGCTCGGCATTTATCACACAAAGACATTTTAGGTTCCTTCATGTCTGGTATTTCAAAAAATATATATAAGATCTCACCCAGCCATGAACTCTGTAAAAAAAAAATCTCGGTTCATTCCAAACCAGGGAAACTTGGAAAAAGAAAAAGACTGTCTTTAAAAACAAAATGGCTACAGGCATCCATTTTACCTTTTTTCCCTTCCAATATACCTGACACATCTAGAAGCAGGGGTCAGCGATTCCACGTCTGGGGTTGAGGTCACAGGTGGATCAGGAATGAAGTCATCAGGGATGAATGGCGATTTCTTTATCCTTAATGCATGGATCCAGGAAGGAGATTCATCCGTCAGCATGGCAGTTCTGGTCACAGCAAGGATGGTAGTCGGTTCTCCATATGGTAGATCAAAGGTTTTGTGACGATGCAGGGCCTTCACGAGCACTCGATCTCCTGGAACGAAACGATGAGTAGGATCTGTGGAGAGAGGCGGAAAAGAGCAGGAGACTGTTCTATGGAAATCATGCAATGTTTTAAGGAACTGAGTAACATATGCTTCCCTAAATTCATCCAGATCACCTGGTAACATTACCAGGGGACCTTGCTTAGGAATCCATGCGGTAGGAAAGGGTCTTCCCATGAGAACTTCAAAGGGGGAGAGACCAGTGACAGAATGGGTGGTCATTCTTATTTCTGCAAGAATGACTGGAAGGTAATCCGGACAGTTCTTGAAGGTACCCTCAGTAGCTTTTCTAAGTTTATTTTTTATATTTCTATTTCTCCGTTCTACGATTCCGGAACTTTCCCCATGGTATGGACAGTGAAACTTCCATTGAATGGCCATTAATTTTACCAATTCCTGAGTGATACTGGAGGTAAAGGCAGGACCATTATCTGAATCAATAGATATGGGGCATCCATATCTGGGTATTAATTCTTTACAAAGAATTTTGGCAACAGTTCTGGCATTTTCTCTTGCAGTAGGGAAGGCTTCAGGCCATCTAGAAAACTTGTCAACTATTACCAGAAGGTATTTCAGGTTACCTTTTGCAGTGGACATGTGTGTAAAATCAATTTGGATTTCCTGGAATGGACCATTAGCTGGCGGTAGGTGTTGAGTTTTAATTTTTGGGCCCTGTGTATT
Source organism: Leptobrachium leishanense (assembly GCA_009667805.1). Lineage (NCBI taxonomy): Eukaryota > Metazoa > Chordata > Amphibia > Anura > Megophryidae > Leptobrachium > Leptobrachium leishanense. Next base: position 534,942,773 of record CM019063.1, on the reverse strand, counting down.
ATTTCTGGCACATATAAGGCAAAGAGAAAGTTGGGAATTAATCATAGCCTTAAGAATACAAACAGAAAAATGTTTAGCCATTTCGCTGTATGTGAGTTTGGGAGATCTGTGGTTAGGACCGTGAAAGGAAAAAATAAAGATTGGCGCTGCTGCAGCAGGTAGACCCACTCTCCCTCCTTTCTCATAAATTCTAACATCAGGCGGAATTTCTTAAGACTTCACAAGGCCTTCTGAGGCCCAATGAAAAACATCAGCTTCAGTAGCACCTGCCTGGAGTTCTTTAAGCATCCATTTCTGGGGTAGCAGAAAAGGAGAAAGGTAGCAGGTGACAATTGGAGGGTGAGGAACAAGAGAAATGGTAGGAGATGAAAGAGCAGCAGCTTTAGACATAGCGTCAGCAAAGTGATTGCCATGAGAAACAAAAGAGTCAACAGGATCATGACCTTTCCATTTGACAATGGCAAGACAAGAAGGCACTAGAATAGCAGACAGGAAATCAGAAATCAGATCAGAATGAGAAATAGGACGACCATCAGCAGTAGTAAAACCACGGCGATGCCATAGTGCACCAAAATCATGCACAACACCAAATGCATAATGAGAGTCAGTATAAATGGTGACAGGGAGATCTTTAAAAAGTTTACATGCAGCTGTTAAAGCAAAAAGTTCCGCAGCTTGCGAAGAGTTTGAAGGAATGAAAGCAGATTCATGCACAATGTCAGGCAATTCAACCACAGCATAACCAGTCAGATACTGTGAATCAGAAGGACGAGAACAGGAGCCATCAACAAAGATATGATGAATATCAGGACCTTCTAGAGGAGTGTCAGAAAGATCAGATCTAGGAGAGGTTGTTAGTTGAATGAGCGGAAGACAATCATGTAATTCGCGAGGGTCCTCATGGTCTTCGTGTAGACGCAGAAGAGCGTTAAGAACAGCAGAAGGACCAGAAGTGACAGAAGAGTATTTGACAGACAAATTGGAGGTAGAAGTTAGTACAGTTTCATAACCAGACAAAAGTTGGGAAGAAATGTGCTGGGTAGAAATATTACGAAGTACATGCAAGACATTGTGTTGTGTATGGAGAATCGTGTCAGTACCTAGGGTTAAGGACTGAACTGTTTCCACAGCCATGGCACAGGCAGCCAAGGATGGGAGACAATTTGGCATTCCCTGAACAACAGGTGGCAGGACTTTTGACAAAAATGCAGTTAGACGCAGCACCCCCCCCCGTGGACCTGTGCAAGAACAGCCGCCATTGTGCACCCATCCTCCCTACAGTAGAGGTGGAAAGGCAGTTTATAGTTTGGTAGCCCCAGTGCTGCTGCAGTAGACAAATGTTCCTTTAACGTATCAAAGGCAGAAACCATGTCCGGACACCAAGCAATTTGGTCCAGAGCTGTGCGCACAGCAGACGCACGAAGAACAGAGTCATAATAGGAACAGTCTGGTATCCAGTGATGACAAAAATTCACCATCCCTAGAAAGGACAGCATGTCTGTTTTAGAGGAAGGACGCTTGAGCTGGAGCAGGCTATGAATGCGGGACGGCGAGAGGACATGAGATCCCCGAGTGAGAACGAAACCCAAATATTCAACAGAGGTGGAGCAAAATTGCATATTTTTTCTGGACACCTTGTGGCCTTCTGAGTGTAGGTGGTTGAGGAGAGCAACAGAGTCAGTGTGACATGCAGCTTGGCTGGGGCTACAAAGGAGGAGGTCATCCACATACAGTAGTAAGGTGGAGCCTTCCAGCGGACTGTAACTCAACAGAGTCTCATGCAGTGCGCGGGAAAAAATACCGGGACTGTCAATAAATCCCATAGGTATGACTGACCAACAAAACTGTGAGTCTTCAAAAGTTAAGGCCAAAAGGGGTTGTGTATCTGGATGTACTGGGACAGAAAAAAAAGCATTTTTTAGGTCTATGACTGTAAAATGTGTGGAGTCTGGGGGTATGGAGGTGAGAAGGGTTGGGAGGTCAGGTACTATTGGAGAAATAGGAATTATGATTTCATTGAGAGATATGAAATCCTGAGTAAAGCGATATCCATCTCCTTTAGGCACAGGATTTACAGGGGTGTTGTACGAACTTACAATGGGACGCAGAATGCCAGTAGCAAGGAAGCGGTGAATGAATTCCCGTATTCCTTCAACTTTAGCAGGTGACAGATTATATTGCTTGTTGTCACGGAACGGACATGAGAGCTCTTTTCAGTGAGCCACAGGACTAAAGACTGAACCCTTTTTAAAGACCATTTTTCCTGTTTTTGTTTTGGTTTTGCGTGTGAGCCTATGGACCTCTTATTTTATTGCTAGATGTGGTTTTATCGGTGTAATGTAATGAAAATGTACTTTGTATGATGTGACTGTAAAAGTATGAAAGAAACCGTTTTTTTTTTTTTCCCCGCTGCCATTTTGCTCATCCCAGCATGGTTTCACAGAACAAAGGATCTCATGCCCAAAATGGAGGATGAAGTGGGCCAGAGGAGTGGAGGCTTTTCCAAGACCTCATCTGCCTTATCCCCTGAACAATGGGGGAGCCTGAAAGGGCAAAATAGAGGATACAGCAAGCCAGCTGATTGGAGGCTTTTCCAAGACCTCATCTGCCTAATCCCTGGACAATGGGAATTCTGAAAGGGACCTGATAGGGAACAGGAGGCTGGGAAAGGAGCCAATCAGTGCTGGTTGTGTGGGTGGGGGAGTTGGTAATCTGTTTGTGTGAAGTTGTATAAATGACCCTGTTGAAACCCATAAAATTCAGTTCACTGTTCTAAAGCATACAGCCACGTCTGGTGTCTTCATTTCAGAGCTACAATCACTATTGCAGGAGACACTCAGAGGTCTCCTGCATCACCACTCAACCCAGGAACAGGATCCCCAAGGCAACACAACACCATCTCTCCAGACGCCGGACCAACGCCATTTCATCCTCCAGGCCGCTCGAGACGCCGAGTGCCGTGCCACTCGGTAGTCGGGCCGGACGCCATCAAAGGGGGGGTGTCAGATAGAGCAGGACCGCAGACGGACTTCCATCCCGCCACACTTGTGATAGACCAGAGAAGCAGATGCTTTTAATTTTGCAGAATATGGTGTGCATAAGATTGAACCCACATCATATTCGTCAATTGCCCATACATCCGGATGTACACACAATTCCAGATCAGGTGCTGAAAGGAAAGCAGAGTGAAGAGGAGAGAAGGAATGGGAGGAAGAGCAAGGGGGAGAAAAAGGAGGAGGGGGTGATGGGGATTACGTGTGCTGGGAGCAGCTTCAATAGAAAAAAAAGGTGAAGCCACATGTAAAGATCCAGATGGCATGCAGATAATAGACACAGCAAGCAAAGAAAGTAAATCTCTGCCTAGCAAATTAACAGGACAGGTAGGGAGAACATGAAAAGAATGAAACACAGAGACAGGAGAAGAATTTGAAGAAATAGCAATGGGTGGGGTGACAAACGTTTCTGTTAGGACTCCATTAATCCCCAAAGATGGTGTCTCAGCAGGTTTAATTGACCACAAGCACCACTCTATTGTCAACGTCGAATTGGTAGCACCCATATCCACAAGGAATGGGGTTGCATGATCCTCCAAATTCACGAAGGGCAAATGGTCAACTGTTCCTGAAACCTGAACACATGAGATGGAGCATGCGTCTGGGCCACATCATGCATTTGATTGGTTTTGCCAATCAATCTTATGACGAGGTGGATCACAGGCATTGTTAGGAGAGGTAACAGCATTGCTTGTTGGAGAACGTGGCTCGGGGTTCATAGCAGTATTGGCAATGTTCCTGGGATTATGAGGGCATTCATTACGCCAGTGAGTTGGATCACCACAAATGAAACAAGTACCTGGGGTATGTGTGGGGTGTTGAGGACAATAATAAGTCAGTTTAGGGCGAGGACAAGTATTACCTGAGGAACCTGGTAACATATATTTAGAATGCTGCAGGTCAAAGCAACCAGCAGAATCTTTAACAAGGAGCCTATTATTAAGATCAATAGGTACCACAGTTGGCCATTTATCAATCACCTGTTTAGCAATTTTCTGGGTATCATCTCTGAGATTACCCATGAGAGTTTGCGTGTAGAGGAGACCCATATCTCCATCTAATGTCATGCCGGCATCCTCCTTCCAGTTCTTATGGAACCGGTGGATGAATTCGGTGACAGATTCTTTGGCATTTTGTTTGCATGCAATGGCTGCGACCATAGAACGTCGAGCTCCATAATTATGAGTCCATTCATCACAAACTTCTGTCCACATATCATCAATCTGGACCGATGTTTGTAAAGGCAAATTTTGGGGTGTAATAGGGGCACCCATTAGAGAAGCATGGGGGGGTTGAAGTGAGAGAACACGAGTCCAATCAAAACCAGTGTCATCAGCATATCCCATTATACCGTTAATGATCAACTTGTAATCTTCCTGAGTTAATTGCAATCCTCGTGTCGCCCATTTAAGATATTGTGTTGTCGGGGAAATTCGGGGACTAGGAGAACCCTTAATTATAGAATTTAAGGTTCCTATATCAGGGGCATAATAACGACATTATTTCTTGCAATTAAATAGGGCATCTGATATCTAGCAGGGGGTTTGATAGTTTTGCCAGATTATGTCCTAGTTAGTATGTTCTGAAGTTGGGGTTCAAATTGTTCAATAAAAGATTGCATTTGGGGAGAGTATCCTACATGGTTGGGTTTGGAAGTGGATACAAATGAGGATGTACTGAATTTAGACATAGGGGTTTTATTTTGCCAATCATATGTGCTGGATTCAAGGGTTTCATCTTGTTCTGTGTCAGATTCTGTTTCAACATGGGGTACTCCTACGATAGCACCTAAGACACCTATATTTTGTGTTAGGGCTTCGGGGGAAGGCAGGGGATTAGTAGTGGTTTCAATAGTTGTAATCACAGCTGCCAAAGTCTTAGGGTCAAGGCTGGGATAAAGGGAAGAGGGTTTGGGAGTAGGTTGTGACAGGGCAGGAGGAGAGGAATTGTAAGGTGGGGGACTATCTATGGACCTAGATACATCTTTAGAAGTTTTAGAAATGGGGTTATATGAAGAGGACAAGTGAATCCACACTTTTCCGCATTTTTTCATATATTTCTTATCCCAATTTGAGTCAGGTTGAAAATATGGGAAGGCTTTTTGGTCGCCAAGACATAAGCCTGTTATCATGGACATATGATAGGAAGAGAAGCTTCCTGAATATGGGAATGGATCAAAAGAATGCATGGCTGTATTCCAACCAGCAAGACAATCTATAAAGGGCGTGGTAAAATATCCACCAGCAACACGTTGTACAAAATCGGCGGGTGTTTCAGCAGGGTCATTTTGGGGCATTAACTTCTTATTGAAGTGCTTATCTAATTTGCCTGTTTTTGGATCTATATGGGAGGATTTTTTGGAACCCATATAGCAAAAAAAGGCGCGGTGGAGGGGGGAAGGAGAAGGGCCAGCGCAATTAAAAGGGTGAGATTGAAAGGGTGCAAAAATGCACAGTTTCCTTTATTCTCACTGAGCCAAATCACAAAACCGCAATCTCCATTCTATTTAAAAATCTTTTTAACTACACTATCAGGGAGAACACGCACAAATAGGAAATAAAAAGTGGTCAGGTAAATAGGGACCCAATTCCCAGGGGCGGGACACTTAAAGGTATTAATCTTTACAACACAATTAAAATGCAAGTCACAACTGCGGGGACTCAAGCAATCGCAGGGAACAAAGAGAAAGGATCACTATACAATTTACAAAGACCGATTGTAAAAAATCCTATTTTTCATCAATACTCAAATCATTCATATCATTCAAAAGAAGCTCTTGCACTATCAAATCAAATAATGCGAGTTCGAAAATCTGAATAAGCAAGTTGCCTATGATGAATATTAGGTTCAATAAATATTAATAAAATAAATATGCAAACCCATACTCACCACGACAAGTTGATTAGTTTAAATCTGCACTTCTGATACCAAATTGAAATGTATTCTGCAAAAGCATCACAGGAATGGCAAGGCTCCAGTGATGGGAAAAATAGCTGCTTTGTCATCAGACCCAGTGATCACACCGGAAACCGAACTCGAGTGAGAATAAAGACCAGACATAAATTCTGTCTTGGATATTTCATATTATTCTGGCAAGTTTCAAACCGAACACTCAGTTTTGTTAAAATGGGAGTGTCACAAATTCATGGATTACAAACCAATAAAGAATCAATACGTCAGTAATATAGAAACATGTTTTTTCTACTTTGGGCAGTAACCTAGACTTACAAAAACATTTCCTGTCCTTGCCCAGTAGGCAAGGCTAAATTGACGTCACACAGCTATATCCTGCTTTTGGGCAAGAATGTTCCATAGGATGTATTAATCATAAACAGCTCTATCCCTCCCTTCCTCTCGGCCAGCCTTCTTGACTAGTTTCAAGAGGAAGTAGGGTTGAATAGAAAGTTTGCACTCATCGGTAAAAAACAGGAAGCCAAGAGAAAGACCAAACTCAGCATTATCTCAATGAACAAAATTACGTCTTTGCTGAGCAGTCATTCAGGCCCTATATATTTATATAGCTATCAAATATTACTAGAATATAGAAATACTAGGTGTAAAGCCTGCCCAGAGGGCAGTCTATTGATAAGTGTGGTGCGTTGTGCTTGGTTCGGTGCCATTTATTGTGCTGTGTTTGGCTGTGCTCGGCTCTGTGCCATTTATTCTGTTGTGCTCGGCTCTGTGCCGTCTATTGTACTGTGCTCGGCTCTGTGGCGTTTATTGTGCTCGGCTCTGTGGCGTTTATTCTGTTTTGCTCGGCTCTGTGCTGGGCTCTGCACATCGGCTCTGTGCTCTGCTCCGTGCCGTATATTGTGCTCTGCTTTTTATTGTGCTCTGCGCCGTTTATTGTGTTGTGCTTGGTTCTGTGCTCGGCGCCAGTTATTGTGCTGTGATTGGCTGTGCCGTATATTGTGCTTGGCTCTGTGCCGTTTATTGTGCTTGGCTCTGTGGCGTCTATTGTGCTGTGCTTGGCTCTGTGGCGTTTATTGTGCTTGGTAGACATGTGCATTCGTTTTAGTACTAAAGCGATTTAGTCCGAATTTTGGGATAATTTAGTTTTCGTATGACTCAAGAGAAACGAAACTGCTCAGTACAAAAAACGAAAGAAACTAAAATAAAATGCACTACATTTTAGTTTCAGTCCTTTTTGTGATATTATATTGATGAGTGAAGGAGACCAGCAATGAAGAGCGCAACATCGCAAAATCCGAAGTTCTGCACCCTCCACATGCCAATGCAGGAGGATGTTCTATACAGAGAGGGACATTAATTCAGGAGGATGTTCTATATATTATACAGAGAGGGGTATTAATTAATGCAGGTGGATGTTGTATACATTATACAGAGAGGGGTATTAATTAATGCAGGAGGATGTTCTAAACATTATACAGAGAAGAGCCTTTTTTATTAGCCCTTTAAATCCAGTGGCTGTGAGCGCGGAGATCGGCTGCTTGTTACATTATCTCTCAGTACAGTGTATCAGGCTCAGCTGTTACAGTAACTGACTGCTGCTCATCACAGCGCTCAGAGTTTCAGTAAAACAAGGAAATAATATTGTTCTAACGTCTTATATATAAAAATATTATTTACTAGTTTTACTGAAACTCTGAGCGCTGTGATGAGCAGCAGTCAGTTACTGTAACAGCTTTGCCTGACACGGGGCAGTATTGCAATGTTGGTGCTAATTTAACCAGAGCTGTTGTAACTGAAAACCTCCATAGGCTATAATAGCTCTGGGAAGTTTACAACAGCTCTGGTTAAGTTAGCACCAGCTATATAATATGGCCCACATTGTGCTGAGAGTGAGAGATACTGTAACAAGCAGCGATCTCAGCCCTCTGAGGAGCCACTAATATAGTAATTGTATCCACTGGTTTTCGGATGAATGAAATTAGTTTTCATACTAAAGAACTGAAAACGAATTTCTTTAGCAACTAAATAAATTGCATTTTAGTACTAATGCATTAGTTCAAAAACGAAATTTTGTGCTGTGCACATGTCTAGTGCTTGGCTCTGTGCTTGGCTCTGTGGCGTTTATTGTGCTCGGCTCTGTGGCGTTTATTGTGCTTGGCTCTGTGGCGTTTATTGTGCTCGGCTCTGTGCCTTTAATGGGTTGTGCTCTGCTCTGTGTGCTCTGCGCCGTTTATTGTGTTGTGCTTGGTTCTGTGCTCGGCGCCGTTTATTGTGCTGTGCTTTGTGCCGTTTATTGTGCTGTGCTTTGTGCCGTATATTGTGCTGTGCTTGGCTCTGTGGCGTTTATTGTGCTCGGCTCTGTGGCGTTTATTGTGCTCGGCTCTGTGGCGTTTATTGTGCTCGGCTCTGTGCTGGGCTCTGCACATCGGCACTGTGCTCTGCTCCGTGCCGTATATTGTGCTCTGCTTTTTATTGTGCTCTGCGCCGTTTATTGTGTTGTACTTGGTTCTGTGCTCGGCGCCGTTTATTGTGCTGTGCTTGGCTCTGTGGCGTTTATTGTGCTCGGCTCTGTGGCATTTATTGTGCTCGGCTCTGTGGCGTTTATTGTGCTCGGCTCTGTGGCGTTTATTCTGTTTTGCTCGGCTCTGTGCTGGGCTCTGCACATCGGCTCTGTGCTCTGCTCCGTGCCGTATATTGTGCTCTGCTTTTTATTGTGCTCTGCGCCGTTTATTGTGTTGTGCTTGGTTCTGTGCTCGGCGCCGTTTATTGTGCTGTGCTTTGTGCCGTATATTGTGCTGTGCTTGGCTCTGTGGCGTTTATTGTGCTTGGCTCTGTGGCGTTTATTGTGCTCGGCTCTGTGGCGTTTATTGTGCTCGGCTCTGTGGCGTTTATTGTGCTCGGCTCTGTGGCGTTTATTGTGCTCGGCTCTGTGCCTTTAATGGGTTGTGCTCTGCTCTGTGTGCTCTGCGCCGTTTATTGTGTTGTGCTTGGTTCTGTGCTCGGCGCCGTTTATTGTGCTGTGCTTTGTGCCGTTTATTGTGCTGTGCTTTGTGCCGTATATTGTGCTGTGCTTGGCTCTGTGGCGTTTATTGTGCTTGGCTCTGTGGCGTTTATTGTGCTCGGCTCTGTGGCGTTTATTGTGCTCGGCTCTGTGCCTTTAATGGGTTGTGCTCTGCTCTGTGCCATCTATTGTGCTCTGCTTGGCGCTCTGCTCTGTGCTCTGCACTCGGCGATGGGCTGTGTTCAGGTACTGGGCTCAGGCGCTGGGCTCTGCTCAGGCGCTGGGCTCTGCGCTGTGCGCAGGGCTCATGCGCTGGGCTCTGTGCTCAGGCGCTGGGCTCTGCACTCAGGCGCTGGGCTCAGGCGCTGGGCTCTGCGCTCAGGCGCTGGGCTCTGCGCTCAGGCGCTGGGCTCTGCGCTCAGGCGCTGGGCTCAGGCGCTGGGCTCAGGCGCTGGACTCAGGCGCTGGACTCAGGCGCTGGACTCTGGGCTCAGGCGCTGGGCTCAGGCGCTCAGGCGCTGGGCTCAGGCGCTGGGCTCTGCGCTCAGGCGCTGGGCTCAGGCGCTGGGCTCAGGCGCTGGGCTCTGCGCTCAGGTGCTGGGCTCAGGCGCTGGGCTCTGCGCTCAGGTGCTGGTCTCAGGCGCTGGGCTCTGCGCTCAGACGCTGGGCTCAGGCGCTGGGCTCTGGGCTCAGGCACTGGGCTCTGCGCTCAGGCGCTGGGCTCAGGCGCTGGGCTCAGGCGCTGGGCTCAGGCGCTGGGCTCAGGCGCTGGGCTCTGCGCTCAGGCGCTGGGCTCAGGCGCTGGGCTCTGCGCTCAGGCGCTGGGCTCAGGCACTGGGCTCAGGCGCTGGCCTCTGCGCTCAGGCGCTGGGCTCTGCGCTCAGGCGCTGGGCTCTGCGCTCAGGCGCTGGGCTCAGGCGCTGGGCTCTGCGCTCAGGCGCTGGGCTCAGGCGCTGGGCTCTGCGCTCAGGCGCTGGGCTCAGGCGCTGGGCTCTGCGCTCAGGCGCTGGGCTCAGGCGCTGGGCTCTGCGCTCAGGCGCTGGTCTCAGGCGCTGGGCTCTGCGCTCAGGCGCTGGGCTCTGCGCTCAGGCGCTGGTCTCAGGCACTGGGCTCTGCGCTCAGGCGCTGGGCTCAGGCGCTGGGCTCAGGCGCTGGGCTCTGCGCTCAGGCGCTGGGCTCAGGCGCTGGGCTCTGCGCTCAGGCGCTGGGCTCAGGCGCTGGGCTCAGGCACTGGGCTCTGCGCTCAGGCGCTGGGCTCAGGCGCTGGGCTCAGGCGCTGGGCTCTGCGCTCAGGCGCTGGGCTCAGGCACTGGGCTCTGCGCTCAGCTCAGGCACTGGGCTCTGCGCTCAGGCGCTGGGCTCAGGCGCTGGGCTCTGCGCTCAGGCGCTGGGCTCAGGCACTGGGCTCTGCGCTCAGCTCAGGCACTGGGCTCTGCGCTCAGGCGCTGGGCTCAGGCGCTGGGCTCTGCGCTCAGGCGCTGGGCTCAGGCGCTGGGCTCTGCGCTCAGGCGCTGGGCTCAGGCGCTGGGCTCAGGCGCTGGGCTCTGCGCTCAGGCGCTGGGCACAGGCGCTGGGCTCTGCGCTCAGGCACTGGGCTCAGGCGCTGGGCTCTGCGCTCAGGCGCTGGGCTCAGGCGCTGGGCTCTGCGCTCAGCTCAGGCGCTGGGCTCAGGCGCTCAGGCGCTGGGCTCAGGCGCGTGGCAACCTCCGTAACAGGCTGTTGTGGTTGGATGTGCGCGCGCCACCTGCCGCAGTACGCCCAAAGCGTCCAACGGACGTTGGATGCGCGCGCAGCAAACCTCCGTAGGACGCTTTGGGCGTGCTGCGGCGGGTGGCGCGCGCGCACCCGGCTGCGCGCGCATCCAACCGCCACAGCACCCCGTGGGCTGCGCGCATGCGCAGTCCATATATATATATACACATATATATATATATATATATACACACACACACTGTAACCCCATGTGGATATATATACACACACATATATGGTTTTTACAGTGTGTGTGTGTATGGCCGGCATCCAGGCTCAGGCGATGGCAGTCCCGCTTCCAGTGTCCTCTCTCTGTTGTCACCGGTATGACATCACAAAAGCCTTTGACCCAGGGTCAAAGGCTTTCGAGACGTCATACCGACGACCAACGGAGACAGAGAGGACGCTGGAAGCGGGACCGCCATCGCTGGAGCAGCTAAGGGCCGATGTAGGTGAGTATGTGTAGGCAACATCCTCCTACATTGGCCCTGAGCTCCAGCGGTGACCGTCCTCTGGATGTCGCTGGCTGCTCAGCCGGCCTCTAGGATTAGGCGAGTCCCCGGCTCGGCTGGGTCTGTAGGCCCAAGCCAAGCCGGGGGCTCGCCTGAGCCTGGAGTCCGGCCTAGCAGCCTGCTCGGCCGGAGGAAGTCACCGCTGGAGCTCTGGGCCGATGTAGGGGAGTATGTTTTGGCAACTTCGGCCCTGAGCTCCAGCGGTGACCGTCCTCCGGCTGTCGCAGGCTGCTCGGCCGGCCTCCAGGCTCAGGCGAGCCCCCGGCTTGGCTTGGGCCTACAGGCCCAGCCGAGCCGGGGGCTCGCCTAAGCCTGGAGGCCAGCCGAGCTGCCTGCGACAGCCATCGCTGGAGCTCCAGGCCAATGTAGGGGGATGTTGCCTACACATACTCACCGACATCGGCCCTTAGCTCCTCCAGCGATGGCAGTCCCGCTTCCAGCGTCCTCTCTCTCTTCGTTGGTCGCCGGCATGATGTAACGAAAGCCTTTGACCCCGGCATTTTGACCCAGGGTCAAAGGCTTTCGTGACGTCATACCGGCGACCAACGGAGACAGAGAGGACGCTGGAAGCGGGAGCGCCATCGCTGGAGGAGCTAAGGGCCGATGTCGGTGAGTATGTGTAGGCAACATCCCCCTACATTGGCCCGGAGCTCCACCGGTGGCTGTCGCAGGCAGCTCGGCCGGCCTCCAGGCTTAGGCGAGTCCCCGGCTCGGCTGGGCCTGTAGGCCCAAGCCAAGCCGGGGGCTCGCCTGAGCCTGGAGGCCGGCCTAGCAGCCTGCTTGCCAGGAGGAAGTCACCGCTGGAGCTCAGGGTCAATGTAGGGGAGTATGTGTAGGCAACATTGGCCCTGAGCTCCAGCGGTGACCTCCTCCGGCCGAGCAGGCTGCTCGGCCAGCCTCTAGGCTTAGGCGAGTCCCCGGCTCGGCTGGGCCTGTAGGCCCAAGCCAAGCCGGGGGCTCGCCTTTGCCTGGAGGCCGGCCTAGCAGCCTGCTCGGCCGGAGGAGGTCAGCGCTGGAGCTCAGGGCCGATTTAGGGGAGTATGTTTTGGGAACATCGGCCCTGAGCTCCAGTGGTGACCGTCCTCCGGCTGTCGCAGGCTGCTCGGCCGGCCTCTAGGCTTAGGCGAGTCCCCGGCTCGGCTGGGCCTGTAGGCCCAAACCAAGCCGGTGGCTCGCCTGAGCCTGGATGCCCGCCGAGCAGGCCGCGACAGCCGGAGGAGGTCACCGCTGGAGGATCGGGGCTTGCGCCGTTTAAACACACGGGTAGCTGCGCGCGGCTCGTGCCGATTTTTTTTTTTTGCAGGCGGCCGGCACGCGCAGCTACCTGTTTGTTTTAACGGCCACTTTCAAATGTCCGTCGCGCATGCGCAGACCGCTTTTGGCGACGGACACTTGAAGGCTTACTCTTTTATAGTATAGATGTATACAGTGAATTAGCTATCATATTTCAAATTCTTTTCACAGACCTGTGTTCAGATTTCAGGGTGTTTATTTCTTCTATGTGTTGGTAATCTGCATTTCTGTCACCTGGTTCCCTTTGAAGCTGTTCCTTGAATTGAATTAAGTCTCTTTCTAATTGGGATATGCAGTCTCTGAGGATTTCGGGTGAGGGGAGATCTTGACTGGGGCATAATGCAGACATGTCTCTGGGGGGTTTCTTTGCTGTAATGTGTTCCTCACAGGTGTTACTAGCTGGACTTTCAAGGTCCTTGAAGTCCTTGGCTTGTTCTTTAATTTGAGGGAAGAGAAGACACCCAACGGTACATACTTGGAAACAAGAGAAATCTCAATGTGTCCTTTCTGGTGAAATACTTTCTTAAAAAAAGTCTCTGTACGCATTTTATAAACTTAACCCCTTCTATACGGAGGATGTGCTCAGTGCGTCCTGGCACATATACACTTCCCTGCGGAGGACGCGCTGAACGTGTGAGTGGAGGAGCGCGCCCTCCCTTTGCAGCCGCAATCGGCTGGTATTCCGGCCGTTCGCTGCTGCCCCCTGGTGCGGTCTGACATCTGGGCTCAATGGCGCTGGGTGCTGGGCTCAATGACGTCTATTTCAGGCATCCCCCCTGCGAGTGTGGGGAAGGTGCCTGAAGGGGTCCTTTGGACCTCTCTCCCTCTCGATCTGCTTGGGCACGCACAAAAAGCAGGCACCGCTTGGAAGGGCAAAGCCTGCCCTTCCAAGTGGTGGCTGCCTTTAACCCCTTGGGGGCTGGATCGCAATTCAAAATTAAAAAAACAAAAAACTTTTTCTTTGTTTTATTAATGCAGCAATATTGTCACCATCTATACTATAATAGAATAAGCCTAAAAACGTCCGTCGCCAAAAGCCGTCTGCGCATGCGCGACGGACTTTTGAAAGCGGCCGTTAAAACACACAGGTAGCTGCGCGTGCCGGCCGCGTGAAAAAAAAAAAAAACGGCACGAGCCGCGCGCAGCTACCAGTGTTTACACGGCCGCCAGATGCCCCGATCCTCCAGCGCTGACCGTCCTCCGGCTGCCGGCGGGCCTCCAGGCTCAAGGGAGCCCCCGGCTCGGTTGGGCCTACAGGCCCAGCCGAGCCGGGGACTCGCCTGAGCCTAGAGGTCCGCCGAATAGGCGCCGGCAGTCGGTCAGCGCTGGAGGTTCGGGGCTGAAGTTCACAAAACATACTCACCTAAATCGGCCCCGATCCTCCAGCGGTGACCGGCTGCCGAGCGGGCTGCTCAGCCGGCCTCTAGGCTCAGGCGAGTCCCCGGCTCGGCTGGGCCTGTAGGCCCAAGCCGAGCCGGGGACTCGCCTGAGCCTAGAAGCCGGCTGAGCAGCCCGCTCGGCATCCGCTCAGCGCTGGAGGATCGGGGCCGAAGTTCAAAAAAAACATACATAACTCCATACGTCGTCCCTGAGCTCCAACGGGGACCGGCGGCCTGCTCGGCGGGCCTCCAGGCTCGGGCGAGCCCCCAGCTCGGTTTGGGCCTACAGGCCCAGCCGAGCCGGGGACTCGCCTAAGCCTGGAGGTCCGCCGAGCAGGCCGCCGGTCCCCGCTGGAGCTCAGGGACGAAATACCCATAACACAATCGAAAAATTCGGCCCAGAACTCCAGCGGTGACCTCCTCCGGTCGAACGGGCTGCTCGACCGGCCTCCAGGCTCAGGCGAGCCCCCGGCTCGGCATGGGCCTACAGGCCCAGACCGAGCCGGGGACTCGCCTGAGTCTAGAGGCCGGCCGAGCAGCCCGCTCGGCCGGAAGAGGTCACCGCGGTACACAAAACATACATAACCCTTACTGCGTCCCTGAGCTCCAGCGGTGACCGGCTGCCGACCGGCCTCCATGCTCAGGCGAGTAGCCAGCAGTTTGGCCGACTGTTGCAGGCTGCTCGGCCGGCCTCCTAGCATAGGCGAGCCCCCGGCTCAGCTGGGCCCGTAGGCCCAAGGCAAGCCGGGGGCTCGCTTAAGCTAGGAGGCCGGCCGAGCAGCCTGCTACAGCCCCAGCTGGAGTTCCGGGCCTATGTAGGGTGTAAGTTGCCAAAACATACTCACCCACATCGGCCCTTACATCCTCCAGCGATGGCGGTCTCAGCTCACAGCGCCTCTCTCTCTTTCTCAGTTGGTCGCCGGCATGATGTCACGAAAGCCTTTGACCCGGGGTCAAAGGCTTTCGTGACATCATGCCGGCGACCAACTGAGAAAGAGAGAGAGGGCGCTGTGAGCTGAGACCGCCATCGCTGAGGATGTAAGGGCCGATGTGGGTGAGTATGTTTTCAACTGGCGCAGGACTCGAGGCCGATGTAGGTGAGTATATGCTCTCAAAACCCACCCTTTATAGCTCGGCCGGTATCCAGGATTAAGGCAAGCCCCCGGTTCGGCTTGGGCCTAGAGGCCCAGTCGAGCCGGGGACTCGCCTGAGCCTCCGGCCCAGGCGAGTCCCCGCTCGGCTGGACCTCTAGGCCCACGCCAAGCGGGGGCTTTCCTTAAGCTTGGATACCAGCCGACTTAGAAAGGGTGGGTGTTGAGAGCATATACTCACCTACATTAGCCCGGAGCTCCAGCGGTGGTTGTCACAGGCTGCTCGGCGGCCTCCAAGCTCAGGTGAGCTCCCGGCTTGCCTTTGGCCTACAGGCCCAGGTGAGCCGGGGGCTCGCCTGAGCTAGGAGGCCGGCCGATCAGCCTGTGACAGCCACCGCTGGAGCCCCGAGTCAATGTAGGGGGATTGTAGGCTAAACATACTCACCCACATGGGCCCTTAGCTTCTCCGGCGATGGCGGTCCCGTTTGCAGCGTCCTCTCTTTCCGCTGGTCGCCGGCATGATGTCACGAGCCCTTTGACCCTGGCATGTTGACCCGGGGTCAAAGGCTTTCGCGACGTCATTTCCGGCGTCCAATGGAGATTGAAGATGCTGGAAGCGGGCTGACCATCGCTGGAGGAGCTAAGGGCCCATGTGGGTGAGTATGTGTACATCGGCCCGTAGCTCAACCGGTGGCAGTCATTCGACTGTTGCAGGCTGGTCGGCCGGCGACCAGACTCAGGACAGTCCCCGGCTCGGCTGGGCCTGTAGGCCCAAGCCGAGCCGGGGGCTGTCCTGAGTCTGGAGGCCGGCCGACCAGCCCGCTCAGCTGGAGGAGGTCACCGGTCGAGCTCTGGGCTGATTTATGGGCGTAAGTTTTGGGTATTTAGTCCCCGATTCTCCAGCGGTGACCGGCTGCCGAGCGGCCTGCTCGGCCAGGCTCAGGCGAGTCCCGGCTCGGCTGGGCCTGTAGGCCCAGGCCAAGCCGGGGCCTCGCCTGAGCGTGAAAGCCGGCCGAGCAGGCCGCTCGGCAGCCGTCACCGCTGGAGCACAGGGACGCATTAGGGGGATATGTATGTTTAGTGTACCACGGCCTCTGATTCCCCAGCGGTGACCTCCTCCGGCCGAGCGGGCTGCTCGGCCGGCCTCTAGACTCAGGCGAGTCCCGGCTCGGCCTGTAGGCCCGAGCCGGGGGCTCGCCTGAGCCTGGAGGCCGGCCGAGCAGCCCGACCGGAGGAGGTCCCCGCTGGAGTTCAGGGCCCATGTATCTGAGTATGTTATGGGTATTTCGTCCCTGAGCTCCAGCGGGGACCGGCGGCCTGCTCGGCGGACCTCCAGGCTCAGGCGAGTCCCCGGCTCGGCTGGGCCTGTAGGCCCAAACCGAGCCGGGGGCTCGCCTGAGCCTGGAGGCCCGTCGAGCAGGCCGCCGGGCCCCGCTGGAGCTCAGGGACGACCTATGGGGCTATGTATGTTTTTTTAAACTTCGGCCCCGATCCTCCAGCGCTGAGCGGCTGCCGAGCGGGCTGCTCAGCCGGCCTCTAGGCTCAGGCGATTTCCCGGCTCGGCTGGGCCTGTAGGCCCAAGCCGAGCCGGGGGCCCGCCTGAGGCTGGAGGCCGGCTGAGCAGCCCGCTCGGCAGCCGGTCACCGCTGGAGGATCGGGGCCGATTCAGGGAAGTATTTTTTTTTAACTTTCACCCAGCCAGGTGCGCGCGCATCCCACCGCCGCAAGAACACCAAAAGCGTCTTGCGAGGTAGGATGCGCACGCAGCTGGCTCAACGCGCGCCTCCCGCCAAAACAGTTTGTGGAGTTTGCGCGCGCCTCCCGCCGCTGATCCACCAATGAAAGCGCGCGAAATCACCACAAGAAATCTGAGCCACGGCACGAAGCACAGCACCGAGCGCAGAGCCCAGCCAGGAGCACAGAGCCCAGCACAGCAGAAAATTAAAGAACAAAGCAAAAGAAAATACAGGAGTGTATAAAAAGAGGCACAAATCACTATATACGCCAGTAAACCCAGCACATAGCCAAGCACATAGCCGAGCACAACTGAATAAACGCCACATAGCCGAGCACAACTGAATAAACGCCACAGAGCCAAGCACATAGCCGAGCACAACTTAATAAACGCCGCAGAGCCAAGCACATAGCCGAGCACAACTGAATAAACGCCGCAGAGCCAAGCACATAGCCGAGCACAACTGAATAAACGCCACAGAGCCAACCACAATAAACGCCACAGAGCTGAGCACAATAAACGCCACAGAGCTGAGTACAGCACAATAAACGCCACAGAGCTGAGTACAGCACAATAGCCACCACAGAGCCGAGCACAATAAACGCCACAGAGTTGAGTACATCACAATAAACGCCACAGAGCCAAGCACAATAGCCGCCACAGAGCCAAGCACTATAAACGCCACAGAGCCAAGCACAATAAATGCCACCGAGCTGAGCACAGCACAATATCCCGTACAGAGCGCAGCACATTAAACGTCACTGATCCACGCACGGTGCCAAGCACACCGGAATAAACAACTGCAAAACCCATCAGAATAAACTCGGCAGAGCACAAGACTGATGCATGTTTTACTAAAAATGTTGTGTTTAAAGAAATTTATTCGAAATAGTCACTAAAGATATTTAACGTTACTTGATGCTTCTGTGTTTTCCTTTCGACAAACATTCATACACACCACACTTTTCAATAGACTGCCCTCTGGGCAGGCTTTACATCTAGTTTTAATTATAATGTGAACAATGATGCTGCACTAACAATTTTTTCTATGAGGGGCGTTTGCTAAAAATCACGTAATTTCCCCCCAAAAAAAATGTAACAAGTTCCCCTTTCTAATTTTTTTTAACAAGCGCAACTCATAGAAAATATAACCGCAAAGGCTCACGTGATAAAATGTGAAAAAAAAACACTTAACACGCTGTAGATGATTGAAAATTCAACTTTTATTGCATTTTTTGTTATAACATTCAGGCAGGACATGACATACAGTATACATATTTTAAAGATATATTATGAATCTGCCGAGTCTGACGGAAAGAACGATATATAATTTGTCTGGGTAGTATAAAAAAATGTGACTTCAAGTCGCGTTTAAACATGATGAGCAAAACCGGTAAAAATGAGCTCAGAGCACAGACGTGAATTGTCTCAGCAGTGAAAGGGTTAATTATGAAAAAAATAATGGGTTTTTCACGTAAGAATGGTTTCCATAGTGTATGAAGTGTGGACATTCACTGAACAAAAAAGACAAAGAGGTGACCGTACCATGTGACATATATTATACATACAATATATAATAAATCCTTGGTGCAGGGAACATGTGGGAGCGTTGTATGAATTCCTGCTGCTGTACTCACAGCGCACCACACATTTCATTTCAATCCCACATCTTGGCACTGTTCTGGGACTTCAACCCACCCACTGATATAATCGCATTTTAAATTAGCAGTATTATCTACTTTTCACGCATAAAGTATACACTGCGGCCACAAGAACTCAGATATTATATATAGAGTTTCAGTAAGAAGGTGTTATTTTATATATTTTCTGATAAAAAACATAAAATGATGCAACATGTGAATGTTAATATAAATCTCAGAGCATCCAGCTGGTGGGAAGTGACCGGCATTAATACATATGGGAGATACATTTGTAACAATGTTAAATGCTGTATCTAATATGGAAATCTTCTTTTGAAAGCTCCATCACTTTGTAAAACGCGTTTACTACAAGGACCATTCAGGGAAGGAAATATTCTTTAACGATAAAGGGGAACTGCCCGACGTGCTCCATCTGATGAAGATGGAATTGAAGGTACTAGGGGGACAAGCACATGTAACTAAATTAAGAATGGGAGTCATCAACACAGCTCTTCCAGAAGATCAGCAGCTTCAGATAGATCATAAGTGGGCATTCTGGAAAAATGGTAAAGTAAGTCGACTTTTCTTATCAACCTCCTTCACTGTCAAAGCATTTATTATTGTCAAAAGTATTATCATAACATTTGAAACATAAGATGCATAATTAACCCTTTTGCTGTGCTAGATGTGTGGGAGATGTCCTCAGGTTTTCCCGTTGCATGAAGAGGATATCCCATACAGCAAAGCAGACAAATGCAATCAATCCAGCCGATGTATGACATTCCAATGATGCAACTATATAAAGTGTAAAATTATATAAAATTACAATAATTCTGGTATTTCTGGTATTTCTTAAAAGCAGCACTTTTTGATTTTTACTTTTTACTTTTGAACCAGCTGCATTTTTTCTTTTATCTCACCTTATTTCCCACGCTGGGAGCAGGTTTTGAGTCCCGCAGCACACTATATAAGGTTTCCACGCAGCGCTTCTGCACGCATTTCAGAGGAGATTTCAAAGGAGATAGTTGTGTGTGTTGTTACTGCCGGTCTGCCACGCTACTGGGGGGGTCTCATTTCTACCAATTATCAGGGAATTTATGTGATGTGTGTCTTGTCACTGTGCCAGCAAGTTTTTTTGGGGTCTACAACTTTATTTAAAACATTTGTGAGTTAAGGTGATCTTCTGGGTCTTGTCACTGTGCCAGAAAGTCTTTTTGAGTGTCATTTTTTACCAAATATCAGGGAATTTAGGTGATGTGTGTCTTGTCACTGTGCCAGCAAGTTTTTTTGGGGTTTACAACTTTCTTTAAAACATTTGTGAATTGAGGTGATCTTCTGGGTCTCGTCACACAGCCAGCAATTATTTTTGGGGCTCACTAATTTCTTTAAAACACTTGTTGTAACAGATCTCTGTACCCGGACAGGGTCACATCTGCCAAATGCTGCTTCCTCGCTGGACACCCAGTTTCTCCTAGTGACTCCTGTACCTTAGCCGCAGCTCAAGGCCCGGTGCCTATAGAGAGCCTGACTAGCACCCCCAGAAATAAGCCGAAGCTGTAGACCTGGAGCCTTTCCTTGGTACAGCGGGCAGAGATTCCTGGTACTCCAAAACATGAGTCGTGACTTCAAGCTTGGTCAGAATAGAACTGACTGTTTACACAACACAGAGATACACTCAACCACCAACCTCATTTACATACAATCAAGCAGATAACTGCACAAATCAGATTAACTACCCAGGACCTTCAAACAATGGAGAATGGGGAAGGAGAAAACACGTAAACAAAAGGAATCTCGTACTGAGAGATTTACACAATAGCAGGTACTAATACAGAGATCTACACTATACAGGGAATAACACACAGACATCAGAAATCTTTATGTAAAAAACCTAGGAGGTGAGTGTTTAGGCGCTTATTAGTATGAATAGAGAAGGATGGTTGTATAATTGCAGCTCACCAGCTGAGTGTATCCTCCACTCCTAATTACTAAGAAAAAAATACCAAGGTATATGGGAGCGCATGGAACATATACAGACAATGTAATCAATACAAACAATGTGTTAGATGGTAAATCCGTGGTCTTTAAATCAGAATAGTCCGTAATCCTAGAAGAGGAGACAGAAGGAGACCATTGCGCAGTATGTACTGGAATCAAGTGACCACACACTAATAGTTATACAACTCACAAGTGAGGAGTCTTCAAGACTCTAGATGTACGTCTTTAAGTCTCTTTATGGGGACTTCACCCGTATGGTATGCACTTGTCCCGTATGATGGATGCTGTATCTTGATGGGGAATGTATCTCAAATAGAAAGAAAATACATAGTACAGTACTGTATAACTGGATTATATATGTACTATAAAGAAGCACACTCACGTGTTTTCAGAACCTCCACTGTGGGTGGTTCTGTTAATCGCACTTTGGACCTCTTGTCACTTTAGGGGGTCACACCTATTGAGCACTGCTTCAGATTCCAGGAGCATCGAAGTAGAAATCCAAGAGCGTAAAAGTGGAGATCTAAAGGCTGCTGTCCATTCTTAGGTATGTGTCCAGTACTCAGGAATCAAATTAAATAAATCAAAGGAATAAAAATGGGAATATAAAATAATTAAAATATAAAATTTATTAGTTACAAATCGAGACGCGTTTCGCCCGCATCTGCAGGCCTTATCAATCGAATTAATCTGATTCCGTTGTTCCCGGCTTAAATAGTAGCTGAGAGTCATAATTAGTTCCAAGATGTAGCGTGCGGGTCACAATACCGTCCGTCCTGCGTTCCAGACGCCATTCCGATGACACATTTCCGCTTCCGGTATGGCGCACCTCCACCTCCACTTCCGGTCTTCTGTGGCTGCAGCATACTGAATGGGACGCCAGATATGGCGCACCTCCACCTCCACTTCCGGTCTTCTGTGGCTGCAGCGTACTGAATAGGACGCCAAATAATGACATCCTCATCCAACCGTGTTTATACTTTCGCTCTCAGCCATGATGGAGGTTCTGTATCTATCTAGGCACTGGACAAAGCGCATTACATATATAAAAACATAAAAGCGACCAAAACATCAACATTTAGTCCCAAAGAAGCCCCAAATCTCCATATTGGAACAACCAAGAATGGCAAACATAACATTTTTACACATAAAGGGCCACATCATAACATCCTGTCACGGATCCCTCTGATTACCAAAAGTGTGGTCCCTTTACGCAGACCGCTCTCTCCCTTCCGATCCTTGAATGGTCGGCAATACTAGACAGACAATTAACCAGACAATATATAAACAGGGGTAACACCAGACAGAGGTATGGAATAGAGTATTGTCACGAATCTTTCTGACTACCAAGATATTGATCTCTTTATGTAGCTCCCTTTCTACTCTTCCGATCCTTGAATGGTCGGCAAGCTATATAGACAATGAAGCAGGTAACAGATAAAGAAAGGAAACACCAGACAGGGGTACAGACCAGATCACAAGTCCTCCCTAGGACTTTAGTAATAGCAGAGGTAGTCTGATGCGTGCTTAGGGTGCCACATAGACTGACCTCGGTACCAACGTTAAGGGCAGAACCTAGCGCAGAGTAAATGCCAATGCCAGGAGTCATACACAGGGGTTCGTTTGCCAATGCCAAGGGTCATACACAGGAGGGTTCGTTTGCCAATGCCAAGGGTCATACACAGGAGGGTTCGTTTGCCAATGCCAAGGGTCATACACAGGAGGGTTCGTTTGCCAATGCCAAGGGTTATACCACAGGAGGATTCGTTTGCCAATGCCAAGTCATACACAGGAGGATTCGTTTGCCAATGCCAAGAGTTATACACAGGAGGATTCGTTTGCCAATGCCAAGGGTCATACACAGGAGGTAGCCAAAATCACACAAGAGCTCTGCGGGAGGTGAATACCACGTCAGGGCACCGGGTGTATTGGAGAGACTGGGTTTTAAAGCCGGCGGGTCCGCGTCATAACGCCAGGCCCCGCCCCTCGGCGTCCCACGTGAGCGCACCCGGAAGCGTTTACATTCGGCGCCTGGCCAGCGAGCAGCGAGGAAGCTGCTGCCAGGCGCCCCATCCCCTGAGCCACCGTGACAGAACCCCCCCTCCAGGGGCGGCCACTGGACGCCCCCAGGGGCACGGGGGTGCGCCAAATAGAAGGCCTTCACTAGCCTAGGAGCATGAACTTCCGCAGCTGGTACCCAAGAGATCCTCCGGACCGTAGCCCACCCCAATCAACCAAATACTGCAAAGACCCCCTAGACATCCTGGCACCCAGAATGGCCTTAACTTCGAACTCCTCCTCGCCCTCCACAGAGACAGGAGGCGGTGGAGCATGGACTTTTGTGTACCGATTACATAATAACGGCTTCAAAAGGTTAACATGGATACATTGTGTATCTTAAAAGGGGGGTAACGCCAAAGCATAGGGACAGGGTTGAGTCGCCGTAGAATCTTATAGGGACCGATGTACCTAGGAGCCAACTTCATGGAAGGCACTAAGAGCTTGATGTTACGTGAAGACAGCCAAACCCTGTCCCCAACTTGATACACGGGTGCCTGCCTCCTGTTGTCTGTCGGCCTTCGTTTTCTGGATGGCACTACTCTCCTCCAGTGCCCGTCTCACTTCTCCCCAAGTCTCTTTTAATGATGCCAGTTGCTCATCTAAAGCAGGAATCGTGGTATCAGGAAACGTGGCGGGGAGCACGGGAGGATCAAAGCCATAAACAGTGAAGAAAGGAGAACTGACCTGTGGATTCGCTTACTGCGCTGTTAATAGCATTTCTGCCACGGTAGCAGGTCTGACCAGTTATCTTGTTGTTCTGAGATAAAGCACCTGAGATATTTCTCTATATTTTGGTTGCTCGTTCTGCTGCTCCGTTGGTCTGGGGGTGATAAGCCGAAGAGAAGAGAGGTCTATCCCTACGTTCTTGCAAAACCCTTTCCAGAATCCGGAGATGAATTCTGTCCCCCTATCAGAGAACTATCTCCCGAGGACACCGTGAATGCGGACCACATTGGCAATGAATATGGGCACCAGTTCAGCTGCCGAAGGTAGTTTCCGAAGAGGAACATAGTGACCCATCTTGGAAAATCGATCTATGATCGTAAGTATCACTGTATTCCCTCTTGACTCAGGTAACTCTACTATGAAAATCCATGGCTACATGTGACCAGGGTCGTTCGGGATCGGCAAAGGCTGGAGTAAGCCAATGGGGTGCTGTTTTGGGACTTTTCTGTCTTGAGCACACTTCGCACACGGCAATGTAATCTTTGACATCTCGGCGCAACGTGGGCCCCAGAGGAGTTTACTGATACTAGACACAGTCTGGTGATACCCATATGCCCGGAAGTTTTATTATCTGATAGATGTTAAGTACTTCCTCTCTTTCGTTCTCAGGTACAAAGAGTCTCGCAGGATTTCCCCAGAGCTGCGCCCTGGACGGTCTGCAACCTTTTCATAGAGGAGACGAAACACTAATCGTATGGTAGCGGCTATAATCCTTTCCTGGGGTACAATGGGATGCTGATCTTGGATGTTATGTTCATAAGACTCATAGCTGTCTCGACAATGCGTCTGCTTTAATGTTTCTGGACCCAGGTCTATATGTAGCACGAAATTAAAACTTGAAGAAACAATGACCATCTCGCTTGTCTGGAATTTAAACGTTTGCATCTCCAATGTACGTGAGATTCTTTATGGTCGGTTATGATAAACAATGGGGTCCTTAGACCCTTCTAATAAATATCTCCATTCGGCCAAGGCCGCGATGACTGCTAACAATTCTCTATTTCCAATGTCATAGTTCTTCTCTGCCAGGGACAACTTCCGAGAATAGAAGCCGCATGGATGCAAGGGTTTGTCAGGAGCCTCCCTTTGGGACAAGACTGCACCAAGACCTAGTTCGGAGGCGTCAACTTCTACTTGGAAGGCAGAGCCGGATCTGGATGTCGGAGAACAGGGGCAGTTAGTAAAAGCTTGCTTTAGTGCCTCAAAGGTTGAGTGCTTGAGGGTGCCATTTCTGATTTCCCACCCTTTCTTTGTCATAGCCGTGAGGGGGGCCACCAAGGCCGAAAAATCTTTAATGAACCTTCGGTAATAGTTCGTAAACCCAGAAACCTCTGAATGGCTTTAAGTCCTGGGGTAGAGGCCAGTCAAGAATAGCTGAGAGCTTCTTTAGGATCCATTTGAAAACCCCCGGAGTTATTATATAACCAAGGAATTGCACAGTCACTATGTCGAATAGACATTTTCTAGCTTACAGTACAATCCAGCCTTCAATAGTTTTTTCAACACTTGTTTCACGTGGACATGATGAGTGTCTACATCAGGAGAGTATATCAGGATATCGTCTAAGATACACTATGACGAATTCTTGCAGGAATTCCCTTAGAGTGTCGTTTATGAGGTCCTGGAAGACGGCTGGCGCATTACACAACCCAAAAGGCATCACCAGGTATTCATAATGCCCGCTACGTGTATTAAAAGCCGTTTTCCATTCGTCTCCTTTTTAACCCTGATCAGGTTGTACGCTCCGCGTAAATCAAGCTTCGTATAGATCCGAGCCCCTTTTAATCGGTCGAACAATTCTGTTATGAGGGGTATGGGATATGCATTTCTTATAGTGATCCTATTCAAACCCCTATAATCGATGCAAGGTCGCAGGTCTCCTCTTTCTTGGAAACAAAAAAAGAAACCTGCTCCTGCTGGAGAGGAGGACCGTCTAATGATCCTCGTTCCAGATTCTCCCTTATGTATTCCTCCATAATGTCGTTCTCTCTTTGTGATAAAGGGTATACGTGACCCCTAGGAGGCATCGTACCAGGGAGTAAATCAATGCACAGTCATATGGACGATGTGGTGGTAGGACCTCAGTCCTGGCTTTAGAGAACACCTCCTTTAATGCCAGGTAACTTTCAGGAACCTCTGTGGACAAAGGAGGGGCTGTGGCAATATTGAGGCTACCAATCACATGAACTCTGCTTAGGCACTTAGACTGACAACTCTGATCCCAACATTTTATGTCTCTCTGGACCCAATCGACAACTGGGTTGTGCTCTGTTAGCCATGGAAACCCAAGAACGACAGGACATGAGGGTGATTCAATGATTTGAAATCTTATAGTTTCCTGGTGCAAAACTCCTGTTTTCATACATACATCGACTGTATCGTGAGTGATATATGGACATGACAGGGGTTTACCATCTATGGCCTCCACCCTTAGAGGTCTTTCCCTGAGCACCAGAGGTATGAGGTTTTTGGCAGCAAAATTCTTATCCATAAAATTGCCTGACGCCCCAGAGTCTAAGAACGCCTCAGTCTTGAGGTGAACCCCCTCCCAGGTTAGGGAGACCGGTAACAGAATCCTGGATTTTTTTTTCTCATTATCCACAAAGGAGGCACACAGAGAACCGACAACCTGGGTGTCTCCTGTTCTGAATCCCACTCTGCTATGTTCAGCCCTGCTAACCCTGGGTCTCTGAGGACATCGAAGGCGGAAGTGATCTGCCCCTGCACAATAGAAGCAGAGCCCCTTTTCTCTTCTGTGCGCTCTTTCTGCTTCTGAAATACCTGTCTTCCCTATTTGCATGGGTTCAACGACTGGTAAATCTGTTTTCACATTCTCCGAACCACCTGACGTACTGGTGTGTCTGGGTAACGAGGGTAGAGGAGGCAAGACCCTTCTGGGTCTATCTCTGGGGTGTCTCCTTTCCCTGATTTGATCGTCCATGGCTATACAGAAATCTATCAGGTGGTCCAGACTTTCTGGTAATTTTAAGGGAGCCAGTTCAAACATAAAAGCCTCGTTCAAGCCTTCGGTAAAGGCTAAGGTTAAAACGTCGTTCGGCCAAAGTACCTCAGAAGTCAAAGTTTTAAACTCTATGGCATAATCGGCGACCCTCTTATTACCTTGTTTGATGTGAAACAAGGACCTACCCGCATTGGTAGCCCTCCTAGAGGGATCAAAGGTACGTTTTAACTCAGAGGTGAAACCTCATAGTCATAAATGATGGGTTTCTTATTTTCCCACAACGGCGTAGCCCACAATAAAGCTTTTTCTGTTAAATGATTAATCAGATATCCTACTTTGGCTTTATCAGACATATAAGAACCTGGATTGTTCTCAAACAAGATCTCGAGTTGAGTCAAAAACCCCCGACATAGGCTTGGTGTACCATCATAGCGTAGGGGTGCCTTCATACTAAGCCTATGTCCCTCAGGGGGGACGGAACTGACCCTAGGCAACACTGGATCTGGAGGGTTTGTGGTACCTGTATTGGACCGATTTAACAGGGTTTGCAGAGCGAGAGAAATCTGGTCCATCCTATGGTCCTGTTCCTCTTGTCTGGCTGCAATACGTGCCAGCTGGTTAGAGAGGTCTGCAGGATCCATTGGCCCTGACGTAATGTCACGGATCCCTCTGATTACCAAAAGTGTGGTCCCTTTACGCAGACCGCTCTCTACCCTTCCGATCCTTGAATGGTCGGCAATACTAGACAGACAATTAACCAGACAATATATAAACAAGGGGTAACACCAGACAGAGGTATGGAATAGAGTATTGTCACGAATCTTTCTGACTACCAAGATATTGATCTCTTTATGTAGCTCCCTTTCTACTCTTCCGATCCTTGAATGGTCGGCAAAGCTATATAGACAATGAAGCAGGTAACAGATAAAGAAAGGGAAACACCAGACAGGGGTACAGACCAGATCACAAGTCCTCCCTAGGACTTTAGTAATAGCAGAGGTAGTCTGATGCGTGCTTAGGGTGCCACATAGACTGACCTCGGTACCAACGTTAAGGGCAGAACCTAGCGCAGAGTAAATGCCAATGCCAGGAGTCATACACAGGAGGGTTCGTTTGCCAATGCCAAGGGTCATACACAGGAGGGTTCGTTTGCCAATGCCAAGGGTCATACACAGGAGGGTTTGTTTGCCAATGCCAAGGGTCATACACAGGAGGGTTCGTTTGCCAATGCCAAGGGTTATACACAGGAGGATTCGTTTGCCAATGCCAAGGGTCATACACAGGAGGATTCGTTTGCCAATGCAAAGAGTTATACACAGGAGGATTCGTTTGCCAATGCCAAGGGTCATACACAGGAGGTAGCCAAAATCACACAAGAGCTCTGCGGGAGGTGAATACCACGTCAGGGCACCGGTGTATTGGAGAGACTGGGTTTTAAAGCCGGCGGGTCCGCGTCATAACGCCAGGCCCCGCCCCTCGGCGTCCCACGTGAGCGCACCCGGAAGCGTTTACATTCGGCGCCTGGCCAGCGAGCAGCGAGGAAGCTGCTGCCAGGCGCCCCATCCCCTGAGCCACCGTGACACATCCTATGTATGCATACCCCAAAAAAGGGATATATTAAATGGACCGTTATTCAAAGAAAGTGACAGACCTCAAAATCTATATTAAGGCCTCTAGGGGTCATGGTGTCCAGATTATAGATCCATCTCATTTCCGATTTGATCAATCGCTCAGTCAGATTATCACCCCGCCAGTTAGTACTAATCCTTTCTATTGCCCAGAATTTAGTGCCTCTAGGATTACATTGATGTTTGTCGCTAAGTGGGCAGAAACACTATGTTTAGCATATCCTTTATTAATGTTATTCATATGCTCATTGACTCTAATGTAAAGTGCTCTGGATGTTTGGCCCACATACCATAGTCCGCACGGGCATTCTAGTATATAAATAACTTTGGTGGACATACATGTAATCAGATCTTTAATTTTGTAGCGCTTGTCTGTGCTTGATTTAAAGCTATTGATCGCTCGTTTCTTGTTTTCTGTTTTTCTACATGCAATGCACTGTCCACACCCATAGAACCCCGGAGGTAACCCAAACATATCCCCAGTCTTGACAGCCTTATTGGTCCTGAGATGGTTTCTTACTAGATCTGTTTTCAATGTTTTACCTCCCCTGAAGATAACCACGGGGGTGTCCGGTAGAATTTTATTAAGAACTGGATCCCTTTTCAAAATCGGCCAGTGTTTATGAATAGATTTCTTAATTGTTTTATTATTCGTGTTGTAATCTAGTATAAAAGAACATTCTCAGTCCTATTAAAGTCACGTTGCTTGTATCTTAGAAGACATTGTCTATCAATTTTATGGACCTCATCACGTGTTGATACTAGGAGTTGCTCATTGTATCCCTTTTCTTTAAAATCTGTTATCAATTTCTGAGACTGAATAGTGTAATGCTCAATATCGCTACAATTTCTTCTAATATGCATTAGTTGACCCTTTGGTATGGCAGTTAACCAGGGGGGGTAGTGGTTACTATCAATAGGTATGTAACTGTTAACGTTTACTTGTTTAAAGTGTGTTTTGGTTTTTAGTGCCTTATGATCTATATAAATGTTGAGATCTAAAAAATCAACCTGTTCCTTACTGATAGTAGAATCTAATTTTATTCCCAATTGGTTGTTATTTAAATGGGCAATGAATTCCATTAAAGACTCACTCTCTCCTTCCAAATAATAATGATGTCATCTATATATCGTCGGTAGAGGACGAGGTTAGGCTCCCAGCCATGCCCTGCCCATACCGCACCGGATTCCCAGTGGGCCATGAACAGATTGGCATAGCTGGGAGCGAACCTCGTCCCCATAGCCGTACCGTTTAACTGCATATAGAAATCTCCCCCATAACCAATAGGGATCTTTAATTTAAGTGGGCAGCCTCTAACTAAGGGTCAAGAACAGGTACTCAGCAAAGGTCTAAAATTTGCCCCAACCACAGTGGGAGACCCCTTTAACACCTACATTGACCTGCAAAAGTTTAAACGTAAATTATGCTTAAAAAAGTTTGTCGCTCTAAAGGAGTTTTAGAGAAAATCAATTAATAACAGGTATATTCATACCACTCTAAGAGATAAATCTCATTTTTTTCCCAAACATATGGCCTCAAAAGAGATAGAGGCCTTTGAGCAAATGGTTGCACTAGACATAAGGAAAATGGGAAGTTCCCAATATAATTGTAAGCATAGGAATTTAACCAAACTGGAATTTGAGGGTCTACAATTGCTAGCTAAAAATGATTCATTGGTAGTGAAACCTGCAGATAAGGGGGGAGGAGTAGTGATACTTAATAGTGAACAATACCATCATGAATCTGTAAGATTACTCAGTGACCCTATTACCTATCAAAAACTTACCAATGATCCTACTAATAGAATTAAAGAAATTTTTTATGAATACCTATTAAGGGGGAAAGATAGGGGTATTCTGAACGATCACGAATACCGCTACCTAAAAATTCTACATCCTCGTATTCCGGTATTCTATTATTTACCAAAAATCCATAAGAATCTTGATAACCCCCCGGGTCGACCTATAGTTTCTGGCATACAATCCATTTCATGTAAAATATCTGAATATATTGATCACTTACTACAGCCTTTAGTTATGTCAACACCGGCCCATCTAAAAGATAGTATTGCTATTTTAAATATATTGAAAGACATCGAATGGGAGGATGACTACATTCTAGCTACGTGCGATGTAAGCTCGTTGTACACTATAATTCCGCACAAGGAGGGTTGTGCAGCAGTCGAGCACTTCGTGACACAATCAGGTCAATTCCAGATGGATCAGCTCCAATTTATGATTGAGGGAATCAATTTGATTCTTAATAATAATTATTTTTGGTATGGGGGAGATTTCTATATGCAGTTAAACGGTACGGCTATGGGGACGAGGTTCGCTCCCAGCTATGCCAATCTGTTCATGGCCCACTGGGAATCCGGTGCGGTATGGGCAGGGCATGGCTGGGAGCCTAACCTCGTCCTCTACTGACGATATATAGATGACATCATTATTATTTGGAAGGGAGAGAGTGAGTCTTTAATGGAATTCATTGCCCATTTAAATAACAACCAATTGGGAATAAAATTAGATTCTACTATCAGTAAGGAACAGGTTGATTTTTTAGATCTCAACATTTATATAGATCATAAGGCACTAAAAACCAAAACACACTTTAAACAAGTAAACGTTAACAGTTACATACCTATTGATAGTAACCACTACCCCCCCTGGTTAACTGCCATACCAAAGGGTCAACTAATGCGTATTAGAAGAAATTGTAGCGATATTGAGCATTACACTATTCAGTCTCAGAAATTGATAACAGATTTTAAAGAAAAGGGATACAATGAGCAACTCCTAGTATCAACACGTGATGAGGTCCATAAAATTGATAGACAATGTCTTCTAAGATACAAGCAACGTGACTTTAATAGGACTGAGAATGTTCCTTTTATACTAGATTACAACACGAATAATAAAACAATTAAGAAATCTATTCATAAACACTGGCCGATTTTGAAAAGGGATCCAGTTCTTAATAAAATTCTACCGGACACCCCCGTGGTTATCTTCAGGGGAGGTAAAACATTGAAAACAGATCTAGTAAGAAACCATCTCAGGACCAATAAGGCTGTCAAGACTGGGGATATGTTTGGGTTACCTCCGGGGTTCTATGGGTGTGGACAGTGCATTGCATGTAGAAAAACAGAAAACAAGAAACGAGCGATCAATAGCTTTAAATCAAGCACAGACAAGCTCTACAAAATTAAAGATCTGATTACATGTATGTCCACCAAAGTTATTTATATACTAGAATGCCCGTGCGGACTATGGTATGTGGGCCAAACATCCAGAGCACTTTACATTAGAGTCAATGAGCATATGAACAACATTAATAAAGGATATGCTAAACATAGTGTTTCTGCCCACTATAGCGACAAACATCAATGTAATCCTAGAGGCACTAAATTCTGGGCAATAGAAAGGATTAGTACTAACTGGCGGGGTGATAATCTGACTGAGCGATTGATCAAATCGGAAATGAGATGGATCTATAATCTGGACACCATGACCCCTAGAGGCCTTAATATAGATTTTGAGGTCTGTCACTTTCTTTGAATAACGGTACCATTTAATATATCCCCTTTTTTTTGGGGTATGCATACATAGGATGTTATGATGTGGCCCTTTATGTGTAAAACTGTTATGTTTGCCATTCTTGGTTGTTCCAATATGGAGATTTGGGGCTTCTTTGGGACTAAATGTTGATGTTTTGGTCGCTTTTATGTTTTTATATATGTAATGCGCTTTGTCCAGTGCCTAGATAGATACAGAACCTCCATCATGGCTGAGAGCGAAAGTATAAACACGGTTGGATGAGGATGTCATTATTTGGCGTCCTATTCAGTACGCTGCAGCCACAGAAGACCGGAAGTGGAGGTGGAGGTGCGCCATATCTGGCGTCCCATTCAGTATGCTGCAGCCACAGAAGACCGGAAGTGGAGGTGGAGGTGCGCCATACCGGAAGCGGAAATGTGTCATCGGAATGGCGTCTGGAACGCAGGACGGACGGTATTGTGACCCGCACGCTACATCTTGGAACTAATTATGACTCTCAGCTACTATTTAAGCCGGGAACAACGGAATCAGATTAATTCGATTGATAAGGCCTGCAGATGCGGGCGAAACGCGTCTCGATTTGTAACTAATAAATTTTATATTTTAATTATTTTATATTCCCATTTTTATTCCTTTGATTTATTTAATTTGATTCCTGAGTACTGGACACATACCTAAGAATGGACAGCAGCCTTTAGATCTCCACTTTTACGCTCTTGGATTTCTACTTCGATGCTCCTGGAATCTGAAGCAGTGCTCAATAGGTGTGACCCCCTAAAGTGACAAGAGGTCCAAAGTGCGATTACAGAACCACCCACAGTGGAGGTTCTGAAACACGTGAGTGTGCTTCTTTATAGTACATATATAATCCAGTTATACAGTACTGTACTATGTATTTTCTTTCTATTTGAGATACATTCCCCATCAAGATACAGCATCCATCATACGGGACAAGTGCATACCATACGGGTGAAGTCCCCCATAAAGAGACTTAAAGACGTACATCTAGAGTCTTGAAGACTCCTCACTTGTGAGTTGTATAACTATTAGTGTGTGGTCACTTGATTCCAGTACATACTGCGCAATGGTCTCCTTCTGTCTCCTCTTCTAGGATTACGGACTATTCTGATTTAAAGACCACGGACTTACCATCTAACACATTGTTTGTATTGATTACATTGTCTGTATATGTTCCATGCGCTCCCATATACCTTGGTATTTTTTTATCAGAAATCTTTAGTTAACTGGCATATATATAAAAAACGGGGAAAATCACATTGGGTACTTATAAAAATAAGGGCTAACGAACTTTTAATAACACACAAAAAAATTAACACTTGAACTGTTGTACTGCGCTACAGCGTAGTGGCGGCCGTCCCGTCACACTTGTGAATTAAGGTGATCTGTGTCTCGTCATACATACAGTACTACGCTGTATTTTGGGGCTCACTAATTTCTTTAAAACACTTGGGAATTAAGGTGATCTGTCTCTTGTCACTGGCTGCCAGCTATCAGTGTGTCTCACTGAGTTATACCAGAGTTATTTAAATCTTTATACCAGAGTTGAATCAGAGTTATGTATATATTAATCTATATATCACTCACCATGTCTGAAAGAACAAAAAGGACAGGCAGACGCTCCCAGCCACAGATAAGAGGGCAAGCAGCCGCTGTGTCTCTGGTCGTGGTGGACGTGGTGCATCCTCTGCAGGGGCACGCTTGTCCTTTCTAACTGGTGCTGGCCATCTTAAGCAGCAGCAACATACAGAGGACTTGGTGGATTGGCTAGCCAGGCCATCCTCATCCTCCGAGTCCTCTGCCAGCCAGGCTTCTAGTGCTTTACAGTCCACCTCAGCTGCCAAAGCATCTAATGCCGCCTCCATGTCCACAGCTACTCCTGCCGTAGCCTCGCTGTCACACACACGGAGGAGTCAGCTGAATTGTTTGACTTCAATGAGAGTGACATGCTGCTTGAGGATGTGCAGCAAGTACAGTGCTCTGAATTCAATCTCTGAGGTTGAGCAAGGGAGTATAATCAACCTAGAGGAAGGGGGTGCCAGTGATGACACACAAATAACTGGCACTCATGTTGCCCCAGCAGCTGCAGCATACTGCCAAATTGGCTCCAGTGACGAGGAGATAGGGGTGAAGATGACATTGATGATGATGAGGTCACTGACTCCACCTGGGTGCCAGATCGAACTGAGGAATCAAGTAAGGAGGAAGGGGAGGAGGAGGCACAGCAAACACGAGGCACAACATCCTCTGTGACCAACCGTAGCACTATCCAGTCCAAGGCATCACATGTCAGAGCTGCTCCGGTGCAGAGCGCTGTTGTCTCAAAGAACACATGCAGGAACTCTGCTGTCTGGGAGTTCTTTAAGAAATGTGCAGCAGACCCCACCATTGCTATTTGTTATCTATGTCAGAGGAGGCTGAAGCGTGGGATAAACACCGGACACTTGGGTACCACGTGCTTGAGGCGACATATGAACAAGTGCCACACATCCCGTTGGGGCAAAACTTTGCGTAGGTCCTCCTCCTCCTCCTCATCTGTCTCTACCCACACTGTATGTACTGCCATGCAATTGCCTACAACCTCCACCGACAGGGATGATGCTACAGTAATGGATGTACAAGCAGGTCCTTCCTCACAATGTGACATCATCCCAGTAGCTGAAGATTTATGCAGTCAGATTACGTTGCCGCAGCTGCTGCAGCGAAAGAAAAAATATAGTCCCAACCATCCCCAAGCACAGCGTCTAAATGCCAGCTTAGCAAAATTACTCGCATTGCAGCTGCTGCCTTTCCAGCTGGTGGACTCTGCTCCCTTCTGTGAATTTGCTGAATGTGCTGTACCACAGTGGTAGGTTCCAAAACGCCATTACTTTTCAAGCAAGGCCATTCCAGCACTATACCAGCACGTGGAAGACAATGTTATCCAGTCATTGGGAAAGGCAGTCAGCAGCAAGGTGCATGTGACTTTAGACACGTGGTCCAGCAAGCATGGACAGGGTCGTTACATTTCCTTCACGGCACACTGGGCAACTCTGATTGCAGCTGGGAGGGATCCAAGACGGGGCTATGTGCTGGAGCTTGTTCATCCACCACGCCTCCAGAAAGCTGCTTGTATGAGGTCTGTCTGCTCCACCAACACCACCTCTTCCTCCTCCTCCTCCTTCTTTGTCTCGGTCTACGCAATGGCTCAAGCAAAAAGATGCCATACTGTGCTTGAGCTGGTTTGTTTAGGGGACAGGAGCCACACCGGGTCAGAAATTGTGTCAGCTCTGCAGGGGCAGGTGCAGAGATGGTTAACACCACGCCAGCTTGAGCTGGGAATGATCGTCTGCGATAATGGCAGCAACCTTCTCTCCGCCCTACGCAAGGGTAAATTGACGCATGTACCATGCCTAGCACACGTCCTAAATCTAGTGGTACAGCGTTTCCTAACCAAGTACCCAGGGCTGCCAGAGCTTCTCATCCAGGCCAGAAAAGTCTGCAGCCACTTCAGACGGTCATTCCCAGCAAGCGTTCGCCTGGCAGAAATTCAAAGAGAATTCAACCTTCCCACAAACCGTCTGATCTGTGACATGCCCACCAGGTGGAATTCGACATTAGCAATGCTGTAGCGTCTTCACAAGCAGCAGAGGGCCATCAACGAGTACCTGTGTGAGTATGGCACAAGGACAGATTCAGGTCAACTTGGTTTTTTCCCCCCGCAGTGGCTGATGATCAAGGATGCATGCACTGTACTGTCACCATTTGAGGAGGCAACGAGGATGGTGAGCAGGGACAGTGCATGCATCAGTGACACAATTCCTTTTGTGTTCCTGCTGGAGAACACTCTGCAGGGAATTATAGATGTGGCTCTAGAGGCAGAGCAGCGGGAGGAAGAGGAGGCCTTCCCTAGCTCTCAAGGCCCCAGTCTTTCCACAGACAGCATTCCAGCGGGTCCTACTCAGATAAGACAGGAGGTGGATGAGGAGGAGGAGGACTATTTAAGTAGTGGGGGCATTGAAGGTGGGGATTCCTCAAGGCAGGGTTTTGTGTGCACAGAAACAGAAGGGCTTGTGCGTGGCTGGGAGGAGGAAGTGCACGATACGGTCATCCTCATTGACCAGGAAGACTCGGCAGCTAATGCCGCCTCCAACCTACGCTGCATGGGCTCCCTAATGATGCTAAGCCTGCTAAAGGACCCCAGGATTCATGCTATAAAGGAGAGGGATCATTACTGGTTGGCAACCCTTCTTGATCCACGATACAAGGGGAAAGTTGCAGAGCTCATCCTGCCCGCACAGAGGGAGCACAGGATGACAAAACTTGAGGACTCTCTAAAGCGAAACTTGTGTAACACCTTTCCAGGCACTGTTTGTCACGGAATGGCCCAACACCCTCAGCCAGGGGCGGTTCCCGGTGACATTTACATGGCCATAGACACCTAGGTGCTGTGGCACCCGCACAGTTTTGGGTACTTTATTTAGATGTGAATTTGTGTGTGGCGTAATAAAAGTGTCCCCGTGTGTTGTGCAATGTAAATCCCTTTGTATGCCTTGCCCGTCGCCATTTTCCCAGGGCCTCGTGGATCCGGTCAGAATGATCGGATCGGGAAATGGCCGATTCGGACCATCCGGTCGAATCGCAAAATGGTCGATTCGGACCATCCGGTCCGAATCGGCAACTCCCCGATTCGTAGCTACCAATGCGGATCGGGGCCCGGTGCCTCCTGCCAGCGAGGGCCAATGGGTCTTGTGTGGGCGGGCAGGGATTCCCATTGTTTTGATATTTGTGCAAAGTTTATAAGTATATGTGTTGAGCAAAAATAAAGCAGATTTTCCAGTGCATCCAGCCTCGCCTGATGACTGTTATTTTCGGCCGTATTTGCTGAGGATCCCGCGCGGTCCCAGAGTACGGTTCCGAACCGAATTACTCAAGGAACCGAACCGAATACTGTGCCTACAGCCCGCATCGGGGCAGAGGTGCATAGTTCGGCATCCGCCGTCAGAGGGGTCGACCGAGGTGAGATCCGAACCGAAGGCGCGGACCGCGTACCGCGCTTCGGTGTATCGAGCGATCAGTCATAAGATCCGAAGATTCACTTCACCCGATCCCATAAGATCCAAAGATTCACCCGATCCCCTCAGATCCGAAGATTCATCCCGAGATCCGAATATTCCTCCGCGGAAGATCCGATCCCCGTAACCGCACGGCCGCTCCGCAGACGTCCCCACACCCACCAGGTCAGTGAACCAGCTGCTCGAGACGCTGAGTACCGTGGTGCTCAGTGGTCGGGCTGGTTCGACACAGGGGTCCCCTCCACCGCCCGCATAACCCTTCCACAGGGTCACTCCAGGCCGCATGAGACGCCGAGTGCGCGTCACTCGGTAGTCGGGCCAGCGGTAAGCGCCGGGGGCACGCAGATAGAGCACACCCGCAGGCGGACAACATCCCATTCCGTCATACTGTTATATTACCAATTGCTGACACACATGCTTCTGAGGCTACAGGTGATCAAAGGAATAGCGGTGAAGGCCAGGGCCGCTTGACTGATGCATTTTTAAATTTTTCAGTCCTCGACGCCCAGGGACGTCAAATGTAGGCACGAATTGCCAGCGTCTTCACCATATGGTGCAGGACTACCTAGGTGCAAGGGCAGACCTGGATACCTTTCCAGCAGATGATCCACTGGCTCACTGGGTGTTGAGATTGGATCACTGGCCAGAACTTAGCCAATATGCTATGCAGCTACTAGGTTGCCCTTCATCTAGCGTGCTTTCCGAAAGGACGTTCAGTGCCGCTGGAGGTTTTATCACAGACAAAAGAATGCGTCTGTCCACCGACTCTATAGACCGGCTGACATTTATAAAAATGAATCAGTCCTGGATCAGCAGCTGTCAATCCCCTGATGCTGAAGTAATGGAATACTCTGTAGATTGGGGATGTCCTCTTCTGCATTCACAAAACCTCCAGCACTGAACACTTACACAATACCACAAAAGGGTTACTTTGTGAAGGCACTTGCTGCCATGAAAGGCACAATATCTGGCTGCACTGACGCCCATTAAAAAAAAAAAAAAACTTTTCAATATAGGACCACATGGTCCACCACTGCACTCTTCCACAATAACACAGAGGGGTTACTGTATGATAGTACTTGCATGCCGGGCACCAAAGGCACAATATCTGGGTGCACTGCCATTGACGCCTGTATCAGATTCATATACTCAGAGGGGTTACGGTGTGACGGCACTGTTGCTGACGCTAAAAGCCCAACTTTAAAGCACCTATTGTTACTTTCATCCAAAGCCTGCATAAGTTTCACAATAATTTAGCCCAAAAAAACACTAAACTTTTTCTGTGCGTTCTAAAATGTCTTTTCATACAGGCTGCCGCCCCAAGCAGTTGTTTATGAATAGATTAAAGGAAAAACATTTACCGTCATATGAAACGTCATTTATTTGTTTTTAGGTGTTTCTATACATCCTAGAAATCCGCCACTTCACGGGGGCAGGTTATGGGGACCTCCTAGACACGATATTTGAAGGAATTTTTCGTTTTTATTTTTAACCCTTATTTCATGGAAAACTCACTGTCCCTTTAAAAATGTTTTTTTTAAAACTTTTTGTCCTTGTTTCCTGTCCCCCAGGGCACTACCCGGACCCCCATACACCTTTTATGGCAAATATGTAGCATATATGCCCTCTTGGAGGGCACTCTAAAACACCGAATTTTCAGCCCCATTGACTTGCATGGGGATTCGGGTTCGGGTTCGGGTTTGGTCCCGAACAAATGGGAAGTTCGGGTTCGGGCTCGAACCGAACTCGGGGAGTGTTCGGATCATCCCTAATGATGACGCAATACGTTATTACACATTGTGACACATAAAATATGCATGCCACCGCACCTCTAAGGGGCACTGGGGGTTAAAATTGCACATTTTCTTAAAAAAAGCAGTAATAGGTTCTCCATTTCTGAATGTTGTTATATTTTTAAAAGAGAAACCTGTAGAATATATAACCACAAAAGCTCGGATAATGAAATGGGTAAAAAATAATTCTACACGCTGTAAATGATTGACATCTGAATGAAAATTCACAATTCTTAAATTTTTTTGTGATAGCATTCTTACAGGACATGACGTATACGCATAGTAATAATATACTTTGAATCTGCTGAAAATAAGGATAAATAATATCAGGGTTATCCAAAGAGATCCGAATTGCTATCGACTATCCAGAGAGCAGGCAATTTGCCAAATCCTGGCGAATTGCCTGCACATACGGTGCCTGGTCAGTGCCTGTTCGAGGGCAGTGAAATCCCCATGAAAAAGCACTGCTTCGGCTATTTAGATAACACAAACCAGCAGTGAAAGGTTCCCCTAATGCCCTGCCATTCGGTGGTTTA
Source organism: Leptobrachium leishanense (assembly GCA_009667805.1). Classification (NCBI taxonomy): domain Eukaryota; kingdom Metazoa; phylum Chordata; class Amphibia; order Anura; family Megophryidae; genus Leptobrachium; species Leptobrachium leishanense. Next base: position 534,904,070 of record CM019063.1, on the reverse strand, counting down.
ATTTGGCAGGTTTATTCAGGCGAATCCCATAGGCTTCAATGTTAAAAATATTCCCGTTTTAATTCAATATCTAATAAGCCGTTCATTATAAAATTCTGCAGTAAAGAGTCGCTTTATTTATATACTAGGTGTAAAGCCTGCCCAGAGGGCAGTCTATTGATAAGTGTGGTGCGTATGAATGTTTGTGGAAAGGAATACACAGCAGCGTCATAGCTCCGCTATGTGCTCGTCGGTGCTCTGTTCTTGCGCTCTGTTCAGGGATATTGTACTATGCTTTGCGCTATTTATTGTGCTCTGCTCTGCGTCGTTTATTGTGCTCTGCTCTGTGTTGTTTATGGCTCTGTGTCGTTCATTTTGATGTGTTCGGCTCTGTGCAGTTTATTGTGGTTTGCTCTGTGCTCTTGCCGTTTATGGTGATGTGCTCTTGTGTTCTGCTCCGTGCTTTGATCGTTGCTCTTGTGCTCTGCTCCGTGCTCTGCTTGGTGCTGTGCTCTGTGTTGTTTATTGTGCTCTGCTCAGTGCCGTGCTCGTTGTTGTAGCGTTTATTGTGGTCTTGCTCTGTGGTCTGAGCTGCTTATTGTACTGTGCTTGGCTCTGTGCCTTTTATTGTGACGGGCTCTGTGGCGTTTATTCTGTTGTGCTTGGCTCCGTGCGTGGGTCAGTGACGTTAAATGTGCTGGGCTCTGTGCCGTCTACTGTGCTGTGCTCGACTCTGTGGCGTTTATTGTGCGTGGCTCTGTGGCGTTTATTGTACTCGGCTCTGTGGCGTTTGTGTTGTGCTCGGCTCTGTGACGTTTATTGTGCTTAGCTCTGTGTCGTCTATTGTGATGTGTTTGGCTCTGTGGCGTTTATTCTGTTGTGCTTGGTTAAGTGCTTGGCTCTGTGCTCGGCTCAATGCCGTATATTGTGCTCTGCGCCGTTTTTTGTGCTCTGCGCAGTTTGTGTTGTGGTTTGTTCTGTGCTCGGTGCCGTTTATTGTGCAGCGTTTGGCTCTGTGCCGTTTATTCTGTTGTGGTCGGCTCTGTGCCGTCTATTGTACTGTGCTCGGCTCTGTGCCGTCTTTTGTACTGTGCTTGGCGGCGTTTATTGTGCTTGGCTCTGTGCCGTTTATTCCTTTTTGCTCGGCTGTCTTGGGCTCGGCTCTTTGCCTTATATTGTGCTCTGCTCTGTTTATTGTGCTCTGTGCCGTTTTTGGTGTTGTGCTTGGTTCTGTGCTTCGCTTTGTGCCGAATATTGTGCTCTGCTGTTTATTGTGTTGTTCTTGGTTCTGTGCTCGGCGTCGTTTATTGTGATGAGCTCTGTGCCGTATATTGTGCTGTGCTCGGCGCTGTGCCGTTTAATGTGCTTGGCTCTGTGACGTTTATTGTGCTCGGCTCTGTGGCGTTTATTGTGCTTGGCTCTGTGGCATTTATTGTGCTCGGCTCTGTGACGTTTATTGTGCTCGGCTCTGTGGCGTTTATTGTGCTCGGCTCTGTGGCGTTTATTGTGCTTGGCTCTGTGGCGTTTATTGTGCTCGGCTCTGTGGCGTTTATTGTACTCGGATCTGTGCCGTTTAATGTGCTTGGCTCTGTGACGTTTATTGTGCTCGGCTCTGTGACGTTTATTGTGCTCGGCTCTGCGGCGTTTATTGTGCTCGGCTCTGTGGCGTTTATTCTGTTCTGCACGTTTAATGGTTTTTGCTCAGCTCTGCGCCTTTAATGGGTTGTGCTCTGCTCTGTACCGTCTTTTGTGCTCTGCTTGGCGCTCTGCTTGGCGCTCTGCTCGGTGCTGGGCTCTGGTGCTGGGCTCTGCGCTCGGTGCGGTGCGCTGGGCTCGGTGCTGTGCTCTGGGCTCGGTGCTGGGCTCTGCGCTCGGTGCTGTGCTTGGGCTATGCGCTTGGTGCTGTGCTCTGCGCTCGGTGCTGTGCTCTGCTCTCGGTCCTGTGCTTGGGCTCTGTGCTGTGCTCTGCTCTCGGTCCTGTGCTTGGGCTCTGCGCTCGGTGCTGTGTTGGGCTCTGCGCTCGGTGCTGGGCTGGGCTCTGCGCTCGGTGCTGGGCTGGGCTCTGCGCTCGGTGCTGGGCTGGGCTCTGCGCTCGGTGCTGTGCAGGGCTCTGCGCTCGGAGCTGTGCTCTGTGCTGTGCTGGGCTCTGTGCTGTGCTGGGCTCTGTGCTCTGTGCTGGGCTCTGTGCTCGGTGCTGTGCTCTGCTCTCGGTCCTGTGTTTGGGCTCTGCGCTCGGTGCTGTGTTGGGCTCTGCGCTCGGTGCTGTGTTGGGCTCTGTGCTCGGTGCTGGGCTCCGCGTTTGGTGCTGTGCAGGGCTCTGCGCTCGGTGCTGTGCTGGGCTCTGCGCTCGGTGCTGTGCTGGGCTCTGCGCTTGGTGCTGTGCTGGGCTCTGCGCTCGGTGCTGTGCTGGGCTCTGCGCTCGGTGCTGGGCTCTGCGCTCGGTGCTGTGCTGGGCTCTGCGCTCGGTGCTGTGCTGGGCTCTGCGCTCGGTGCTGTGCTGGGCTCTGCGCTCGGTGCTGTGCTCGGTGCTGTGCTCGGCTCTGTGCTGGGCTCTGTGCTGTGCTGGGCTCTGTGCTCGGTGCTGTGCTCTGCTCTCAGTCCTGTGTTTGGGCTCTGCGCTCGGTGCTGTGTTGGGCTCTGCGCTCGGTGCTGTGTTGGGCTCTGCGCTCGGTGCTGGGCTCTGCATTTGGTGCTGTGCAGGGCTCTGCATTTGGTGCTGTGCAGGGCTCTGCGCTCGGTGCTGTGCTGGGCTCTGTGCTGTGCTCTGTGCTGTGCAGGGCTCTGCACTCGGTGCTGTGCTCTGTGATGTGTTGGGCTCTGCGCTCGGTGCTGTGCTGGGCTCTGTGCTGTGCTCTGTGCTGTGCAGGGCTCTGCACTCGGTGCTGTGCTCTGTGATGTGTTGGGCTCTGCGCTCGGTGCTGGGCTGGGCGTTTGGTGCTGTGCTGGGCTCTGTGCTCGGTGCTGTGCTGGGCTCTGTGCTGTGCTGGGCTCTGTGCTGTGCTCGGTGCTGTGCAGGGCTCTGCGCTCGGTGCTGTGCTGGGCTCTGTGCTGTGCTGGGCTCTGTGCTCGGTGCTGGGCTCTGTGCTGTGCTGGGCTCTATGTTGTGCTGGGCTCTGTGCTGTGCTGGGCTCTGTGTTGTGCTGGGCTCTATGTTGTGCTGGGCTCTATGTTGTGCTGGGCTCTGTGCTGTGCTGGGCTCTGCGTTTGGTGCTGTGCAGGGCTCTGCGCTCCGCGCTGTGCTGGGCTCTGTGCTGTGCTGGGCTCTGTGCTGTGCTCGGTGCTGGGCTCTGTGCTGTGCTGGGCTCTATGTTGTGCTGGGCTCTGTGCTGTGCTGGGCTCTGTGCTGTGCTGGGCTCTATGTTGTGCTGGGCTCTGTGATGTGCTGGGCTCTGTGCTGTGCTGGGCTCTGTGATGTGCTGGGCTCTGTGCTGTGCTGGGCTCTGCTCTGTGCTGGGCTCTGTGCTCTGTGCTGGGCTCTGTGCTCGGTGCTGTGCTCTGCTCTCGTCCTGTGTTTGGGCTCTGCGCTGTGTTGGGCTCTGCGCTCGGTGCTGGGCTTTGCGTTTGGTGCTGTGCAGGGCTCTGCGCTCGGTGCTGTGCTGGGCTCTGCGCTCGGTGCTGTGCTGGGCTCTGCGCTCGGTGCTGTGCTGGGCTCTGCGCTCGGTGCTGTGCTGGGCTCTGCGCTCGGTGCTGTGCTGGGCTCTGCGCTCGGTGCTGTGCTGGGCTCTGCGCTCGGTGCTGGGCTGGGCTCTGCGCTCGGTGCTGGGCTGGGCTCTGCGCTCGGTGCTGGGCTGGGCTCTGCGCTCGGTGCTGGGCTCTGCGCTCGGTGCTGGGCTGGGCTCTGCGCTCGGTGCTGGGCTCTGCTCTCGGTCCTGTGTTTGGGCTCTGCGCTCGGTGCTGTGTTGGGCTCTGCGCTCAGTGCTGGGCTCTGCGTTTGGTGCTGTGCAGGGCTCTGTGCTCGGTGCTGTGCTGGGCTCTGTGCTGTGCAGGGCTCTGCGCTCGGTGTTGTGCTCTGTGATGTGTTGGGCTCTGCGCTCGGTGCTGGGCTGGGCGTTTGGTGCTGTGCTGGGCTCTGTGCTCGGTGCTGTGCTGGGCTCTGTGCTGTGCTCGGTGCTGTGCAAGGCTCTGCGCTCGGTGCTGTGCTGGGCTCTGTGCTCGGTGCTGGGCTCTGTGCTCGGTGCTGGGCTCTGTGCTCTGTGTTGTGCTGGGCTCTGTGCTGTGCTGGGCTCTGCGTTTGGTGCTGTGCAGGGCTCTGCGCTCGGTGCTGTGCTGGGCTCTGTGCTCGGTGCTGGGCTCTGTGCTCGGTGCTGGGCTCTGTGCTCGGTGCTGGGCTCTGTGCTGTGCTGGGCTCTGTGCTGTGCTGGGCTCTGTGTTGTGCTGGGCTCTGTGCTGTGCTGGGCTCTGCGTTTGGTGCTGTGCAGGGCTCTGCGCTCGGTGCTGTGCTGGGCTCTGTGATGTGCTGGGCTCTGTGCTCGGTGCTGTGCTGGGCTCTGTGCTGTGCTCGGTGCTGTGCAGGGCTCTGCGCTTGGTGCTGTGCTGGGCTCTGTGCTGTGCTCGGAGCTGTGCAGGGCTCTGCGCTCGGTGCTGTGCTGGGCTCTGTGCTGTGCTGGGCTCTGTGCTGTGCTCGGGCTGTGCAGGGCTCTGCGCTCGGTGCTGTGCAGGGCTCTGCGCTCGGTGTTGTGCTGGGCTCTGTGCTGTGCTGGGCTCTGTGCTGTGCTCGGTGCTGTGCAGGGCTCTGCGCTCGTGCTGTGCTGGGCTCGGTGCTGTGCTGGGCTCTGTGCTGTGCTCGGTGCTGTGCAGGGCTCTGCGCTCGTGCTGTGCAGGCTCTGCGCTCGGTGTTGTGCTGGGCTCTGTGCTGTGCTGGGCTCTGTGCTGTGCTCGGTGCTGTGCAGGGCTCTGCGCTCGGTGCTGTGCTGGGCTCTGTGATTTGCTGGACTCTGTGCTCGGTGCTGGTAGCTGTGTGACGTTTTTGCTCGCTTACATTGGTGGTCCAGCGGCGGGAGGCGCGTGGCTTTCGTGACATCATGCCGACGACCAACGAAGAGAGAGAGGACGCTGGAAGCGGGACCGCCATCGCTGGAGGAGCTAAGGGCCGATGTCGGTGAGTATGTGTGGACCGGTGGAGGACTCGAGGCCGAGGTAGGTGAGTATATGCTCTCCACACCCACCCTGCTTGCTCGGCCGGTTACCAAGCTTAGGTGAGCCCCCGGCTTGGCTTGGCTTGGGCCTAGAGGACCTGTCGAGCCGGGGACTTGCCTGAGCATGGAGGCCGGTCGAGTTGCATGCTCGGGCGTCCTCCAGGCTCAAGCGAGTCCCCAGCTCGGCTGGGTCTCTAGGCCAACGCCAAGCCGGGGCTCGCCTAAGCTTGGATACCGGCCGAGCAAGCAGGGTGGGTGTGGAGAGTACATACTCACCTACATTAGCCCTCAGCTCCAGCGGTGGCTGTCGCAGGCTGCTCGGCCGGCCTCCAGGCTCAGGCGAGCCCCCGGCTTAGCTTGGGCCTACAGGCCCAGCCGAGCCGGGGCTCGCCTAAGCCTGGAGGCCGGCCGAGCAGCCTGCAACAGCCACCGCTAGAGCTCCGGGCCAATGTAGGGGGATGTTGCCTACACATACTCACCTACATCGGCCTTAGCTCCTCCAGCGATGGCGGTCCCGCTTCCAGCGTCCTCTCTCTTCGTTGGTCGCCAGCATGATGTAACGAAAGCCTTTGACCCCGGCATTTTGACCCGGGGTCAAAGGCTTTCGTGACGTCATACCGGCGACCAAAGGAGACAGAGAGGACGCTGGAAGCGGGACCGCCATCGCTGGAGGAGCTAAGGGCCGATGTAGGTGAGTATGTGTAGGCAACATCCTCTTACATTGGCCCGGAGCTCCACCGGTGGCTGTCCTCTGGCTGTCGCAGGCTGCTAGGCCGCCCTCCAGGCTTAGGCGAGTCCCCGGCTCGGCTGGGCCTGTAGGCCAAACCAAGCCGGGGCTCGCCTGAGCCTGGAGGCCGGCCTTGCAGCCTGCTCGGCCGGAGGAGGTCACCGCTGGAGCTCAGGGCCGATTTAGGGGAGTATGTTTTGGGAACTTCGGCCCTGAGCTCCAGCGGTGACCGTCCTCTGGCTGTCGCTGGCTGCTCGGCCGGCCTCTAGGCTTAGGCGAGTCCCCGGCTCGGCTGGGCCTGTAGGCCCAAGCCAAGCCAGGGGCTCGCCTGTCGGATATAATCTCTGCACGTGAATACAACACGTTTATATATATTGGATTTATCAGCCAAGCCTCCAATATGTCTATATTGGACTTACTGGACCTACCTCGGCAGTCGTCTCCAATATATCAGGGATTATTATTTCATAAGAAACTTATACGAGACACAAATATCAATCGTTTATATCTTCTAGAAATTATCCTGAATTCTTTTAATTGTCTGTGTTTTGCTTTAAAAAATACAATAATCAATAATCGGATAAAAATATATATATATTATTACGTATACAAAGAATTTCAAATCTCATATCATGAACAACAATTTATAAACCACACTCCATCAGCATATAAAAACTAGCTTCACAATATATGTATCTCCGGTTAGTAACTGCATATATGATTAATATCATTTACCTTATCAGTTAGTAACTAATACACAAATGGTTAATAAACATTTCTGCTTAATACAACATGCAATTCCAGCAAAAATGTTTAACCAGCCAGCTCTTATAGATATATATATATCTCTGCTACATGGATCAACAAAAGATGAGCTAATTTAATAATAAGTAATAAAAAACTTATTTAGTGAATCCTCCCCTAATCTCGAGAATTAAATTCTAATCTTTTGCTTTTTATTTTGTAGTTATATAATTCCTTGCTTTTTAATTTTAATCACAGTAATTTCCAAATTCAATATATATATATATTGGTATCAATCTTGCAACATTTCTTTAGGAATAAATCCTTATATCCACCTCTTCATATTTCCATCTGCAGATTAGAAATACTTAGAATTTGGATTTTAACCTTATCCGAGAAGTCTCAGTCTACGTTGCAAAAATCTCTACAAATATATTTTTACATTAATTCCTTATTTCATACATTACCTGTCCAATTTGGATGTTGATAAGTCTGCCTTGGAATTTTCTATGTGATGCTTTGTTTTGGAATATGTGAAAATTATCGATATTAGATAATCAATGCATGTGAGTTAGAGATTGGTGAGAATATTGATTGCCTCATGTCTTGGGATCTGATGCATGGTGATGTGAGTCTGATGTGAGTCTCTGTCTGTTGAAATCTCTGACTGTTCAGAAGGTCATGTGTAATGGACGTCTTAGTGCATTGCGATGCGTCCCGATGGCTGGCAATCTCTGACTTCTCAGAGTGTCATATATAATGAATGTCTGAGTGCATGGCGATGTGAGTCTGTCTGCTGACATCTCTGACTGACTTACCAAAAACTTTTTCCCGCTTATTATAGCCACACAGTTAATATTAATGATAATATAAATCATTATTTTTACTATCCTGTAGGGCAGTGTTGCACTTCTATTTAATTCCAATTAATTCCCCAATTTCTTTTCTCGGTCTTTATCTAGGGTCACAAGGTCAGACTTAGCTTAACAAAGACCTTGTCTTCTAACTAGACTGTCTTGAGATTTATAGCTCTCCTCCCTTTTGGTTGCTTAGATCAGCTAAATTCTTTCCTGGTTAACTCACAGAATCTATTCTTTAGTAAATTTTATTTACCAATTATATACTTTCTACAATATTTTGGAGTATATATTTCATACTGTAATTATAATAAAATATACCTTGATTATAAACATATATTTTGTGAATATAATTCTATATTACAGAATATTTTCTCTTATTCCTATACTCAAAAGACAAAATCTCTTTTGTTTTAAAAGTTTAAAACAGACCAATAATTTACTTATGACATGTCTTAGCATTATATCACATTCATTCTAGGTTCCTTCATGTCTGGGACTTCTTAACCCAGGAATGAACTTTGTAAAAAAGAATCTTGTTCATTTCTAAACCTAGAGAATACTTTGAAAGAAAAACTGTCTTTAAAACAAAATGGCTACAGGCATCCATTTTAAATTCGCCTTTTCTGTGTAATATACCTGACACGCCTGAGCCTGGAGGCCGGCCTAGCAGCCTGCTCGGCCGGAGGAGGTCACCGCTGGAGCTCAGGGCCGATTTAGGGGAGTATGTTTTGGGAACTTCGGCCCTGAGCTCCAGCGGTGACCGTCCTCTGGCTGTCGCTGGCTGCTCGGCGCCTCTAGGCTTAGGTGAGTCCCCGGCTCGGCTGGGCCTGTAGGCCCAAACCAAGCCGGGGGCTCGCCTGAGCCTGGATGCCCGCCGAGCAGGCCGCGACAGCCGGAGGACGGTCACCGCTGGAGGATCGGGGCCTGCGCCGTGTAAACAAACGGGTAGCTGCGCGCGGCTGGTGCCGATTTTTTATTTTTATTTTTTTCGCAGGCGGCCGGCACGCGCAGCTACCTGCTTGTTTTAACGGCCACTTTCAAATGTCCGTCGCGCATGCGCAGACCGCTTTTGGCGACGGACACTTGAAGGCTTATTCTTTTATAGTATAGATTTTTTGTGATACTTTAAGCATTTTTCTTAATTTTTTCTTTTTTTTAAAAGTCCGATTTTTTTTTTTTTTTAAAGTTTAAGCTAAATGGCCAAGAAAGGTAACTTCTCCTTGCATACCCACAATTTTCTGCCATTCTTTAATTTTTACAAGCCCAGGGACTCCTAGGGCACCTTAACTCTGTGCAAACTCCCTGCACAGCTCCCTCACTTAGACAGACTCCGCTGCGACTGAGTGGTAGACTAGGGATGAGCCGAACACCCCCCGAGTTCGGTTCGGGGCCGAACCCGAACTTCCCATATGTTCGGGTCCGAACCCGAACCCGAACTCAAACTCCATGCAAGTCAATGGGGCTGAAAATTCGGTTTTTAGAGTGCCCTCCAAGAGGGCATATATGCTAGATATTTGCCATAAAAGGTGTATGGGGGTCCGGGTAGTGCCCTGGGGGACAGGAAACCAGGACAAAAACTTTAAAAAAAAAACTTTTTAACGGGACAGTGAGTTTTCCATGAAATAAGGGTTAAAAATAAAAACTCAAATATCGTGCCTAGGAGGTCCCCATAACCTGCCCGTGAAGTGGCGGATTTGTAGGATGTATAGAAACACTTAAAAACAAAAAAATGATGTTTCAAATGACGGTAAATGCTTTTCCTTTAATCTATCCATAAACAACTGCTTGGGGCGGCAGTCTGTATGTAAAGAGGAGACATTTTCGTAGACGCAGAAAAAGTTTACTGATTTTTTTGGCTAAATTATTGTGAAACTTCTGCAGGCTTTGGATGAAAGTAACAATAGGTGCTTCAAAATTGGTCCTTTAGCATCCCTAACAGTGCCGTCACACAGTAACCCCTCTGAGGATATGAATCTGATACAGGCGTCAGTGGCAGTGCACACAAATATTGTGCTTTTGGTGCCAGGCCAGCAAGTATCATCATACAGTAACCCCTCTGTGGTATTGTGGACGAATGCAGGGGTGGACCATGTGGTCCTATATTGAAAAGATATGATTCTGGTCAAGGCGTCAGTGCACCCAGATATTGTGCTTTTGGTGCCAGGCCTGCAAGTGCCATCATAATACAGTAACCCCTCTGTGGTATTGTGGAAGAGTGCAGGGTTGGACCCTGCGGTTCAAAAAATTAAAACTATATAAATCTGGCACAGGCGTCAGTGCAGCCAAATATTGCGCCTTTCATGGCAGCAAGTGCCTTCACACCGTAATCCTTTTGTGGTATTGTAGAAGAGTTCAATGCTGGAGGTCTTGTGAATGCAGAAGAGGACATCCCCGATCTATTCCAATACTTCAGCATCAGGGGATTGATAGCTGCTGATCCAGGACTGATTCATTTTTATAAATGTCAGCCGGTCTACAGCGTCGGTGGACAGATGCACTCTTTTATCTGTGACAAAACCTCCAGCGGCACTGAACGTCCTTTCGGAAAGCACGCTAGATGAAGGGTAACCTAGTAACTGCATAACATATTGGCTAAGTTCTGGCCAGTGATCCAGTGAAAATTTAAAATGCATCAGTCAAGCGGCCCTGGCCTTGACCACTATTCCTCTGATCATCCGCAGCCTCAGAAGCACGTGTGTCATCACTTGGTAACCTATCAGTGCCTGGAAAGGTGTTACACAAGTTTCGCCTTAGAGCGTCCTCAAGTTTTTTCATCCTGTTCTCCCTCTGTGTGGGCAGGATGAGCTCTGCAACTTTACACTTGTATCGGGGATCAAGAAAGGTTGCCAACCAGTATTGATCACTCTCCTTGATAGCACGAATCCTGGGGTCCTTTAGCAGGCTTTGCATTATAAGGGAGCCCATGCAGTGTAGGTTGGAGGTGGCATTAGCTTCCGAGTCTTCCTGGTCAATGAGAATGACCCCATCGTGCACTTCCTCCTCCCAGCCACGCACTAGCTCTTGTGTTTCTGGGCACACAAAACTCTCCCTTGAGGAATCCCCACCTTCAATGCCCCCACTACTTAAATATTCCTCCTCCTCATCCTCCTCCTGTCTGATCTGAGTAGGACCCACTGGAATGCTGTCTGCGGAAAGACTGGGGCCTTCAGAGCTAGGGAAGGCCTCCTCTTCCTCCCGCTGCTCTGCCTCTAGAGCCACATCTATTATTCCCTGCAGAGTGTGCTCCAGCAGGAACACTAAAGGAATTGTGTCACTGATGCATGCACTGTCCCTGCTCACCATCCTCGTTGCCTCCTCAAATGGTGACAGTACAGTGCATGCATCCTTGATCATCAGCCACTGCGGGGGGAAAAAAACAAGTTGACCTTAACCTGTCCTTGTGCCATACTCACAGAGGTACTCGTTGATGGCCCTCTGCTGCTTGTGCAGACGCTGCAGCATTGCTAATGTCGAGTTCCACCTGGTGGGCATGTCACAGATCAGACGGTTTGTGGGAAGGTGGAATTCTCTTTGAATTTCTGCCAGGCAAACGCTTGCTGGGAATGACCGTCTGAAGTGGCTGCAGACTTTTCTGGCCTGGCTGAGAAGCTCTGGCAGCCCTGGGTACTTGGTTAGGAAATGATGTACCACTAGATTTAGGATGTGTGCTAGGCATGGTACATGCGTCAATTTACCCTTGCATAGGGCGGAGAGAAGATTGCTGCCATTATCACAGACGATCATTCCCAGCTGAAGTTGGCATGGTGTTAACCATCTCTGCACCTGGCTCTGCAGAGCGGACAGAATTTATGGCCCGGTGTGTCTCCTGTCCCCTAAACAAACCATCTCATGCACAGTATGGCTTCTTTTTGCTTGAGCCATTGCGTAGACCCTGTCAGGCATCGGTTTAACTGCAACTTCGCCAGAGACACAGAAGGAGGAGGAGGAAGAGGGAGAGGTGGTGGTGGTGGAGCAGACAGGACTCATACAAGCAGCTTTCTGGAGGCATGGTGGATGAACAAGCTCCATCACAGAGCCCCGTCTTGGATCCCTCCCAGCTACAATTAGTTACCCAGTGTGCCGTGAAGGAAATGTAACAACCCGGTCCATGCTTGCTGGACCACGTGTCTAAAGTCACATTCACCTTTCTGCTGACTGCCTTTCCCAATAACTCGATAACATTGTCTTCCACGTGCTGGTATAGTGCTGGAATGGCCTTGCGTGAAAAGTAATGGCGGTTTGGAACCTGCCACTGTGGTACAGCACATTCAGCAAATTCACGGAAGAGAGCAGAGTCCACCAGCTGGAAAGGCAGCAGCTGCAATGCGAGTAATTTTGCTAAGCTGGCATTTAGACACTGTGCTTTGGGATGGTTGGGACTATATTTTTTCTTACGCTGCAGCAGCTGCGGCAACGTAATCTGACTGTGTAAATCTTCAACTGATGGGATGCTGTCACATTGTGAGGAAGGACCTGGTACATCCATTACTGTAGCATCATCCCTGTCAGTGGAGGTTGTAGGCAATGACATGGCAGGACATACAGTGGGGGTAGAGACAGGTGAGGAGGAGGACCTACGCAAAGTTTTGCGCCGACGGGATGTGTGGCAGGAGGTCATATGTCGCCTCAAGCACGTGGTACCCAAGTGTCCGGTGTCTTTCCCACGCTTAAGCCTCATCTGACATAGATTACAAATCGCAATGGTGGGGTCTGCTGCACATTTCTTAAAGAACTAACAAGCAGACAGCAGAGTTCCTGCATGTGTTCTTTAATAAATGTGCAGCAGACCCCACAGTTGCGACTTGTAATCTATGTCAGCAGCTCTGACATCTGATGCCTTGGACTGGCTAGTGCTATGGTTGGTCATAGAGGATGTTGTGCCTCGTGTTTGCTGTGCCTCCTCCTCCTCCCCCTCCTCTTCACTTGATTCCTCTGTTTGATCTTGCACCCAGGTGGAGTCAGTGACCTCATCATCAATGTCATCTTCACCCCCTATCTCCTCGTCACTGGAGCCAACTTAGCAGTATGCTGCAGCTGCTGGGGCAACATGAGTGCCAGTTTTTTGTGTGTCATCACTGGCATCCCCTTCCTCTAGGTTGATTATACTCCCTTCCTGAACCTCAGAGATTGAATCAGAGCACTGTACTTGCTGCGCATCCTCAAGCAGCATGTCACTGCCATTGTAGTCAAACAATTCAGCTGACTCCTCCGTGTGTGATAGCGAGGCTACGGCAGGAGTAGCTGTGGACATGGAGGCTGCATTAGATGCTTTGGCAGCTGAGGTGGACTGTAAAGCACTACAAGCCTGGCTGGCAGAGGACTCGGAGGATGAGGATGGCCTGGTTAGCCAATCCACCAAATCCTCTGTATGTTGCTGCTGCTTAAGACGGCCAGCACCAGTTAGAAAGGACAAGCGTGCCCCTGCAGAGGATGCACCACGTCCACCACAACCAGAGGCACAGCTTCCCGACACAGTGGCTGCTTGCCCTCTTATCTGCGTCTGGCAGTGTCTGCCTGTCCTTTTTGTTCTTTCAGACATGGTTAGTGATATATAGATTAAATACTGTATATACAGAACTCTGATTCAACTATGGTATAAATATTAAAGATTTACAGAACTCTAGTATAACTCAGTGAGACATCCTGATAGCTGGCAGCCAGTAACAAGACATATATTACAATTCCTTCCTATAAATCAGTGTGACCCCCTGATGGGTGGCAGTGAGAAGCCACAGATTACAATTCGCATAAATCTGCTAGAAGTATGTGGGACCTCCTGATGGGTGGCAGTTAGAAAACACAAATTTCAATTTGCATAAATCTGCTAGAAGTATGTGGGACCCCCTGATGGGTGGCAGTGAGAAGCCACAGATTACAAATCTCAGAAACCTCCTATAAATCAGTGTGACCCTCTGATAGGTGGCAATGAGAAGCCACAGATTACAAATCTCAGAAACCTCTTATAAATCAGTGAGACCCCTGATGGGTGGCAGTGAGAAGTCACAGATTATAAATCTCAGAAACCTCCTATAAATCAGTGTGACCCCCTGATGGGTGGCAGCCAGTGAGAACACACGGATTTTAACAATTCCCAAATATTTTGTAGAAATAGTGACCTCCAAAACACTTGCTGACAGTGACAAGAGACCGATCACCTCAATTCCCACATATTTATTAAAAATTAGTGACCCCCAAAATACTGCGTGGTACTGGCTGTGTGACAAGACACACATCACCTCAATTCCCAGATATTTGGTAGAAATGAGACCCCTCCCCAGTAGCATGGCAGACTGGCAGTAAGAACACACAACAACAATCTCCTATGAAATCTCCTCTCAAATGCGTGCAGAAGCGCTGTGTGGAAACCTTATATAGTGTGCTGTGGAACTTAGCTCTGTGAGCCCATGATTGGGCAAAATTTGCCCAATCAGGACTCTGAGCCGTGATTGGCATAGTGTTGAACCTGTCTTGCACCAGACCTGTGGTCAGGTGCAAGGCTGTAGCCAATTACGAGCTCCAGGCCAGTGGGAAAGTGCATTGTGGTCCATTGTGGTCGAACATGCGGCGAACACCCGGAAATGTTCGGAGTTCACGAGCAGACCGAACAGGCTAAGTTCGGTCCGGACTCCGAACCGTCCGAACCGAACAGCTCAACCCCAATGGCTACCAATGCAGAAAAAAGAAAACAAACAATACTCAGGATACTAAACTACAACCTTCCATCTCCCTTAGTCAACAAAAAAAACACCTTCTATCACCTAAAATCTGCCTAATTTCCTTTGTACAGCGCTACAAAACCTGTAGGCGCTTTCCATTAAACTTTCACTCAAATCCTTCAATATTACTTTATCCTCTAAGATTGTAAGCTCTTAAAGCAGGAACTCTTTGCCTACTGTATTATGATGAACATTATATAATATAATATATATATATACAGTGGCAAGAAAAAGTATGTGAACCCTTTGGGATTACGTGGAGTTTTGCATGAATTGGTCATAAAATGTGCTCTGATCTTCATCTTATTCACTACAATTTGAAAAACACAGTCTGCTTAAAATAATGCAACACAAACATTATATGTTTTCATGTGTTTATTGAACAGAACATGTAAACATTCACAGTGCAGGGTGGACAAAGTATGTGAACCTTTGGACTTATTAACTGGTTGACCCTCCTTTGGCAGCAATAACCTCAACCAAACGTTTCCTGTAGTTGCAGATCAGACCTGTACAATGATCTGGAGTAATTTTGGACCACTCCTCTTCACAAAACTGTTTCAGTGTAGCAATATTCTTGGGATGTTTGGTGTGAATCGCTCTCTTAAGGTCATGCCACAGCATTTCAATCGGGTTGAGGTCAGGACTCTGACTGGGCCACTCCAGAAGGTGTATTTTGTTTTGTTGAAGCCATTCTTTTGTTGAATTACTTGTACGCTTTGGGTCATTGTCCTGTTGCATCACCCATCCTCTGGGGAGCTTCAGTTGGCGGACAGATGCTCTTACGTTTTCCTGCAAAATGTCTTGATAAACTCTAGAATTCATTTTTCCATCAATTACAACAATCCGTCCAGGCACTGAGTCAGCAAAGCAGCCCCAAACCATGATGCTCCCTCCGCCATGTTTTACAGTGGGAATGAGGTTTTGATGTTGGTGTGCTGTGCCTTTTTTTCTCCACACATAGTGTTGTGTGTTTTTTCCAAACAACTCAATTTTGGTTTCATCTGACAGCACAATATTTTGCCAGTAGTGCTGTGGAACATCCAGGTGCTCTTTTGCAAATTTCAAACCTGCTGCAATATTCTTTTTGGACATCAATGGCTTCCTCCGTGGTGTCCTCCCATGTACTCCATTCTTGTTTAATGTTTTCCTTTTTGTAGGAGTGTCAACAAAAATGTTAGCATGTGCCAGAGATTTCTGTAAGTCTTTAGCTGACACTCTAGGATTCTTGAAATGAATACGTATCTGGTCAGCGCGAACAAACGCTAGGGATATCAGTTTCTATGCATCAGAAGAACCGCATGATAGAACGCGGAAGCCACGTATCACGCATGCGCAAAATGGCGCTATCTCCGCGGAATAGGGAGAAGCTTCACAACGAGGTATTGAAGTCACATCACGTATGCGCAAAATGGCGCCATCTCTGCGGAATAGAGAGAGGCTTCAGAACGAGGCATTGAATGCACGCCATCTGCTAATTGGAGACATGTGGGAACACTTAATTTCTGATTTTGGACATATCAACATGCATGGAAGTTCTAATCTATTGATACCAGCTGATGAAGCCGTAGCTTAGCGGCGAAACGCGTCCTGGACCTTTACTTTGTTTTAATTATTTTTAATAAATTTTATAAGAACGAGTTCCAGCATTCTACTTGTTTTTTCTTGGATTTGACCTTGTGAACTCCAGAGGCGTCTATCTTGAGCTTGAATAGGCTCCAACAAATGTGAGTTGTCATTCATTATGAGATTCATATCAAATCTGTAAAAATTCAGATACACACAGAGATTCCTTCTGTTTTATTCCTATATTCCTTCACCGACCAAACGGTGAAGATTCCTCGATATTAAGTAGTGGGTTTCCTGAGAATACTCAAGAAAAACAACCCACAGGCGTTTATCCACTCAGAGCCAGTGTTGGGGCTCTTGCTTTGTGAGTGAATACATGATCCCATTATAGAATATATATCCTGTACGAGATATACTGCACCAATATTGTGTTCTATCTTCTTGTCTCTACATATTTTTATCTATATTGAGGACGTTACTATGAGAATCGCCCGATATCCGTAGCGTTTGTTTGCGCTGACCAGATACGTATTCATTTCCATTGTCTATCCTGGTTTGGGGGAAACCACTGATCATCTGGTTTAGCTGGTATTGGGTGGTGGCACGTTTATTGGGCGCTTACCATTGTTTTTATTGTGTGATTTGTTTAACTCTAGGATTCTTCTTTACCTCATTAAGCATTCTGCGCTGTGCTCTTGCAGTCATCTTTACAGGACGACCACGCCTAGGGAGAGTAGCAACAGTGCTGAACTTTCTCCATTTGTAGACAGTCTATCTTACCGTGGACACATGAACATCAAGGTTTTTGGAGATACTTTTGTAACCCTTTCCAGCTTCATGCAAGTCAACAATTCTTGATCGTAGGTCTTCTGAGAGCGCTTTTCTGCGAGGCATGGTTCACATCAGGCAGTGCTTCTTGAAACCAGTAAACCCAAAACTGTTGTTTGTTTTTAAAGGGCAGGACGGCTTTCAGCAACACATCCAATAATATCACACTGATTGGACTCAAGGTTGGCTCACTCCTGGCTCCAATTAGCTCTTGGAGAAGTCATTAGGCTAGGGGTTCACATACTTTTTCCACCCTGCACTGTGAATGTTTACATGTTATATTCAATAAACACATGAAAACATATAATGTTTGTGTTGTATTATTTTAAGCAGACTGGGTTTTTCAAATTGTTGTGACTTAAATGAAGATCAGAGCACATTTTATGACCAATTCATGCAAAACTCCACGTAATCCCAAAGGGTTCACATACTTTTTCTTGCCACTGTGTATATATATATATATTCCAGTACACAGGTTACAAAACCTGTAAATGACTCCAGTCAGCCATTTTGGCAATTATTCAATAGGGGACTCAATCTCTACTAAAGATATAATTATAGTAATATTTATCAGTCGTTCAGCAGCAAAGAAACTACACAGGCATGCTTGTCCCTTATACAAAACATATAACCTATATTAAGGTGTGGTCAATCCCTTTGTGCTGGACTCAAAGACCAGAGGAAAATAACTGACCACGCCTCTTTTGGGAAATTTATAATTTATTTTAAGGCAGATTGACGATGCCCATCACCTTGATACACTATTTTTTATATATATATCATACATCAGCTTGTATCATCCCTTCACACTTTAAATCCAGCTCAAACAATTCCTTTGTCTCTTTCACATCTGCTTTGCATCTGCTTCGTAGCTCTGTCATCCTGCGGCCGCATGCTCCTCAATGCTCCTCAAGGGGATGCTTGAGAGGCCCCTGCAGGCTGCCCTCTACAGTGCCTGGTTAGAGGGCCGTGTCTGCCTGATCTTTTAGTAACAAGAATGTTTTATCCCATAGGCTTCAATGTTAAAAATATTTCTGTTTTAATTCAATCTCTAATAAACCGTTGCTTATAATATTCTGCAGTAAAAAGTCTCTTTATTTCTAGATTTTTTAGTATTTTTTATACTTTTTTCAAAAAAATTATTTCGAACTCTAACCGAACATGCGGAAATGTTCAAAGTTCGCGAACTGTCGAACGCCCGATGTTCGATGCAAACTCCAAACATATCGAACCGAACAGATCATCCCTAAGTGGGAGTTGCTTGGATTGCTGTTGGGAGGAAGCTTATCAGTATTAGTGTTCATGCAATGATATTTATTTTCCAGTTATCCTCAGCACTAATGACATAAATCTACATACAATGGACATGTTAAATATCTAAACTCTAGCCAAGCCACATGGTTTTTATTCTTTCCCCATTATAACTGTAACAATTATAGACCTGATTCACATAAAAGAAAAGCTTTCGCTTCATCCAGGCTTTTCGACCTAGAATGATCATTCTCCGTAGATATATTCGCCCAATGGAAACCGTTACCGGCCTTTATAACAGATTATTTTCTTTTTAGTTTCCACATTCGAGATGCTCAGAGCGTTGCCTTCCAGGATACAGAAAAGCCCCCCAAGAGGGATATCACGCCTGCTGCTATGACTGCATCCCATGCTCTGAGGGGGAGATATCCAATGAGACGGGTAATGTATGTGACGTATCGGGGTACAACACGTTCAAAGACATTGGAATGAATCAGAACAAAATAATGACTTAATATTTTAGAGCATTAAAAAGGCTTTTTCCTCGCAGTTACAGCTTTGCTCATATATGCTTAAATGAAAAGATCAATACTTATGATAGTCTTTGAGAGTCCCAGAGACACCATCAACTGACACAGTCACATCAACCGACAACCCAATGAATACATTGAATAAATGTGTCTGTCATGGAACCAGATTCCGTATTTGTTTGCCCCTATGCTTTTACTTGAAATGGACTATTCCACTCTCCCTGTCTCACTCACATAGTTTAGCCCAGCCTATTTCCTGCTTCTGCAAGTAGCTCTCGCTGCCAGTCTACCATAAAGGCATGTGAGTAAAGATCCTGTTCTGTACTGGGTGATTGCATCCTGTTTTTACCTTCTCCCCATAACAAAGCCCACCAAGAGAAGCCCTCTCTACCCCATCTCCCCATAACAAAGGCTACCAAAAGAAGCCATCTCTACCCCCTCTTCCCATAACAAAGCAAACTAAGAATGCCCGCTCTACCCCCTTCTCCTCATAACAAAGCTTACCAGGAGAAGCCCTCTCTACCCCATCTCACCATAACAAAGCACACCAAGAGAAGCCCTCTCTTACCTCAAGTCACCTTTTATTTGCTGGTACTTTCCCAATAAAGTAAAGAAAATATAAAGGACTTTGTCTGCTTTCAAAAGGGGATGAGTTAAGCTATCTGACTTCAATCATATCCTGCATGTGACATTCACTTCTTGCATATGACCTTGGGGTTGCAAAATAGTGTCTCTACTGAAAGGCTGCACATTTCCGAGCTATCTGTTTTTGGAATATACACACTAGGTGGAGATATGCAGCATAAACACACACTCTCACTCACAAATGCATAGATAAACAAACCTTCCTGGAACTCTCCTGCTTCCTACCTGTTCTTTGACAGAGAAGATATCCTGTAGCTTTCTAGAAGTGCTTTATCTTGGAGGATCTGTCCTCACCCCTGCTTCTTGCTGCTCTTTCAGCTAATCCCCGTCAAACGATCATACACCGCTGAGTTTCTGCTTGATTTTAATCAAATTGTTTCCATTACACCATCGCCAACATCCAGTCTATTTATGGAAAATAAATTGTCAGTTGCCAAATTATGGCTGAAAATCATGAAGCACATTTGCAAACTGTATGCACTATTTGACAGTCAGATGGCGCCTCTACTGGCCAAAAGTGCAACTACATCGCTATAATAACTATAAGAGTAATCACTGTGCCACTTCCCTTCATGTTAGAAGTATTTCACTTGTCTGGATCCTTAAATCAAATCAAACGTTTCTGTCTCGGATTCTCCATTTGGTCCCAATTCTGATATTTCCACATAATGAAACTCCATCATCAGCAAACAGCGCATTCACCATCTATATTCCCTACGTGGCAGCATCCTGTGGACTTTACACATTTTATCCTCTAAAGTGAGGCCGTCTCCCTGAATATAAAATCACACCACCCCCCCTCATCTCTCTATATCAACATCATGTTATCATATTTTACTTAATATCTGTTTATTACTGGTGCGGGCATCATGTATCATAATGAAAACAATCAGTAAGTAAAAGGCACACAACAGTACGCACAAAGTGAAATACAGTAGAAATGGACATTAAAAACCTGGTTGTGTATGTTTACGCAACCTTCATGATAAGAGAAGAAATGTAGGTCACATGACTCCCTCACCTCTATGGGTTTAGGTTCAGGAATGCAATATGGGGTGGGGGGAGGATGTGGAATCAGTGGATGACTCTTTAATAATTGGAGTGAGTTCCAGTTGTACAGGATGTAGTGGAGTTGGGAAGTTGTTCCACAAATGGGGCCCAAACTACAGCCTTGACACACCTGTGCAGAACGGTTTCTGTCCTTTCATATGAAGTGTAACAAGGTATGTGACTTTTGAATGAGGGGGGCTTGCAGATATTTTCCGTTGACAAAGGATCACTTTCTCTCCAGCCACCACTAAAATACATGATAAATGCTTTACGATTCTGCCAGAGACGGGTCCCTTGGGTAGAAACATGGATGCAGAGTCAGAGAAGGGGAAAAGGGGATATTATCATCTAGAATTTGGGAACAGAACATCCTGAATTTACCCCAGAATAATTGAATAGCAGGACAGGACCAGAGTGAAATAAAGATGCAGATTTGATGTGGTAATATGGACCGTTATTGCACTGCTCACAGGAAAAATGAGCCGGAGCCAGGTAAACTTTGAGCACGATATCATGCAGCTTCTCCCAGTAGATATTGGACTGGAGAGAATGTTTGACTTCATGGACGCCTTAATGACCTCCTCTGTAGACAGGCTAGAGAGGGTATCTGACCAAGACACCATGCCATCTGCACATGGAAGCTCTGAAGAAAGTCTACGGATTGTGACATATAGCAGCACTGTGGGCAGTCTAGTGTATTCTGAGACATGGGAATTGTGTTGAGGGTTATTTTTTTAGGTCGTGGGTACCAGTTCTCTTAATTGTGAGTGTTGGAAAGTATTAACATGCAAATAACATGCAAATAAAAAAGAGGTGAAGGGACAAGGAGGAAATCTGCTCACAAAATTAATAATACAAATGTGATAGGTGCATTTTGGGGTCGAAGCAATATCCTAGCCAGCCAAATAAGTTAGGGGACGTAGAGACAGGGCCGGCCAATCCATGGGTCCAGACGAGGCAATGGCTCCATGAAGCAGTTTGCCAGGGGCAGCTTTTCGGCCTCAACTAAGAACACCGCACATTACTAGGAGTTTTATTGCTGGGTTAATCTGTGATACGCTGATATACGGTGCATGTGTATTTGTTTTTTGTTGGGGGGGCAGCATTTCATCCTTGGACCCAGGCAGCACAGTGTTTTGGGCCAGCCCTGCATAGAGAGGTTCTTCTCTGAAAACTGGGGTGACGAAGAATCAATTGAAATCTAGACTGTGACTTTTGTAAATGCAGGCGGGTACAGACCCTTTACCAGGAATATTATGTCATCTTATTTCTCTTGTTTCAGATAGTAACAACTGCCTGAAGTGTCCGGATGATGAATGGCCAGATCAGAGACGCATCGTCTGTATCCTAAAACATATGAATTCTTATCCTATGAACATGATGTTATGACCGTCTTATTAGCTGTCATTTCCATATTATTCTCTTTTCTAACTATTTTCATTCTAATAATCTTCATTTTATTCATGAAAAGTCCAGTTGTGAGAGCAAACAATCAGGACCTGAGCTTCCTCCTCCTGGTGTCCATCATGCTGAGCTTCCTCTGTGTCTTCCTGTTCCTCGGCCGCCCTGTGGATATAACCTGCAAGCTGCGTCAGACCACTTTTGGGACCATCTACTCGGTGGCTTTATCTTCTGTACTGGCCAAGACGATCATTGTTTGTATTGCGTTCAAAGCCACCAAACCGGGCAGCATCTGGAGGAAGTGGGTGGGAGTCAGAATGTCTCATTATGTCGTCACAATATGCTCCTCAATACAGGTGCTGATTAATGTGATCTGGTTGTCCCTCTGTCCTCCTTTCCAGGAATATGATAAGTTTTCTTACCCCGGGAAGATCATCATCCAGTGTAATGAAGGCTCAGTCATTTCCTTTTATTCTGTATTGGGTTACATGGGGATTCTGGCCGCTGTGAGTTTTCTTCTGGCTTTCATGGTGAGGACATTACCGGACAGTTTTAATGAGGCCAAGTACATCACCTTCAGCATGCTGGTGTTCTGCAGTGTCTGGATCGCCATGATCCCGGCCTATCTGAGCACCAAAGGGAAGGACATGGTGTCTGTAGAGATCTTTGCTATATTGACCTCCAGTGCTGGGTTATTATCTTGTATATTTTTCCCAAAATGTTACATTCTGTTAATGAAGCCAGAGCTGAACACCAGAAAGCAATTAATGGGAAAAATACAATCTTAATAGATGTTTTGCTATTACTTTATCATGTGAATTTACTGAAAACGCTGTCATCAAAGAGTCATGATGTCATCACCTTATTCACCCAAGAAGTTTTAATGTCCTTAAAATTGTATGAAAATAAAGGGATTCTTTAGTTGTTACAATGTGGCTCTTTGTTTTAAAAGAATTTCATTCAAAAAGTGGTGGTCTAGAAAAAAGTATGGTGTAGAAGACCCTATTTTTACTTTTGAAATGTATAGGGAGTTGCCCTATCTGCCCTTATGCAGGATCCCCCACTGGGAATAATGGGGGGGGGGGGTTGGGATATAGTGGTGGTTATGATGATAAGTAAATTTGAAGGTCACCATGTCCTTGGATGAGTCGGCCAATCACAGGAATCTAAGGATTTCCCCACGCTATTCAGATGGGAGGAGTTAAGTCTATGACCAATAGGTCGGCATACAACGCATAATACTTATTATAAAGGTATTGTCATTAGCCAATAGATAAACAGGCTGATCAGGTGACATGTGCTGGAGCAGGAAAAAATAAATCAAGGAATAACTGGAGAATATTAATTGATTGAATAATAAACTAAAGCAATAATGATAAATAAATGAATGAATGCAGCGTTACAGTAACACAGTGAGAACATTTCCTGTCCTTCGCTTCAGGAAATATGAAGCGTATGTAGAGATAGAATAAAAAGTATATATTAGTACACTATCAGGGTTATTCAAAGAGAATCGAAAAGTCACCGCACGTTCGGTGACCTTTTCGTTCTCTTCAATTTGGTGCGATTGGCAATCCCATGTCGGCGACCCTGCGGTGTATTTAGCAAGCACCACGGGGCCGTCGTAGTGCAGGGTAAAGCCGCCGCAAAACCCAGCGAACGCCCACCACAATACCTGGCGAACGCACAAGAGACCTGCAAAAACATCTGGATAAACCCCGCCGAACACGCCGGAGAAACCAGAGCAGCCACAGATCACTGCACATAGCAGTCGCCGGAAAAACCCGACACCACAGACGAAATGGAGTAAAAAAAAAAACGCACACTTGAATGTTTGAAAAGTGAAACACTGTTTGCAAAGAAACTACAGAACGAAAATATCTGAAATTTACTCATAAGGTCCAATGAATGATAATAAAAAGGGTTGTTACAGAAAAAAGAACAACCGATTAGAAAAAAAATGAAAAAAATTATTCACAAAAAATTCCGAATAATAATTTTGCGAAAAATACCTAAAAGATCCTAATAAATCTATAAATAAAGAGACTTTTTACTGCAGAATATTATAATCAATGGTTTATTAGATATTGAATTAAAATAGGAATATTTTTAACATTGAAGCCTATGAGATTCGCCTGAATAAACCTGCTGAATGAAATCACCGAAGAGCAGAGCAATTCAGCAACATTTCACTGCTGGTTTTGTTGGTTATGTATGAAAGAGGCACTGGAGTCTTGTGAATCTGCAGTAGAGAACTTTACTTTGTGCATATAGCAATAAAACAACTTATAACAGATTAGTCACTGGATATATATCAGGATGCTTCATCATCACACAGCTAGAAAGGAAGAAGGAAGTAAAGCAGAGACAATAGAGACTTATTTCCTGTGAACATATACCAACGAGTTTAGAACACATTTAACCTGTACTAACAGCGCCACCTGCAGTCCATAGTATAATATATGCTGTTGTATCTCCAACACCCCTTCTCAACAGCATGTGCATAATCATACAACATTCAGCTTCTTTTGAAGAAAACAATAACGTTCCTTTGGCAACGGTTTGGTGAGTGCATCTGCAGTCATCTCTTCTGATGGGCAATACTGAATATCGATAAGTCCTTGCTCTTGTGTGTCCCTGAGCAGATGATATTTTACGTCTATGTGCTTGGTTCTAGGGTTGATCCTTTCTGATTGTGTCAACTTTATACATCCCTGGTTGTCTTCAAAGATGGGTATCGGTTTAGACATATCCAGTCCCATGTCTAATAGAAGTTGACGAATCCAAATTGCTTCTTGACATGCATGTGCTGCTGCTATGTATTCTGCTTCAGTTGAAGAGAGTGCAACAGTCGCTTGTTTTCGACTAGACCAGCTGATGGTTCCTTCTCCGTACTGGAAGATGTAACCAGTAGTAGATTTGCGGTCTGTGATATCTCCGGCCCAGTCAGCATCTACATATCCAATTAAGTTTGCATTGGGTGTTGCTGGCAGTCGCAGTTTCATATGAATTGTTCCTTTTAGATACTGTATCACCCTTTTTACGGCATTCCAATCACGTTGACAGGGTGTTGAAACTTTTCTACAGAGTATACTCAATGCTGCGGCAATGTCTGGTCTTGTCACAGTTGCAATGTATAACAATTTTCCAATTGCTTTGCGGTACTTCTCATTGTTAGGTAACAAGTTTTCCATTCCATTGTCTTTCTGATAAGCTGGTTCCATAGGCGTTTTCACCTCTTTTGCATCTTGCATGTGAAACTCTGCTAGAATATCTGTAATTTTCTGACTTTGGTGAAGAAGATAACTTCCGTCTTCTTCTTTCTCGATTTGGATTCCTAAATAGTGAGCAATGTTCCCAAGCTCTTTAATCTCAAAGTTTTGTTTCAATGTGCTAGTTATTTGATCATAATCCCCTTCTTGTTCAAAACAAATTATGATGTCATCAACATAAATTAGTAGGTAGATCCATTTGTTGTCTTGATTCTTTGAATACAGGCATGGATCGGCGTTACTTCTTGAAAATCCTTCTGTTGTGAGTACTTCGTTCACTTTTTCATTCCACATTCTTGCTGCTTGTTTGAGACCATAGATGCTCTTTTGCAGTTTACACACAAGGTTCTGTCCTGTATTAAACCCTGGTGGCTGCTCCATGTAGAGTTCCTCTTTGATATCTCCATATAGAAAAGCTGTTTTGACATCCAGGTGCTTCACTTGCATTTGTTTTTCAGTTGCAATGCTGAGGAATGTTCTAATGGTTGTGTGCTTTACCACTGGAGCAAATGTTTCATCATAATCTTCTCCATATTTCTGGGAATATCCCTTGGCGACTACTCTTGCCTTGTATCTGTGAATGTTTCCTTCTGTGTCGTACTTCACTTTAAAAATCCATTTACTTCCTATAGTTTTGTGACCGGAGGGAGCTCTGTGAGAGTCCAGGTTTCATTTTTCTGAAGTGATTTTAGTTCTTCTTCAGCCGCCTTTCTCCACTGATTGGCTTCCCCTTTTGGTAGTTTATCTATGTCTTCCCAAGATGTTGGTTCAAATGTCTCATGTGTCTTAACAGTGTATGACAGCTTGCGCGGTGGGATCCCTTTTGTTGTCCGAGTAGATCTTCTGATTTCTGGTTGTTCTGTCGGTTCTACTGGATTGTGAACAGTTAAGTCATCAATTGTGAGTTCCACTTCTTGGTCTGACTCCTGCACAGTTTCCTTTTGGTCAGCATCTCTTGCTATTTCAATCGGCACCTTTTCTTCGTGTTTCTCGGGAGTCATTATTTCTGATGTTTGGCTTTCATCAAAATAAACACTGCGGCTTACTGTGACCTTGTTGGTCTTTGGATTAAGGATTCTGTATCCCTTACTTTGTTCACTGTAGCCTATTAGAATGCCTTCTATGGCTCTGTTCTCCCACTTGGAGCGTTTTTCACTTGGAATGTAAACGTATGCTTTGCAACCAAACACTCTAATATGACCTATACTAGGTTTTGATCTGTTCCACATTTCATAAGGGGTACTTTCAATAGCTTTAGATGGTAGTCTGTTCTGTAGATATGTTGCAGTCATTATTGCTTCTCCCCAGTACTTGTTGTGTAGGTTGGCATCTGAAAGCATGCATCTGGCCATTTCTACAAGAGTGCGATTTTTTCTTTCAGCTACACCGTTTTGTTCTGGAGTGTACGGTACGGTTGTCTGGTGTATGATACCATGTTTCTTTAGATATGATTCCACTTCTTTACCCATATATTCCCCTCCATTGTCCGTGCGTATTATTCCGGGTTTCCTTTGAAATTTGTTGCTAGTCATCGCTACAAATTCTTGAAGTTTATCAGTTGTCTCACTTTTGTGTTTCATCAGATATGTCGTTGTGTACCTGGAATAGTCATCAATGAAGGTTATTAAATATTTGTTGCCGCTGGTGTCGGGGTTTTCATTGGTCCACACACGTCACTGTGTATAAGTTCCATGGGTTTAGTGGTTTTTCTTTGACTGGCTTGTGGAAGTGGTGTACGTGTGGCCTTTGCTTTGATGCAACACGTGCACTTCATCAACTTTGGACAAGGTATTGTTGGAGATTATTGACTTCTTTAATAGGTCAGGGATATATTAATTATGACGCATATTTTTCTTATTGTTGATATACATAGATATATATATATTATTGACAGTGCCTCCAATACCAGCGGTATAAATTGGTATTTAACCCCTAAGATAGGGATTAATAACCAATCAATGAATATACGTCTTAACAAATATATGGCGCGTTATCCCGAGTTCTTTTGATGCTCTCTAGATATTTTTAAACACAATAAAATCAATAAAGATATGAGACTGCGTAACGGTAAAACAATTCAAACCAAAATTTATTCACACGTCAAGTTTCATACAACCGTATGTTATCAACGGATTAGCAAGACACAATTTACAAGTGATTATAGATCGTGATTAGTAGCGATACTGTGACACGCAATAATCTAATGGACAGATATTTTAGGTTTATAGACCGCACCACAGATATACACGCCTCAATTCTTAAACACCAAGCTCTATTCTATTCACTTAAACCTTTCCCATTATAAACCAATCCTCCACCTGGCTAAGATAAACACTCAGTTACTGGGCATCACCTGCAGCACAATTTATTATTGTGGGGGCCTATTCACTAAATGCAACTTCCTTCAGGGAGATACATAACACACTCGGTAGGGACACTATCTCTTCCACAGATCAATCACAGCACTTCATTCGATATACGTTTATCCAACGCTTCTTATTGACTTACGGTACATGCATTCATTCGGAAGGGCTGCAAGATGGATATGGAAGGAGTTATGCTAGGTTATGAGTGGGGCGGACGGCACTTGACATATAAAAGCTATTTCACGGTCCCAGCGTATCTCACTATAGGTATATAATTGATATTTTTAGATGTCCACAAACAGTATTCTCGGAATATAAATAATTTCACTAAATTATGGCTCAAGTATGCAGCCGTGTAAATAGATTTCTCCCTTAGTAGTCCTCTGCAGTGAACTGTAAAGGCAGAATTTCTATTCTACTGATTATTAGGCTCAAACAGCAAAATAATTTCTTTATATTCCTTTAGTTTGTGATGGACATCTAAAATCAGGACTATGCAATTAGAAAATAGATATCATATTATTCAGGTATACTTTACCATCTGGTTAGTGAAGATAGAGTGGTGGAAGATTAGGGTGTGGTCGGTCTTAAAGGGGCGGCCGATGATAATTGCCTTTCTTCCCTCCAAGCGTCCCTCAGGTCTCTCTCCAAGCTTTTCTCAGTGTCCTCTCTCTCTGGAGTGTCCCCTCTATATAGTGGTCTTCCGCCCAGTTTTAGATCTAGCCCATCACTATGTGGCCTCATTTGATTGGAGGATATATATTCATCAACTCCAGGGGTCTGTCCAGGTGTTATGTTACCTGGCCAGCAGATGGCGCTCTCAGATCAACCATCAACCTTCTGCAGGAATTAATTTATGGGCTTGGCCAATCTTTTACTGGTTTGGGGTCGTTTTATTCCTATATCCCGGGACTCCATAGATTTTATAAACAAATTAAAATTTATTTCTATTGTGGCATCTCATCCCCCTTTACTTATATCCACAGGGATGTGTATGTGAGGGGACATACATTCATGGTATCGTTTTAACATTCACACGTTACCCGACTTAATTGGCTTCATGCGGGTTAGTACACCAGACATTTGTGATGATCAACTAAATGTGGTAGGGCCTCTGTTTTTATAAGATGCTAAAATTATCAGTTCTAACTAATAAATATTCTCATACCATATAGTACATATTGCCGAATAGCAAGCTGGTTTACCCAGGCCAGTTAACCTTCTTTGTTTTTTTTTTCTTTATTGGGCAACCTATTGTTCCATGTTTACGTGGTCTTTCAGAGTTTCGATGTGACGAAATAAACACAATACTGAGATATCTATCTTAGTTGTCCTTGTGTTCCCTTACTTTTAAACCATTTGATCTAAACCCTGTTTGGTTGTAACAAATAAATAAAATAAACAGAGTCCATTAGACTGTCTTTGATCAATGTTAAATGTCCTTTCTTGTATGCGTAACACTAACGAGTTTAGCTTATCTCTTGTTCTTGTTATATATTAACGACGCAGACAAGTTGTTCGTGTGGCGCAATTCCTGGCCCCAAATTTAAACATTCCTGCGTTATAGAAATTTTATATCTAAAAAGGTCTGACAGTATCATTATCATGTCTTCTAATAATTCTCTCTTAGAAAGTTCCTTTATAGCTTCTGAGTTTCGATGCCCCAATCGTCTGTGCCATAGATGGATGCACTTGTCATGTGGATTATGAGTGACTGTTTTGACTTGAACACGTTCAGTGACGATTTTGTATAGGTGTTCATTCAACCTTCCTTTTGCAACGATTTCTTTTCTGTTTCGAATTGTGCATTCATTACCTCGGAATTGTACTGTAAGTCCATTGTTAGCAAGGTTTTTTACTGATAGGAGGCTTCCTTCTAGACTTGGAACATACAGAACGTTCTTTACAAGGATGCTTCGGTTACCTCCTGATGGTGTGATGCAGTTCAGAAATCCTTGACCTTTACCTTCTGATGTAATACTTTTCCCATTTGCTAGGAAGACTTTGTCTTTTGTATTAAAATTAATTTCTGTGAAGAAGGTCTCATCACTGGTCATGTGACTTGTTGCTCCTGAGTCAATGTACCATCCATGCGGGGTAGTATTCTGAGTTACTTTAAAACTTGCACTCCACGCTGTGTCTTTGCTTTCCTGTGTGGCTGCTTTAGCTCTTTCTTTTGTGAATGTCTCTCTCCTTCGCTGTTCTGCTTTCCAGATTGAACAATTATATTTCAAATGACCTGTCCTTTTGCAGCGAAAACACACTCTGGTCTCTTTGTTTTGTTTTGTGTTTTCATTCACCTTTAGAGCTACTTCTGTTTTGTCATTCTCTTCACCACGTATATTTTCCTTCTTTCTGTTGTATTCATCAATTAATTTCCCTTTAGCATATTCCAGTGTTAGTTCTTCCTCTGGTCTGGTTTCTAGAGCGTTTATCAGGGCACTATATGATTCTGGAAGGCTGCATAATAGTAATGCCACTACATGATTGTCTTTTATTTCTTCTCCAATTGCACGTAATTGCTCCACAATTTCCAGCATAGCGTTCACATGTTCACACATTTCCTGGCCTTTTTCCAGCCTCATCTTATACAGTTTACGTAGCAGATATAGTTTACTGTTTAAGTTTGAACGCTCGTGCAGTTTCTGTAGCGCAGTCCACATACCTTTAGCTGTGTTTTCTTTTCTTATATGGATTAGTTGATCATCCTCCACTAACAGGCTTATAACTGCTTTTGCTTGCCTGTTTCTTTTGTCCCATTCTTCTGGGTTGTCAGTGGGTCTGATTGTATCCAGCACCTGCCACAGATCATCTTTGGATAACAGCATTTCCAGCTTAAACTTCCACAGCTGATAATTGGTATTGTTTAGCTTTGCTATTGCATATTTCACATCTGAGCCACTTGCCATCTTTCAGTATATTGGATGCAGCTCCTTTCCTCACACACAGCAGGTATTTGGATGATAGCTGCAGCACTTACTGATTTGTAGTTTCGTTTTCAGTGTCTGGGCCCATAACCTGTTGGTTATGTATGAAAGAGGCACTGGAGTCTTGTGAATCTGCAGTAGAGAACTTTACTTTGTGCATATAGCAATAAAACAACTTATAACAGATTAGTCACTGGATATATATCAGGATGCTTCATCATCACACAGCTAGAAAGGAAGAAGGAAGTAAAGCAGAGACAATAGAGACTTATTTCCTGTGAACATATACCAACGAGTTTAGAACACATTTAACCTGTACTAACAGCGCCACCTGCAGTCCATAGTATAATATATGCTGTTGTATCTCCAACAGGTTTTTGGTCTTTGAATAGCCGAAGCATTGCTTCTCTATGGGGATTTCACTACCCTCGAACAGGCACCGTATGTGCTGGCAATTGGCCAACATTTCACGAACTGCCTGCTCTCTGAATAGCCGAATGGCCAGGAAAGGTAACCGTACACTGAATTTCACTGTTCGGTTACCTTTTTTCCACAATTCGGATCTCTTTGAATAACCCTGATCGTGTCCAGTGAAATGGAGACACATCAATCCTCCTCAAAGCAATCAGCCTAGACCCTGGAATTGGATGAAGTAACAAAACCCTATGTACCCACAGAGAACTGCCACAAAATGATATACCCCAAATGTACACCCCACCATCTCACAGGAAAATGAAGATAAGCAAATGGAGACCACCCAAATAAAATCCAATCCTCTCTGTTTGCATGTTCGTGAACTACGAACATTTCCGCGTTTTCACCGCATGTTCGCCCACAATGCACCACAATGGACCACAATGCACTTTTCCACTGGCCTGAAGCTTGTAATTGGGTACAGCCTTGCACCTGACCACAGGTCAGGTGCAAGACAGGTTCAAGACTATGCCAATCACGGCTCAGAGTCCTGATTGGGCAAATTTTGTCCAATCATGGGCTCACAGAGCTAAGTCCCGCAGCACACTATATAAGGCTTCACACAGCGCTTCAACATGTGTTTGAGAGGAGATTGTTGTTGTGTTAGTGTGTGTTCTCACTGCCAGTCTGTCACCAGCTACTGGGGTGGGTCTCATTTCTACAAAATATCTGGGAATTGTTCTAATCTTTGTGTTCTCACTGACACCCAGTATTTTGGGGGGTCAGTAATTTCTACAAAATATCTGGGAATTGTGATAATCTGTGTGTTCTCACTGCCAGCAACTATTTTGGGGGGTAAGTAATTTCTACAAAATATCTGGGAATTGTTCTAATCTGTGTGTTCTCACTGCCACCAACTATTTTGGGGGGTCAGTAATTTCTACAAAATATCTGGGAATTATTGTAATCTGTGTGTTCTCACTGCCACCAAGTATTTTGGGGGGGTAAGTAATTTCTACAAAATATCTGGGAATTATTGTAATCTGAGTGGTCTCACTGTCACCAAGTATTTTGGGGGGTCAGTAATTTCTACAAAATATCAGAGAATTGTTCTAATCTGTGTCTTGTCACTGTTGCCACCCATCAGGGAGTCTCACTGATTTATAGGAGGTTTCTGGGAATTGTAATCTGTGTCTTCTCACTGCCAGCTATCAGGGGGTCCCACAAACTTCTAGCAGATTTCTGTGAATTGTAATCTGTGTCTTGTCACTGTTGCCAGCTATCAGGGGTTCCTATCAGGGGGTCTCACTGACTTGTAGGTGGTTTCTGGGAATTGTAATTTGTGTCTTGTCACTGGCTGCCAGCTATCAGGGTGTCTCACTGAGTTATACCAGAATTCTAGAAATCTTTATTCCAGAGTTGAATCAGAGTTCTGCAGCATATCTCCAATTTTTATAACAGAGTTGAATCAGAGTTCTGTATGAATTTAATCTATATATCACTCACCATGTCAGAGATACCAAAAAGGACAGGCAGACGCTCCCAGACACAGATAAGAGGGCAAGCAGCCTCTGTGTCGGGAGGCTGTGCCTCTGGTCATCGTGGACGTGGTGCATCCTCTGCAGGGGCACACTTGTCCTTTCTAACTGGTGCTGGCCGTCTTCTTAAGCAGCAGCAACATACAGAGGATTTGGTGGATTGGCTAACCAGGACATCCTCATCCTCCGCCACCCAGGCTTATAGTGGTTTACAGTCCACCTCAGCTGCCAAAATATCTAAATCAGCCTCTGTGACTGCAGCTACTCCTGCCGTAGCCTCACTATCACACACGGAGGAGTCAGCTGAATTGTTTGACTAAAATGACAGTGACATGCTGCTTGAGGATGCGCAGCAACTACAGTGCTCTGATTCAATCTCTGAGGTTTAGGGGAATATAATCAACCTAGAGGAAGGGGGTGCCAGTGACACACAAATAACTGGCACTCATGTTGCCCCAGTAGCTGCAGCATACTGCCAAGTTGGCTCCAGTGATGAGGAGATAGGGGGTGATGACGATGATGAGGTCACTGATTCCACCTGGGTTCCTGATCGAACAGAGGAGTCATGGGAGGAGTAGGAGGCTCAACAAAAACGAGGCAGAATGTTCTCTATGACCAACCGTAGCCAGTCCAAGGCATCAGAAGTCACAGCTGCTCAGGTGCAGAGCGCTGTTGTCTCATAGCACATATACAGGAAGTCTGCTGTCTGGGAGTTCTTTAACCACTTCACTGCGGAGGACGCGCTCAGCGCGTCCTGCCGCAGGAAGGGTTGGCTGCGGAAGACGCTCTGAGCGCGTCCTCCCAAAGCAGCCTGCGACTGGCCAGATTCCGGCCGATCGCTGTGCCCCTCGGTGCGGGCTGACATCTTGGATGTCCGCCCGTCACTCTGGGACTGCCGCAGGCACAATGGATGTCATTGCGGCGGCGCGTCCTTCAGTCCTCTCTCCCTCCCGATCGCCGGGGGCCTGAGCTTAATACCAGGCACCGTTTGGAAGGGCACAGCCTGCCCTTCCAAACGGTACCTGACATTAACCCCATGGGGGCCGGATCACGAATCGGTGCCGAAAAGCGTCGGTTTGTGATCCTTTCCTGGAGCTGGCTGACATCTTGGATGTCGGCCAAGCCTCTGGGAACTCCCCCTGAGGACTGGACACGATGACGCCAGTCCTGGAGTTAACTCCTAGCTGCCACCAATGGTGGAGATAGGTGGTTCATTGGAACCCCTATCTCCCGATCTGTGGCTGCTAGGGGTTAATGTTTGATATCATTGGATCGGCCAGAGCATGGCCTTTCCAACAAACATGACCATGAATATTTTTTTTTTAAAAAAAATAAAGAATAAAAGAAAATAAACAAGTTTTTTTATTTGTTTTGTTAATGCAGCAATATTGTTCCCATTTAATTTATAATGTGAACAATGATGCTGCACTAATGATTTTTGTATGGGGTGCGTTTGTTAAAAATAGCGAAATTTCCCCCCAAAAAAAATGTAACGAGTCCCCATTTCTAATTTTTTTTAACAAGCGCACCCCATAGAAAATATAACCGCATGCGATCGCATGTTAAAATGTGAAAAAAAACACTTTACACGTTGTAAATTATTGAAAATTCTAATTTTATTGCATATTTTGTTATAATATTCAGACAGGACATAACGTATACAAAAAATAATGACAGATTATGAATCTGCCGAGTCTGCCGGAAAGAACGATATATAATATGTCTGGTCATATAATAAAATAAGGCTTCAAAACGCGGTTAAACATGATGAGCGAAACCGGTAAAAATGACCTCAGCACAGAGGCGGGAAATGCCTCAGCAGCGAAAGGGTTAAGAAATGTCTAGCAGACCGCACCGATGCTATTTGTAATCTATGTCAGATGAGGAGCAAGAGTGGGAAATACAAAGATCCTCCTCACCTGTCTCTACCCCCACTATATGTCCTGCCATGTCATTGCCTACAACCTTCACTGACAGGGATGATGCTACAGTAATGGGTGTATCAGGTCCTTCCTCAGAATGTGACAGCATCCCATCAGCTGAAGATTTACGCAGTCAGATTACGTTGCCCCAGCTGCTGCAGCGTAAGAAAAAATATAGTCCCAACCATCTCCAATCAGAGCGTCTAAATGCCAGCTTAGCAAAATTACTCGCATTACAGCTGCTGCTTTTCCAGCTGGTGGACTCTGCTTCCTTCCATGAATTTGCTGAATGTGCTGTACCACAGTGGCAGGTTCCAAAACGCCATTTATTTTCACAGAAAGCCCATTCCAGCACTATACCAGCACGTGGAACACGATGTTATGGAGTCATTGGGAAAGGCAGTCAGCAGCAAGGTGCACATGATTTTAGACACGTCGTCCAGCAAGCATGGACAGGGCCATTGCATTTCCTTCATGGCACACTGGGTAACTGTGATTGCAGCTGGGAGAGATCCAGGACAATGCTCTGTGCTGGGGCTTGTTCATCTACCACGCCTCCAGAAAGCTGCTTGTATGAGGTTTGTCTGCTCCACCACTGCCTCTTCCTCCTCCTCCTTCTCTGTCTCTGTCAAAGTGGCAGTTAAACCGACGCGTGGCAGGGGCTACGCAATGGCTCAAGCAAAAAGATGCCATACTGTGCTTGAGCTGGTTTGTTTAGGGGACAGGAGCCACACCGGGCCAGAAATTCTGTCAGCTCTGCAGGGGCATGTGCAGAGATGGTTAACACCATGCCAGCTTCAGCTGGGAATGGTTGTCTGTGATAATGGCAGCAACCTTCTCTCCGCCGTACGCAAGGGTAAATTGACGCATGTACCATGCCTAGCACACATACTAAATCTGGTGGTACAGCATTTCCTAACCAGGTACCCAGGGCTGGCAGAGCTTCTCAGCCAGGCCAGAAAGGTCTGCAGCCACTTCAGACGGTCATTCCCAACAAGTGTTCACCTGGCAGAAATTCAAAGAGAATTCCACCTTCCCACAAACCGTCTGATCTGTGAAGTGCCCACCAGGTGGAACTCGACATTAGCAATGCTGCAGCATCTGCACAAGCAGCAGAAGGCCATCAATGAGTACCTGTGTGAGCATGGCACAAGGACAGGTTTAGGTCAACTTGTTTCCCCCCCACAGTGGCTGATGATCAAGGATGCAGGCAACGAGGATGGTGAGCAGGGACTACTTTTTAAGTAGTGGGGGCATTGAAGGTAGAGATTCCTCAAGGGAGGGTTTTGTGTGCCCAGAAACCCAAGGACTAGTACGTGGCTGGGAGGAGGAAGTGCACGATGGGGTCATCCTCATTGACCAGGAAGACTCGGAAGCTCATGTCACCTCTAACCTATGCTGCATCGGCTCCCTTATCCTGCAAAGCCTGCTAAAGGACCCTAGGATTTGTGCTATCAAGGAGAGGGATCATTACTGGTTGGCAAGCCTTCTTGATCCATGATACAAGGGTAAAGATGCAGAGCTCATCCTGCCCGCACAGAGGGAGGACCGGATGAAACAACTTGAGTATGCTCTAAAGCGACACTTGCGTAACACCTTTCTAGGCACTGGTAGGTTACCAAGTGATGACACAGGTGCTTCTGAGGCTGCGGATGATCAGAGGAAGAGTGGTGAAGGCCAGGGCCACTTGACTGATGCCTTTTTAATTTCTTTTAGTCCACGACACCCAGGGACGTCAAATGTAGGCACCCATTGCCAGCGTCTTCACCATATGGTGCAGGACTATCTAGGGGCAAGGGCAGACCTGGATACCTTTCCAGCAGATGATCCACTGGCTTACTGGGTGTTGAGATTGGATCACTGGCCAGAACCTAGCCAAATGCTATGCAGCTACGAGGTTGCCCTTCATCCAGCGTGCTTACTGAAAGGACGTTCAGTGCCGCTGGAGGTTTTTCCACAGACAAAGGAGTGCGTCTTTCCACCGACTCTGTAGACCGGCTGACATTTATAAAAATGAATCAGTCCTGGATCAGCAGCTATCAATCCCCTGATGCTGCCGTAACTGAATAAATCGGGGATATCTCCTGTATTACCAAAACCTCCACCCCTGCACTCTTCCACAATACCTCAGAGGGGTTACGTTGTTAAAGCACTAGCTGGCACCAAAGGCCTAATATTTGGGTGCACTGCCTCTGACGCCTATACCAGATTCATATCATTTTAATATTGGACCGCAGGGTCCAACCCTGCACTCTTCCACAATACCACAGAGGGGATACGGTGTGACGGCACTGTTGCCGACACTAAAGGCCCACTTTTAATGCACCTATTGTTACTTTCCTCCAAACCCTGCATAAGTTTCACCATAATTTAGCCAAAAAAATCACTAAACTTTTTTTGCGTGTCCTAAATGTCTCCTCTTTTCATACAGGCTGCCGCCCCAAGCAGTTGTTTATGAATAGATTAAAGGAAAACCATTTACCGTAATTTGAAATGTCATTTTTTTGTTTTTAAATGTTACTATACATCCTACAAGTCCGCCACTTCACGGGCAGGTTATGGGGACCTCCTAGGCATGATACTTGAAGGAATTTTTCGTTTTTATTCTTAACCTTTATTTCATGGAAAAGTCACTGCTCCTTTAAAATCATTTTTTTAAAAAACTTTTTGTCCTTGTTTCCTGTCCCCAGGGCACTACCCGGACCCCCATACACCTTCTATGGCAAATATCTTGCATATATGCCCTCTTGGAGGACACTCTAAAAATCGAACTTTCGAGTCCCATTGACTTGCATTGAGTTCGGTTCATGTTCGAGTTCGAACTCGAACTTTTGAAATTGTTCGAGTTCGAATGTAAACCAAACATGGGGGTGTTCGGTTCATCACTATTTGTAAGCTAGGGGGGCAGTTATGTGTGCGAACACAACAGCTGTGTCATGCGCACGCTAAGGGTGTAAATGTGTGCTCGCTGTGATAGGTTTTACCTTCGACTCAGCAAATCGAGCACATGTCTTAAAAAAAAGTTTTCTGCATGACACCGACAGGGCTCTGCATGATTGAAATCTGAATGGAAATTTACTCACACAATTTCTATCTGGTTAGATCTACCCGTATCTGCCTGGTTAGATATACCCACTAGATGGCACTGACATAAAGCACACTCATTTCTATGTAAACATTTTTAAACCATCTGCCCTAGAGGCAGCATACTCCCCGTCTGGTGTCAGTAGATACCACCATTGGAGTCTTCTGAAGAAAACAAAAAAATTAGTTCAGTTACTGGTCTGAGAAATAGCTTGGTCTCATTCTGTTTGCGTATCTTGACTTCAGCTTTGCAGACTTTTCCATCGTCACTCAGGAGTGCTTTCGCAACAAGACCTAAAGGCCTCTCATTTGTGTGTGACTGGTGGACTTTCATAAGCACAACTTCGCCAGGTTTGAGATTAGGTTTGGTGGCTTGCCTTTTTTTCCTTGGTTGTGAGGTAGAAATGTATTATCGGTAAGACTTTGTACTTGTCTCCATTGGCATTTGTAAAAGTCTTCAGTACGGAAATAGCCAGTCAGAGCACCAACCGTGCTGGTCTTCTGAGTAAGCAGCATAGTTGGGGTGGAGATTACTGGATCTTCAGAATCCGTGGAGATTGGAGTCAGGATTTATAATAGCCAAGACTTCTGCCATGAAAGTAGCTAGGTACTCATGTAAGTCTTCAAGTACTTACTTGTAAGAACATGGAATCTAGGATCCTTTGTGCTATGCCTATCATCCTCTCCCAGGTTCCTCCCATGTGAGAAGAATGCGGTGGGTTAAAAGTCCAATGCAGCCTTTTTCAATCAAATATCTTTCTACATAGAAGGCATTCACATTTGAAGAAATCTGTAGTTCTTTAGCTGCTCCCACAAAATTTGTACCTCTGTCTGAGCGAATGTGTTTATATGGGGCATGGCCTCTTATAGCAATGAAATGTCTGAGAGCATTTACGGAACTTGAAGCGTCCATTGACTCAATCACTTCTATGTGGACAGCTGAAATGGACATACAGGGGAAGATTACTGTCAAGAGATTACTGTCGGCACGGCCTCCTCTTGTATGTTGGGCGAAGACAGACCATGGGCCAAATACATCAAGGCTAATTTTGATGAAAGGAGGAGCCGTGCTAAGCCTGTCAGAAGGAACATTAGCCATCTATTGTGTTTGAAAAATACCACAAAGTTTGCGACAAGTAACACATTTAAAAATAAATCTGCTCACACACTTTTTTGCTCCAACTATCCACAGTCCAGCAGCTCCTAAAACCCCTTCTGTACATAGTCGTCCCTGATGTTTTACCTGGTCGTGGTAGTGTTGTACAAGCAAGGAAGCAATGTGATGACATCCAGGAGTCAATAAAGGACTCTTCTCCGAAAAGTCTATTTCAACTTCCTTAAGTTGACTTCCTACTCGTAGCAAGCCGTCTTTGTCGATGATCGGATCGAGTTTCTTTAAAGCACTGCCTGTAGTGAGAGATCTCTGGTCAGTGATACAGTCAATTTCATTAGTGTAGATTTCTTGTTACGGATAATAATATTTCTTGACCGTTCTAATTCAGTTGCTCTGTAAGCGCTGATACAATGGGGCCAACCTTTACAGCCTTTTCTTTTGAGAACGGAGTATTTTTGGAAGAGCAAACTACGTGAACTAGACAAGTGATGCATCTAACAAGTGACTTCCAGGTAGAGAACTTGTTGAACCGGAGAGATCCAAGCTGGTTGTTTAAAGTCACTGTATGTAGTGTAGACACCTGAGGGCGGACTTCTTTGTTTGTTTCTGCACTTATCAGTTCAAATATGTGACGGTCAGGATTGATATTTTGTGACTTACATGAGAATGCAGGACCTGTAAACCATGTTGTGTCATTTAGATGGTTAGCAGATCTGGTTGCGTGGTCTGCGGGAATATGGTCAGTAGGTACAAAGAGCCATTGTTTTGGGTAGGTGGATCTTCTGATTCTTTGTAATCTGTTACTGATGTAAACATAGAAACGTCAGGATTTGTTGCAAATGTAACCTGACTACTTCGCTGTCTGTGTAGGATTTATGTAAGAAAGGTGATAATCTGTGACGCTGGCGCCACCTGGTGGTGATGGCAAATAAACAACCTCAATGCAATTAAATAAAATACAATGCAAAGTAAAATGGGGTAAATGGGATAAAACAAAGTAATGTGACATTTACAGACTTATCCTTTATACTCCAGGTTGTAAAAGTCTTAATGATTGTGAAAGTCTTAATAATCAGTGCAGGGAAGAATAAAAAATAAAACTCATACAGTATCTCATATTTGTGGAGTCAGCTGCCTCTCCAGACCACTTGGTGGTATCTCCCTTTTCCACCTTGAAAGTCAGTATAAAAGAAAGATGTGCTGGAGTTGGTATTTCTTGTCCTGTTAGTGGTTCCTTATGCTGCACCCCGTGGCTCAGAAGCGTGGTTTTCTTACAGGGTTATCATCCTCCGTGTCCCTCAAAATATAAAATGACTCACATAGAGCAATATTGTATAAAATGGAGTGAAAACAAAGGAGAAGAATGTGGTATCGGATCAATCAGACACCAGATTTGTAGGCAGCCGGTGGCTTTAGAA
The DNA here is from genome assembly GCA_009667805.1 of Leptobrachium leishanense. Taxonomy (NCBI): domain Eukaryota; kingdom Metazoa; phylum Chordata; class Amphibia; order Anura; family Megophryidae; genus Leptobrachium; species Leptobrachium leishanense. Next base: position 534,864,580 of record CM019063.1, on the reverse strand, counting down.
GGTACATCAGATCACCTATCAACCTCAGCCACCTCCTCGGCGAATATAAGCATCCAGGACCTGGGATAGACGTAAAATTAGGCAAATTTTATTAGTAGTAAAATGTACAGAATACCAAAATGCATTTCTCATAAAAAGCTTCCTCAGTTGGTGATACTGTAAATGTGATCATGTGTGTGGATCCTTTAAACAGTCCTTTAGCATCTGTTGTTTGCTTTGGTGTCCTTAGCAACCTTTTGACTGGGGCCCAAGATGGATGCTTTGGACATACTGAGCATGTGCGTGACATCATCGGTCATGTGGTGTGTGTGCTTGTTCCAGCTTTCCACCTTCCAAAATGGTGGTGTGTGTCACTGAAGACTTCTGATGCCTTCCCATTCAACTTCTATACAAGTGGAGATGCGAGGGGGATTGGCCAGCGATACATAGCCTTGGCTTGTAGTTTCAATCAATAAGGAATGATTCTCAAAACTAGGGATGTCCGTTTCCATTCGGACCGATTAATTTATTTCACGCATAGGTCCGATTCGGTGCTTCGGATTCGGCCGATTTTCTGAATCGGATCCGAAATACGTCCGATATGAAATAATTTCCGATATGAAACAAAATAATTACATTATTTCATATGAACGTGAAATTTGTAAAATCACAAGTAATTTTCGTTCCATTTGTGATTTTGGTTCCATTTCGGTAGTTTTGGACATCGTATTTTTCGGTTCCATTGCTGATTCCATAATGCAGCATATAAATCCGCACACTGCTGGGAAGCGCCTCTCTGCAGTATAATTAATGCAGCATATGAATCCACACACCGCTGGGAAGCACCTCTCTGCAGTATAATTAATGCAGCATATGAATCCACACACTGCTGGGAAGCACCTCTCTGCAGTATAATTAATGCAGCATATGAATCCACACACTGCTGGGAAGCGCCTCTCTGCGGTATAATTAATGCAGCATATGAATCCACACACTGCTGGGAAGCGCCTCTCTGTGGTATAATTAATGCAGCATATGAATCCACACACTGCTGGGAAGCGCCTCTCTGTGGTATAATTAATGCAGCATATGAATCCACACACTGCTGGGAAGCGCCTCTCTGCAGTATAATTAATGCAGCATATGAATCCAGACACTGCTGGGCAGCACCTCTCTGCGGTATAATTAATGCAGCATATGAATCCACACACTGCTGGGAAGCACCTCTCTGCTGTATAATTAATGCAGCATATGAATCCACACACTGCTGGGAAGCGCCTCTCTGCAGTATAATTAATGCAGCATATGAATCCGCACACTGCTGGGAAGCACCTCTCTGCAGTATAATTAATGCAGCATATGAATCCACACACTGCTGGGAAGCGCCTCTCTGCAGTATAATTAATGCAGCATATGAATCCACACACTGCTGGGAAGCGCCTCTCTGCAGTATAATTAATGCAGCATATGAATCCACACACCGCTGGGAAGCGCCTCTCTGCAGTATAATTAATACAGCATATGAATCCACACACTGCTGGGAAGCGCCTCTCTGCGGTATAATTAATGCAGCATATGAATCCACACACTGCTGGGAAGCGCCTCTCTGCGGTATAATTAATGCAGCATATGAATCCGCACACTGCTGGGAAGCTCCTCTCTGCGGTATAATTAATGCAGCATATGAATCCACACACTGCTGGGAAGCGCCTCTCTGCGGTATAATTAATGCAGCATATGAATCCACACACTGATGGGAAGCGCCTCTCTGCAGTATAATTAATGCAACATATGAATCCACACACTGCTGGGAAGCAACTCTCTGCAGTATAATTAATGCAGCATATGAATCCACACACCGCTGGGAAGCGCCTCTCTGCAGTATAATTAATGCAACATATGAATCCACACACTGCTGGGAAGCAACTCTCTGCAGTATAATTAATGCAGCATATGAATCCACACACCGCTGGGAAGCGCCTCACTGCAGTATAATTAATACAGCATATGAATCCACACACCGCTGGGAAGCGCCTCTCTGCACGGTATAATTAATGCAGCATATGAATCCACACACTGCTGGGAAGCGCCTCTCTGCAGTATAATTAATGCAGCATATGAATCCACACACTGCTGGGAAGCGCCTCTCTGCAGTATAATTAATGCAGCATATGAATCCACACACTGCTGGGAAGCACCTCTCTGCAGTATAATTAATGCAGCATATGAATACACACACTGCTGGGAATCGCCTCTCTGCGGTATAATTAATGCAGCATATGAATCCACACACTGCTGAGAAGCGCCTCTCTGCAGTATAATTAATGCAGCATATGAATCCACACACTGCTGGGAAGCACCTCTCTGCAGTATAATTAATGCAGCATATGAATCCACACACTGCTGGGAAGCGCCTCTCTGCAGTATAATTAATGCAGCATATGAATCCACACACTGCTGGGAAGCAACTCTCTGCAGTATAATTAATGCAGCATATGAATCCACACACTGCTGGGAAGCGCCTCTCTGCAGTATAATTAATGCAGCATATGAATCCACACACTGCTGGGAAGCACCTCTCTGCAGTATAATTAATGCAGCATATGAATCCACACACTGCTGGGAAGCGCCTCTCTGCGGTATAATTAATGCAGCATATGAATCCACACACTGCTGGGAAGCGCCTCTCTGCAGTATAATTAATGCAGCATATGAATCCACACACTGCTGGGAAGCACCTCTCTGCGGTAGAATTAATGCAGCATATGAATCCACACACTGCTGGGAAGCACCTCTCTGTGGTAGAATTAATGCAGCATATGAATCCACACACTGCGGGGAAGCGCCTCTCTGCAGTATAATTAATGCAGCATATGAATCCACACACTGCGGGGAAGCGCCTCTCTGCAGTATAATTAATGCAGCATATGAATCCACACACTGCTGGGAAGCGCCTCTCTGCAGTATAATTAATACAGCATATGAATCCACACACTGCGGGGAAGCGCCTCTCTGCAGTATAATTAATGCAGCATATGAATCCACACACTGCGGGGAAGCGCCTCTCTGCAGTATAATTAATGCAGCATATGAATCCACACACTGCTGGGAAGCGCCTCTCTGCGGTAGAATTAATGCAGCATATGAATCCGCACACTGCTGGGAAGCGCCTCTCTGCGGTATAATTAATGCAGCATATGAATCTGCCCACTGCTGGGAAGTGCCTCTCTGCGCAGTGGCGACTCTAGGAACAATATTTAGGGGGGGCACAGAAGATACCGCAGTCAAAACTGGGGGGGGCACTAATAATTTTCACCACTAAATCATACCACGGAATAAAAGTAAGGGCCCTATCACCTGGTGTGAGCTAAAACATCATCACTAAAGGAAAAATTTAGTGCTAGTCGCTAAAACTTACATGGTTATTCAGAGAGAGGTGAAAAGCAGGAGAATGACTGGGGAATGGAAAATTCTTGGTCAAAGAATCGACTATTTTGACCTAGAATTTTCCATTCTCCAGTCATTCTCCTGCTTTTCACCGTTTTCTGAATAACCCTGTTAGTGCCTGACGACCTACTAACAGATCACCTTGACTGCATTAGTCCATGAACAAGGTCGTTTGGCGCACGCTAGGGAAACTCTAAGGCTAGGGTCAGACTAGCGCAGTTTTAACGTGCGTTTAGCCGCACGAAATCACGGCCGTACTAGCAGCAAATGACGTCCAATGCCGGGGAACATACGACGAACGGCCGCACGAAAGTTCGTCCGCGCAACGCAAGTGGCCAACGAACGCATTTTTTCGAGAACGTCAAACCGCTACTACTGACGTACAGAGTGCGCTGCGGCCGCATAGCGGCGTGTGTGTGTGATTAGGAGACGTCAGACGCTGCTAATGTCCGGCTAACATAACGTCCAGACGCAAAAAGTGTTTTATTGATGATCCGTACAAAATCACGGACGAAAAGGCGCATCGTATGACCGCTATCGCGTATTCCGGGGGAAAATACGTACGTTCGTTCGACCGCACTTTTTCACGGACGACGTGAAAAATGCGTTCGTCTGACCCTAGCCTAAGACCCAAGTTGAGACCCAGCGCTAATGCGGTTGTGTACAGGATAGAACGTTTTTTCTTTTCCATACCTATCCCCCACCCTCACAAGCTTGAATATGAACACATCCAGTGAATAACCTCTCACCCCTGCATTATTAAAATCCTCCACGGTGACCGTATCCTCCATGTTTTGATGCACGCATATATTAAGGCTGATGGGCATTGCATGATAAATGCCTCCCAGCAGCATGTAGAATCATTACACTGCATTTAAAAGATCCAAAAGGAAGGCCAGGTGAGCGACAAAAATTTCCCTGCTACAGCATATAAACAATACATGTTTTAGGGCAAGACTTATCCATGTGTTCCTTTAAACATGGTCCACACAGTCACCCTAATAATCAACTGCTTACATACTATGAATAGCCCCAGCATAAAATGTTTAAAATTAGGCAATATATTAGAATTAGGATATATGTGGATAAAAGGATACATTTATAATAGAGCCGACTGCAACAGCAGCGACATTGCTGACCATATCCATTACTATGGTGTATGGGGTCAAGAGAACACCTGTGTTGCATTCCTTTCAATTGCCTGTTAATTTTGGACGAGGACCTGTTTTTTCTGGTTTTTTGGGGTTAGCACCAGGGCTGAGCAGTAGGTAAAATGTTGCAATTAGTGCACCTCAAAAAATTTAGTGCTGGCACCAAGTGATCTGTAAAGATATCTAGCACTCCCCGTGTTAAGTATAGGACGCGGAAAGTACAGTACGCTCGCGGTACAAATCGCTAATAGCGACGCGCTAAGTGATTTTTCCCATTTGTAGCGGGAGGCAAACAATCTGTTGGTCAGGCACTAGACTGAATTAAAATCACGCCGACGCAAGGGTTAGCTCACACCAGGTAATAGTGCCCTAAATAAGTATATATATATAAATAAGATTACAAAACCCCAGAGTAATGTGATGCAATGATGCCTTTTTGTTGTACTAACCTGATACGTGGATAAGTGCAAGATAATGCACCTGGGACGTAAAAACCCAAGGGCTGAATATAGAATATTTGATACAGTCCTAACCTCAACATCTGAGGAAAGGGATTTAGGGGTTATTATTTCAGAGGATCTAAGGGTAAGTAGTCAATGTAATAGAGCAGCAGGAAATGCTGGCAGAATGCTTGGTTGTGTAGGGAGAGGTATAAGGCTAGGGTCAGACGAGCGTGATTTCTACGGACTGTACGTCCGTGCAGTACGGACATCGCCAGTACGGATGACGCAGTAGTGGTCACACAGTCCGTTTTTTCACTGAAGTTATTTTTGACGGATGTAGGAGGGAAAAATAAATTACAATGAAAAAACATTCTGTCTGTCAAAAATGCTGGACGTATAAATGCAGTCCGTCTGACCATGCTCCATCACTCACACACAAAGCTATGCAGACGTTGTGGACGTGGCGCACTCTGCACGTCCGTTCTAGTAGTATTACGTTCTTGCCTAACCTGCGTCCGTTTGCAGCGTCCGTCATGCGTCCGCAGTTCAGTGCGGACGTACTTCATGTGTCAGGCTCCAATGGACTTTCTTTCATGCTATCACGGACGTAATTTTAGGCGCAATCACGGACGTGAACACTACGCTCGTCTGACCCCAGCCTTAGCAGTAGGAAAAGGGAAGTGCTCATGCCACTGTACAGAGCACTGGTGAGACCTCACTTGGAGTACTGTGTGCAGTACTGGAGACCGTATCTCCAGAAGGATATAGACATCTTAGAAGAGAGTTCAGAGAAGGGCTACTAAAATGGTGTACGGCTTGAAGGAGAAAAGTTACCAGGAAAGGCTTAATGATCTTAACATGTACAGCTTGGAAAAAAGACGAGACAGAGGAGATATGATAGAAACATTTAAATACGTAAAGGGAATCCACAAGGTAGAGGAAGGGAGTATATTTAAAAGGAAACAAAGTAGCAAAACAAGAGGACATAGTCTTAGATTAGAGGGGCAAAGGTTTAAAAGTAACATCAGGAAGCATTATTTTACTGAGAGGGTGGTGGATACATGGAACAGTCTTCCAGTAGAAGTGGTAGAGGCCAAAACAGTAATTGAATTTAAGCAAGCATGGGATAGGCATAAGGCTATCCTAAACGAAAGATAAATCCAGGTAAAGTATCCATGTAATTGGGCGACTAGATGGGCCGAAAGGTTCTTATCTGCCGACATCTTTCTATGTTTCTATGATACTTAAATTCAATATTTTATTTGACGCAGTTCGGCAGTTTTCGCTGAATGTCTGATAACTGCTTCAGCGACTCCACTTTTAGCAAATTACAGTGACCATTCGCTAAATAGGGAATTCACCTTATTTTCTGCAAAATAAATTCCCCGAAATGTGACGGAAAGCAGAGGATCTACAGATCATTAGACCCTTTAGATTCTAACTTTCATAATAACCCCTAAAATGCCTTAAACCCAGAGAAATGCAATAAAAATAATAAACAATGTGGCATTTAGCTACCCCTTAACCCCTAATATGCCATTAATCAAGGGAAAACATGAAATGAATACACTGAGGCATGTAGCCAACCCATTAACCCCTAAAATGCCATTAATCAAGGAAAAAACAAATGTATACTGTGAGGGATGAAGCCTGCCCATTAACCCTTAATATACAACTAAACCAAGGCATAAACTAACGTAATACACAATGTAATGTATAGTCTGAACATTAACCATTTCACTGCTGAGCCATTTCAACCCTGTGAAAATGTTTACGTTTAAGTGCACGTTTTTATTTGATGTTTTATGACTTTTACATCACACTGAATATGGTCATGTGGGGTATCATTGGAAAGGCCATAATCTGCCCTTTCACATGACACCTAGTTCATCCATATACGATGCATAGCTACGGAGATACGTTGGTCCGAAGAAGTGTGGGAAGCTGGATGATGATTTTTGGTGGGGGGGCACATGGGGGGGGCAAGGAATAACGTAGGGGGGCAATTGCCCCCCTTGCCCCCCTGTAGAGTCACCTATGTCTCTGCAGTATAATTAATGCAGCATATGAATCCACACACTGCTGGGAAGCACCTCTCTGCGGTAGAATTAATGCAGCATATGAATCCGCACACTGCTGGGAAGCACCTCTCTGCAGTATAATTAATGCAGCATATGAATCCACACACTGCTGGGAAGCGCCTCTCTGCAGTATAATTAATGCAGCATATGAATCCACACACTGCTGGGAAGCGCCTCTCTGCATATAATTAATGCAGCATATGAATCCACACACTGCTGGGAAGCACCTCTCTGCGGTATAATTAATGCAGCATATGAATCCACACACTGCTGGGAAGCGCCTCTCTGCAGTATAATTATGCAGCATATGAATCCACACACTGCTGGGAAGCACCTCACTTCTCTGCAGTATAATTAATGCAGCATATGAATCCACACACTGCTGGAAGCGCCTCTCTGCAGTATAATTAATGCAGCATATGAATCCACACACTGCTGTGAAGCGTCTCTCTGCGGTATAATTAATGCAGCATATGAATCCACAACACTGCTGGGAAGCACCTCTCTGCGGTATAATTAATGCAGCATATGAATCCACACACTGCCGGGAAGCGCCTCTCTGCAGTTATAATTAATGCAGCATATGAATCCACACACTGCTGGAAGCGCCTCTCTGCGGTAGAATTAATGCAGCATATGAATCCGCACACTGCTGGGAAGCGCCTCTCTGCAGTATAATTAATGCAGCATATGAATCCACACACTGCTGGGAAGCGCCTCTCTGCAGTATAATTAATGCAGCATATGAATCCACACACTGCTGGGAAGCACCTCTCTGCAGTATAATTAATGCAGCATATGAATCCACACACTGCTGGGAAGAGCCTCTCTGCGGTATAATTAATGCTGCATATGAATCTGCACACTGCTGGGAAGCGCCTCTCTGCGGTATAATTAATGCAGCATATGAATCCACACACTGCTGGGAAGCACCTCACTTCTCTGCAGTATAATTAGTGCAGCATATGAATCTGCACACTGCGGGGAAGCACCTCTCTGCAGTATAATTAATGCAGCATATGAATCCACATACTGTTGGGAAGCGTTTCTCTGCAGTATAATTAATGCAGCATATGAATCCACACACTGCGGGGAAGCACCTCTCTGCAGTATAATTAATGCAGCATATGAATCCACACACTGCTGGGAAGCGCCTCTCTGCAGTATAATTAATGCAGCATATGAATCCACACACTGCTGGGAAGCACCTCTCTGCGGTAGAATTAATGCAGCATATGAATCCGCACACTGCTGGGAAGCGCCTCTCTGCGGTATAATTAATGCAGCATATGAATCTGCCCACTGCTGGGAAGTGCCTCTCTGCGGTATAGTTAATGCAGCATATGAATCCGCACACTGCTGGGAAGCGCCTCTCTGCGGTATAATTAATGCAGCATATGAATCCACACACTGCTGGGAAGCGCCTCTCTGCAGTATAATTAATGCGGCATATGAATCCGCACAATGCGGGGAAGCGCCTCTCTGCGGTATAATTAATGCAGCATACGAATCCACTGTTACATACTCAGCCCCTGCTGTGCTTCCTCGGGGTCTAGGCATGGTTCGGTGCCACGGGCTGGTCGAATGCCAGCACCATGTAATGGTCGATCAGCGTCCGAGGGGGCGGGGCCTGGCATGGTCACAAGGAGCCACCTGGTTTAAAGCAGGGTGCGAGGAGTTGTCTCGTCGCCTGGACGTGGAGTTCATTCCCGCATCGCTTCCTATTGATACTCATTGCTGTTTACATTACCGACCCATTTACGTCTACGATTCCTGCTCCTGATTTTGACCCGGCTTGCCTTTGACTTGTCTCATGTTTCATGCTATAGCAGTTGCTAGTGCAGTGCGTTGTTGGTTTAACCCTATGCAGGCTGCTTGGGGTTTTTCTCACCTCCTGGGGAACTTCCCATCTTGTTCTTACTTTCTAGACTTACTCTATCCAAGGTTCCAATGTGAAAAAAATAAATAGATGAAGTCTATCCAAGGTCCCGATTTGAAAATAAATAAATAGATGAAGTCTATCCACGGTCCCAATGTGAAAAAAAATAGAATTCATCTGTTTTTTTCACATCAGGACCTTGGATAGAGTAAGTCTGCCTTTATCCACATCAGCAGTCTATTTTCTTCACATCTGGACCTTGGATAGTAACACAACTTGCTAAAGTGTTTCACCATTGACTACTGTCCAGGGTGCTGTAACCTTGGACCGTCACCGATAGTGAAACATTTCAGCAGACTATTTCAGCAAAGAAAAAAAAACAGACCTCGTTATTACATTTAAAAATAATTAGGAAACCTAAAGATTAACCCAAAAAATTCCTGAAAAATTCCAAAAAAATCCGAAAAAATAAATTAAAAAAATATCTGTTTGCTGCAGATGAAACTAAAAGATGTTTTAAGAGATATTTAATAAAAAGTTAAAAATGCAAATAATTTTTTACATTGAAAAGTATGGAGGAATAAAGCCTAGTTTTGTTTAAAATTAGCTAGAAACCCTAAAGATTAACCCAAAAATTCCCCAAAAATTGTCAAAACATTTGAAAAAAATCTAAATAAGTAAAGAGACTTTTATTTTATTGGTAGTATAGTATCAATATATTGTACTGTTAGACTGGGGATTTAGGGAAAATATAATTAAATATTTAAAATAACATAAAATTTTGTAGAAATGAAAGCACTGGAACAAGTGAAAAAGTGACTGACATTACAAAATCAGCAACGGAACCGAAACGGACTCGAAAAGAAACAAAATTACGGAACCAGCAATGGAACCAAAAAATACGATGTCCGAAATGGAACCAAAATCACAAATGGAACGAAAATGACTTTCGATTTTACAAATTTCACGTCCATACGAAATAACGAAATTATTTTGTTTCGTATCGGAAATTATTTCGGATGCTGTGTATTTCGGTGCCGATTCGAATCTGAACATCGGACGAATCCGAAGCACCGAATTGGCCCATTTCGTAAAAAAAAAAAAAAGAATCGGTCTGAATCGAAACGCACATCCCTAATTCAAACTACACAGTTATTTGCAGAGTCTATGGTTTTCTGGGTCTCTACCTCATCCTGCATGAGTTCAGTAATGTGATCTTGTAAACTGATATCTGGATAAAGCAGATGCAATATAGTTAACTAAATCCCTTCCCTTTAAAGGCTACAGGGAAAGAATGAATGCAAACAATGGCCTCTCCCATATATCCTTAGCATTGAATGGGGTTAAACAATATACTCCCAAAAACAGGCATTGAGCAAATCAATATAGAATACATTGAAACTTGTAAAAATAACATAAAAATGCTAGTGCTCACTAATAAAACCATGTCATTCTGTATACCTCATCTGAGGGATGTAACTGGGGGAAAATGTATCCGCATAGAAAACTCAATCCTCTAGTAAAGGATTGAAGCCACATCTAGCTCCATAATGACCTTGCACCTGCTAAATATAATGGGTGCTACTCTCTGCTGATCCGTCTTGACCTCTCTGCTGCCTTTGATACAGTTAACCAATCACTCCTCCTTCAAACTCTTAACGATATAGGACTTCAAAGTACTATTCTTTCATGGTTCGCTTCCTACCTGTCCCAACAATCGTTTAGTGTCTCATTTGCTGGAAGTACCTCCTCCCGGCAGCCTGTCTCTGTTGGGGTGCCCCAAGGTTCAATACTGAACCTTCTACATTTTTTCAATCTACACGGCCTCTCTAGGCAAACTGATCAGATCAGATCAAACTGACCTTTGGATTCCAGCACCACCTATATGCTGAGACACTCAAATATACCTCTCCTCCCTTGATCTCTCTCCGACTCTCCTAGATCGAGTCACTGACTGCCTCTCTGCCGTGTTGAATTGGATGTCTTCCTGCTTCCTTAAACTCAATCTTGCCAAAACTGAAATTCTCAATGTTCCTCCCTCCAAGAAAACCCAAAAACCCAACGCTACCTATCTCTCTACACGTAAATGGAAAGCTCATTAGCCCGACACCTCAAGCTTGCTGCCTTGGTGTCTCTTTCGATTCTGACCTTACATTCTCTCCCCACATCCAGACAGTGACCAAATCCTGTAACTATCCACTCAAAAACATTGCCCATGTCTCCCCCTTTCTGACACAAGATACTACGAAGGTGCTGGTTCATGCGTTTGTCATTTTGCAGCTTCATTACTGCATCTCGCTCCTTATTTGACCCAACTCCCGTATTGTCCCTTTGCAATCTGTAATGAATGCAGGTACCAGGTTTATTTTTCTCACCAGACGCACCTTGTGTACCTCCCCCCTCTGCCAGTCCCTCCATTGGCTACCTGTATGTTCCAGGATACAGTTTAAAATACTGATGCTCACGTACAAATCACGCAATAACTCAACCCCTCTGTAACCGGCGTAGTAGCGCCCACCAAGGAGTAGCGAGGTTGAGATATTTAAGGGCTGAAATATCTGCTTCACGTTTAGAAACACAAAGATACTTCAGACAGTAGGTGAATTGTATGGAATGCAGGGCAGTCAGGAAATGTGCAGATTTGACATTTTCTGATAATCTGGAGCAGGTCAACGGTACCTTATGATATGCAGAGGTAACAGATACACATAGGGGTCTATCGCTTGTACAGTATCAAGTATATTTGGTGGTTTGAGCACACTGAACTTAGGCTGAATATAAACAGTACCTTTCGATCGCAGTTGTTACTGAAATGTGTGGCAAAGAAACATGAGCCCTGGGTTGGGTAAAAGGAACCTAATGCTGCCACAGATGAAACCCAGAAACGTGAAGGGACGATACCCCCCGTAACGTATAAACACCCCAGCAGCAAACATGGGGTTAAACCACCAAAGCACAACACAGGCAATCGTAATCGAGTAGCAAATAGAATTGTCAAGAACAAGCCGGGTCAAAAAACAGGAGCAGGGATCGTATCCAAAAATGGGTTGGCAACAGAATCAATAAACATAATCTTAGGTTAGCTTAGCGATGCAGGAACTGAACTCCACAACAGGGCGACGAGGCAACTCCTCACACCCTGTTTTAAACCTGGGGGCTCCTCGTGACCATGCCAGGCCCTGCCCCCTCAGATGCCACTCGGCCATTCCCTGGTGCTGGCATTTGGCCAGCTCTTGGCACAGGATCTTGCCCAGACCCCCCAGGCAGCACAGGAGGGGCTGAGGATATGACACCCACCCTACATCTCTTCGTTACTCTGCAAGTACGTCCCATCTAGACAACTCTGGTCAGCAGGTGATCTCCACCTGTCATCTGTCTGCACGCGCACAGCCAACTCTTGCCTCAAAGACTTTACAAGGGCAGCACCGGTCCTGTGGAATGACTTGCCTCACCCTTTCAAACTCTCCACTAATCTTCAGGCCTTCAAGAAATCCCTCAAAGCCCATATCAGATTTTGCCTGCTGGGCTGCAGCATCTGGGGTCGGTAAGAGCACTCGGACTAAACACTGAGTGAGCAACTAGTACAGTTAGAAGTATTTATAAAGCGCCAGCAAGTTCCATAGCGCTGTACAATGGGAGAGACAGAATAACAAATATACATACACAGTACAGTAGGTGAGAGGACCCTGCTCGAGAGCTTACAATCTAAGAGGAGAGGGGTGACACAGTAGGTGATGGTGAATATAGTAATAGTGGGGTGCATGTGGGCCGGGTGGACGATAGAGCTAGAATTGAACAATTGGAGATTAGAGAAGCCTATCTGCTCACTTGATAAAGTACTGCGTTTTCAGAGACTTCTTGAAGGACTGGAGAGAAGAGGAGAGTCTGATGTTGCGGGAGAAGGAGTTCCATAGAAACAGGCAGCTCAGGAGACGTCCTGAAGGCGAGAGCTGGGGGTGCAGGTACGAGGAGCTGATAGCATCAGATCATCGCAGAGCGAAGTGGCCAGGAAGGGATACACCTGCTAATAAGGGAGAAAATATAGTCGGGGTGCTGTTATTGAGAGCTTTGTACGTGAGGGCCAGTATTTTTAAGTGGATTCTAAAGGAGACAGGAAGCCAGTGTAGAGATTGACAAAGGGGTGAGGTGTGGAAGGTGCGGGAGGTGAGGTGGATGAGCCTAGCACAGGCATTCATTACAGACTGCAGAGGGAGAATCTGGCATATTTTTAAGGCCAGAGAGAAGGAGGTTACAGTAGTCAAGGTGGAAGATAATAAGTGCTTGGATGAGCATTTTAGCAGAGTCTTGATTTCAGAAATAGACGGGCGCGCAGTGTTTTTCGGTGGAAGTAGCAGGATTTGGTTAGCAACTGAATGTGAGGCGTGAAGGAGAGATCAGAGTCTGGGAGGACACCGAGGCAACGAGCCTGAGAGGTAGAAGTAATGGCGGCACCTTTCACCTGAAGGGAATGAGCACAAAAATGGAGGATTTAGAGGGAGGGAAGACGAGAAGTTCAGTTTTAGAGAGGTTGAGCTTTAGGAAACAGGAAGAGTCATCCAGACGGAGACAGCTGACAGGCAGGCAGTAACACAGTCCAACACAGGAGGAGAGAGATCGGGGGAGGAAAGTTAAATTTAGGTGTCATCATCATCATAGAGATGATTTTGGAATCCATGGGAAGAGATGAGGTTGTCCAGAGAGGCAGTACGGATATTCTAGTACAGTCTGCATCACGTAGAGGTGCAATCCAAATGATCTCCCAAAAGGGAACACTTTTCATCCGCTTACTGGACCACCAGGGATTTATCTCACTCCCTGTAAAATAAGAGAAGCAGAAGAGGAGTCAAAATGCTTTATCTTTAATTTGTTTACTGAAAAGGGCAGCTGAGAGAAAGGGGTCCCAACTCCCGACTAGTGGACCTAAGATTTCTGATTGTGGCTACTGCTCTGTATAGCTGGTAACAGGCCAGGATTGACATTCTCTATTGAGAGGACCATAAGGAAGAACTAATGTCACCAGTACCGGAGCCGCATTCCAACCATGTTGGTAAAAGGGAGCCACTGAGGGAAAACTTTGGGGCAAGATGATGTCCCTTAACTGGCTCCTTGCTACGGATCCAATCCAGTCACTGACTGTATTAACAGCTTGAGTAGAAAAAGAGTATATAGTGTAGCAATATACAGCACGGTGTCTATCCTGTGTGTTGCTGCAATAAACTTACCACCGTTTGAAGGAAAGTCACTGGTCTGGTCTCTGAACCTTTCAAGAGTGCTCACCCCAAAGAGCAATTGCACCCGCTACCTGTTTCCCAGCTCACACAGGTTTTATGTGTCATCTCATCTATTCCCTTTTTAGGCATTTGTCTACCAAATACTCATTCCAATCTGTATTCTGTTAACTATTTACTTTTATTTTCACATTTCAGCTGGAGTTGGAAGCATGGGATAAAGAATGCGTGTTAGCTTGGTCGCCTACATTGCATTAAAATGTATCTTTTATCCCGTTTACGGTGTTTGTTCCAGGCCCCTATCTGCGTCGACCCCTGTGACCTGTGATTTCTGCAAATTAATATTGACGTTCTTATTTGGTAGAATGATAGACTTAGAGTGGCATATTCCACACTATGTCGCCCCAGAGGTGCAGGCGTATTGGGCCTCCCCATCTACAATGGTATTACCAGGCGACGCAACTTGCTCAAGTGATGGCCTTCCACTCTCCACCATCTGCCTGGCGGTGAGTGGATTTTTAATCAGCCATGAGGATCAGCCATGATGTGGCAGAACAACCTGAGACTCTGGATGTGGAGCCGCAAAGGCCAGCAAAGTACCAGCATTAAAAGGGGAATTAACACTTGGGATGAAAACATAATTTTTCCACTTTAGAAATCAATGGTAAGACGCACCTTGAATATGCTGTGTGATTTTGGACTTCTGTTTTAATCCCTTGGCTGGGGATGATGTGCGGAGGGACGTCTTCATGTGTCCTTGCTGTATGCGCAGGATGTCCCCTACACGTCATTGGGTCTCCACTCCCTCCTGCTCAGTACTCACCTCTCTGTCCGGGATCCCGCAGTGGTCTCCGGCTTTATACCCTTCCTGCCGTACTGACGTCCTCACACTGGGCACGATGAAGACATTTTTTTTTTTTACATTTTTTGTTTTAATATTCTGGCACGACATGACATATTTATTTAAAAATCACCTATTATGAATCTGCCAAGTCTGCGGAAAAAAAAGATATATAATTATTCTGGGTTGTATAATAAAAGAGGACTTCAAACATAACGTTTAAACATGATCAGCACAAAACGGGAAAAATTAGCTCAGCAAACAGAGGTGAAGTGGCTCAGCAAAGAAGGGGTTAAGAAAGGATATTATAGCGCTACAAAAAGTGCAGAGACGGGCAATTAAATTAATAAGGGGAATGGAAGGTTTAAGTTGCAAGGAAAGGCTAACAAGCTTAACCCCTTAGTGACCGGGCGGTTTTACACAAATCCGTCCTTTAGTGACCGCTGCTGTTTTTTACGTTTCTGCGCTGTTAGTGTTTAGGTCAAATTTTCCTCTTACTCATTTATTCAACTCACACATATTAACACCCTTTTTCCGCCATTAAATGGACTTTCTAGAAATACCATTATTTCCATCATAATCGAATAATCTATATAATAAAACCGTTTCAAAGTCCGTCGCCGTCAAACGCTGAGTGAGCATGCGCGACGGACATTTGAAACTGGGTTGCGAGCTGGCTGTTAAAACAAACAGGTAGCTGCACGTGTCGGCCACCTGCAAAAAATAAATAAATAAATAAATAAAATCGGCACGAGCGGCGCGCAGCTACCAGTTTGTTTAAACGCCGCAAGCCCCGAATCCTCCAGCGGTGACTGTCCTCCGACTGTGGCAGGCTGCTCGGCCGGCATCCAGGCTCAGGCAAGCCCCCGGCTTGGCTTGGATCTACAGGCCCAGCCGAGCCGGGGACTCACCTAAGCCTGGAGGCCAGCCGAGCAGCCTGGACAGCCGGAGGACGGTCACCGCTGGAGCTCAAGGCCGAAGTAGGAGGATGTTGCCTACACATACTCCCCTACATTGGCCCTGAGCTCCAGCGGTGACCGTCCTCTGGCTGTCCGGCCGGCATCCAGGCTCAGGCGAGCCCCCAGCTTGGCTTGGGCCTACAGGCCAGCCGAGCCAGGGACTCTCCTAAGCCTGGAGCCGGCCGAGAAGCCTGCAACAGCCGGAGGACAGTCACCGCTGGAGCTCAGGGCCGAAGTTGCCTACACATACTCACCTACATTGGCCCTGAGCTCCAGCGGTGACTGTCCTCCGGCTGCTCGGCCGGCCTCCAGGCCCAAGGCGAGCCCCCGGCTTGACTTGGGCCTACAGGCCCAGCCGAGCCGGGGACTCACCTAAGCATGGAGGCCGGCTGAGTTGCCTGCTCGGGGGTCCTCCAGGCTCAGGCGAGTCCCCGGCTCGGCTGGGCCTCTAGGCCCAAGCCAAGCCGGGGGCTCGCCTAAGCTTGGATGCCGGCCTAGCTACTTGCTTGGCCGGCATCCAGGCTAAGGCGAGCCCCCGGCTTGGCCTGGGTCTAGAGGCCAGCCGAGCCGGGGGCTCGCCTGAGCCTGGATGCCGGCCATACACACACACACACATATATGGTTGTTACAGTGTGTATATAAATATATATATATATATATATATATATATATAATCTCCACATGGGGATATCTACTCTATAATAGAGTAAGGCTTGGCGTGTCCGTCGCCAAGCCTTACTCTGCGCATTGCGCGGAAGCCCACAGGGTGCTGTGGAGGTTGGATGCGCGCGCAGCCGGGTGCACGCGCGCCAACCGCCGCAGCACGCCCAAAGCGTCTTACGGAGGTTGGATGCGCGCGCACCCGGGTGCGCGTGCACCTCCCGCCGCAGCACTTCCAAAGCCTGTTACGGAGGTTGCCACGCGCCTCCCGCCGTAGGACCACCAATGTTGAAAGCGCGCGAAAACGCCACCGAGCCCAGCACCGAGCCCAGAGCCCAGCACCGAGCCCAGAGCCCAGCACCGAGCCCAGCACCGAGCCCAGAGCCCAGCCCAGAGCCCAGCACCAAGACCAGAGCCCAGCCCAGAGCACAGCACCCGAGCACAGCACCCGAGCCCAGCACCCGAGCCCAGCACCCGAGCCCAGCGCAGAGCCCAGCACCTGAGCACAGAGCCCAGCACCTGAGCGCAGATCCCAGCACCTGAGCGCAGAGCATAGCACTGAGCCCAGCACCTGAGCCCAGCACCTGAGCGCAGAGCCCAGCGCAGAGCCCAGCACCTGAGCGCAGAGCCCAGCACAGAGCCCAGCACCTGAGCGCAGAGCCCAGCGCAGAGCCCAGAGCCCAGCGCAGAGCCCAGCACCTGAGCGCAGAGCCCAGCACAGAGCCCAGCACCTGAGCGCAGAGCCCAGCACAGAGCCCAGCACCTGAGCGCAGAGCCCAGCACCTGAGCCGAGCACAGAGCCCAGCACCTGAGCCGAGTGCAGAGCCCAGCACCTGAGCCGAGCGCAGAGCCCAGCACCTGAGCCGAGCGCAGAGCCCAGCGCAGAGCTGAGCCCAGCGCCGAGCCCAGCACAGAGCCCAGCACCTGAGCGCAGAGCCCAGCACAGAGCACAGCGCCAAGCACAGCACAATAGACGGCACAGAGCAGAGCACAATAGACGGCACAGAGCAGAGCACAATAGACGGCACAGAGCAGAGCACAATAAACGGCACAGAGCCAAGCACAGAGCCGAACACAAGAGAACAAACGGCACAGAGCCGAGCACAGCACAATAGACGGCACAGAGCCAAGCACAGAGCCGAGCACAACAGAATAAACGCCACAGAGCCAAGCATAGTAAACAGCACAGAGCCGAGCACAGAACCAAGCACAGTAAACGGCACCACACTTATCAATAGACTGCCCTCTGGGCAGGCTTTACACCTAGTTTACTATAAAAAAAATATGAAATATGATGAAAAAAATGGTAAAAACACACTTTTTTGTAATTTAATCCCCAAAATCTACAACCACCCAAAAAGACCCCGGCTAAATAGGTTCAAAATTTTGTCCCGAGACTAGAAATACCCAATATTTACATGCGTTTGCTTTTTAACTGCTGAGACAGTTCACCTATGTGCGCTGCGCTCATTCTGACCATTTTGTGCTAATTATTTTTAGATGAAAGCCTAGGTCCTATTTAATTAAACCCCCCCAGACCAAAAAAACTTTTAAAAAAAAATATATATTTTATTTAATTTTTTTTATTATTTTTTTTTAATTTATTTATTTTTTTTTTTAAAAAAATTAAAACCAAACCTGGTCATGTTTGGTATCATTGGAAAGGCCATAATCAGGCCTTTCAAATGATGTCAAATATGACCATCTAGCTGCTGGATCGGGAGATAAAGGGATCCTTAGGATCCCCTTATCTCTACATGGCAGCTAGATGGTTAACTGGCCCACTGACATCCTCACACATATGGTGAGGTTGTCAGTGGGTGGGGGGGGACCTGGAGGCTTGGCTGACATCCAAGATGTCAGCCCCCCTCCAGGTTCGAATCGCGTTTTGGCGCCAATTAGTGCCGAAACGCTTTTCGGCAGCGAAAAGGTTAATGCCATACACCGCTGAAAAGGGGAGACTCTCCCCTCTCCAGCAGTGCAAACGGCATCTCCCTAGCTTCAATGGTTGGGGAGATAGAGGGCTCCGAACGAGCCCCCCCTCCCCTCCATTGAATTGCATGGGGACGCCTGCTGATGACGTCACCACGCAGTGTGGTCGACGTCATCAGCCTCGCCTGCCCATGTAAATCACATGGGCAGGCTTCTTCCCTGCCAGATCACCGTGGGATCCAGCGAGGGAGGTGAGTATCGGGCGGGAGGGGGATTAGGCGCCGCTGACGTACCCTGTACGTCCGCGGGTCTAAGGGAGACCTGTGGACAGGACGTACAGGGTACTTCAGGGGTCCTTAAGGGGTTAAACTTGTTTAGTTTAGAGAAACAGTGCGAGGGGTCTGATAACCTTATATAAATATATACGGGGCCTTAGAGGGGTCTGATAACTTTATATAAATATATACGGGGCCTTAGAGGGGTCTGATAACTTTATATTAATATATACAGGGCCTCAGAGGGGATCTGATAACTTTATATAAATATATACGAGGCCTTAGAGGGGTCTGATAACTTTATATAAATTTATACGGGGCCTCAGAGGGGTCTGATAACTTTATATAAATATATATGGGGCCTCAGAGGGGTCTGATAACTTTATATAAATATATATGGGGCCTCAGAGGGGTCTGATAACTTTATATAAATATATATGGGGCCTCAGAGGGGTCTGATAACTTTATATAAATATATACGAGGCCTTAGAGGGGTCTGATAACTTTATATAAATTTATACGGGGCCTCAGAGGGGTCTGATAATTTTATATTAATATATACGGGGCCTCAGAGAGGATCTGATAATTTTATATTAATATATACCGAGCCTCAGCCTTTATTCAGCCTGTGTAACTATGTGACATTGAAACTCAGGGACATGCATTCAGGGGTGGCAGATGAAGCAGGGCCTCATCTGCCATTCCATTAAGTCAGTGTGTTGTGGTGGTTATAATATTAAAATAATCTGTAAAATAAAATATTATATTGAAAAAAAGCTCACATACTCACCTGATCCACACGCCCCCGCTGTCCGTTTCTGTCCTTCGCTTCTTATTTTTATTCTCATTCAGTTTGCCCACTGCTATGTGATCACACAGACAGCAGCAGCACTGAGCCAAGCCTACTATGCAATTTGCGTAGCTGAACACTACACTAATTGCGTAGCTCAGGCTGCCCAAATGATTCAGACTGAAGTCTGCATCGCACGTCTGGCGCCACTTACTTCCGGAATCTACGCTCTTCAGTGCCTCAGAGAGAGAGGCACTGGGAGCAATTGAATTGCTTGAGCCAATGGAAAAACACCATTGGTCTCAAGCCATTGAAAAAATGCATCCATGGGAGGCAGGCCTCCTATGGATTGATTGATGCAAGACAGTCATGTGAGCTCAGAGCATGTGTGCTACTGTGCTTGGGGTGTGGCCCCATCTTCTCACATTGTCTAACTCTGTCAGTGAGTCAGGCAATGTCAGAGAGATGAGACGAGTGTCAGGTCACGTGACTACTGGAGAGCCGTGATAGCAGCAAGAGATCCCAGGGAGCCCTGAGAGCAGCAAGATCCTGGGGAGCTGTCACGGCTCACTGCAGGGGTTAAGGATTCGAGCCCAATATGCGGTTACTCAGATGAAGAGGCAGAAAGGGAAGGTTGTAATCCAGAACATAGGTTTATTAAATAAACAGAAGTAAACCAAGGAGGGGAATCTGAATAACTAATAACAATAGATAGGAGCTGGATGGGCAGGATAATATATACAGAAGACAGGGTACACTTAGCAGAAGGGGTAGACAGGACAGGACACTGAATAGCACAATAGGGCTAATAGAACAGGTACTGGACGCTGAATAAAGAATAAACACAAGAGGATCAAAAGACACAGAAGGCAAAAGACACAAGTAGATCAGGCGCGGTATCAGAAGGGTTATGACTGGAGAGTGGTTAAATCAAGCTTAGGTCGGTGTCAGGCAGCTAGCATAGAAATAGTCAGAGTCCAGATTCCGATGTCATACACGTGTTAGTCAATATATAGTAGGATGATGGAGTCCTTATGGAATGTAGTAATGGTGAGGGGTTCTCAGGATACCAGATGGAGGGGTTCCCAGGATACCAGATGGAGGGGTTCCCAGGATACCAGATGGAGGGGTTCCCAGGATACCAGATGGAGGGGTTCTCAGGATACCAGATGAAGGGGTTCTCAGGATACCAGACGGAGGGGTTCTCAGGATGCCAGATGGAGGGGTTCCCAGGATACCAGATGGAGGGGTTCCCAGGATACCAGATGGAGGGGTTCTCAGGATGCCAGATGGAGGGGTTCTCAGGATGCCAGACAGAGGGGTTCTCAGGATGTCAGTAGAGCATCAGGCAGGTCAGGCTTGCAATGAGTCGTTCTATGGTTAGAATAAACGATGCAGAAGCCCTGATTCAGAGGTGAGGCTGGTCTTTATGGGATTTGCAGGCCCAGCCTACACCTGAGGCTGGGATAGGTGATAGGAAAGTCAGGGATGGAGTCTTGAGTGCCTGGACCTCAGTCCAGTTAGTTGGAAAAGCCGGGTCGGATCCAGGTTCTTAAAGGAGACAGCTCCTACTTCCCTTTCTTCCGGCGTCTGCGGCACGAACCGTGACAGGAGCCCTGAGAGCAGCAAGAGATCCCAGGGAGCACAGACAGCAGCCAGATCCTGGGGAGCAAAGACAGCAGCTAGCTCCTGGGGAGCACTGAGCAGTCAGATCCTGGGGTGCACTGGCAGCAGCTAGGTCCTGGGAGCACTGAACCTGAACCTACATAACCAGTGTATATCTGGCTCTGATACTAGCCAGTGCCTCACCAGCCACTGACCTCACCGCACGTCACTGTTGAAACCTATTACAACTCTAGAACTATGCTAGGCCTAGTCGAGGCCCCGGCTATCTTTGCACCTGGGGCCTGTGTGTGTCGCAGTCCAGGATTAGGGTGTGCCCAGGTGCACCAGCTCATAGAGCAGTAGTCTGCTTACATACTATACTGTGCACCATGATCAATGTGTTTTAACCCTTTCCCGTCACAAGGCATTCTATGCCATCCCTGCAGCGAGTGGGCCTTGAAGTCCGGGGTGTTCTAGAATACCCTGTTGACTTCAATAGACCTCCTCCAGCCCCACCCATTATCTGGCACGCATCACTCGCTGCTGTGGGACGGCCTAGTATAGGCCTTTTTCCAGGAGCCAATGACGCGGGTCCGCTGTGTGGACAGGCTGAAGGAGGGCTTGCTGCAGCAGCCTGCTAGCGGGGCATTAAAGCCCTCCCGCCTCCCACCACCTGCCCTCCCACAATGCCCTCTAGAACCAACCTGGGGGGAGAGAACTAGCAGGTACTTTACATACTGGATCTTTTATCCGGCCAAATTCCGAGCCAGTTTCCTTCCTAGTGATGAACATGTAAATAAAATCCATACAGAAACATTTTATAAGTTTAAACATTAGATAAAGGAATACACAGTGTGATCCATATATTCCTGGAAACTCAGCGTGTTCATAAACACAATCACATGTCCATTATTCACTGGGGGCTTCACACAGCTGAGAGTTTCGCATATTTCGACTTGAAGGTCACCATATAACTATAGAACTGAACTAATGTCAGGGGATGTTAAAGCCTGTTATTATTCTCTCCGTGCCTTCAGGTCACTTGAACATATAGTGTATAAAAAGGGTACGGCTTTACGGCCACATACACATACACGCTGCAGGTTACGCCGCAGGTTTCTCGTGTGATCTGTGATGTCTCATTGCCTGATGCTACATATTATATTAATCTATTGTCTGCACTTTATAAATTCTCTGAGATCGGCCGCATTATCTAATGCTTTGAAAGTGTTTCTGTGTCTCGTGACCCTCTGTATTGCTCCGGTGATCACCGTATCAGCGTCTCCGTGCAGACTGCAGCTCATAGAGATACAAGAAGAACAGGAATATTACCAGGATGGAGACATCATTATCGGAGCCGTTTTGAGTGTGAGTTCCTTTGGCGACACTTTTGAACGTAGAGGGAAAACTAGGATCTCCTGCTTAAGGTAAGAAAATATTTCAAAACAATAAAATATACAAACTCCTAAAAAAACCTGCAGTGAGGGACGTCTAAGTACTCCTGTATGCCTGGCATTTTAAAGGTTAAAGGCCAAGCTAGACGCCACACTTTTATTATTATCATTTTTTGTTGCCTGGTTTTACAGCATTTTAGAGGTTAATGCCAAAGCTGCATGCAGCAATCTTTATAATGTTTTAATTATTACCCTGGCTTTATGGCATGTAAGAGGTTAATAGGCAAGCTTTATGCAGCGCTGTTTATTATTTGGTAATATTTCCCTGCTTTTTATGATAGTTTATGGATATGCGACACGTAACACTGTCAGGGTTATTCAAAGAGAGTTGATGAATTGTAACCGAACGCTGAATTTCAGCAAACGGGGACATTCCGGGGCCATTCGGCTATTCAGAGAGCAGGCAATTTGTCAAATGTTGGCGAATTGCCTGCACATACGGTGCCCATTCGGTGCCTGTTTGAGGGCAGTAAAATCCCCATAGAGAAGCAATGCTTTGTCTATTCAGAGAACACAAACCAGCAGTGACAGGTTCCCGAAATGCCCTGCCATTCGGTGGTTTCATTTCACAGGTTTACTCAGGCGAATCCCATAGGCTTCAATGTTAAAATATTCCGTTTTAATTCAATATCTAATAAACCATTTATTATTTTGTTCTGCAGCAAAAAATCTCTTCATTTTTAGATTTTTTAGGCATTTTTGGGGATTTTTTTGTCAACATTTTTTTTCTGTTTTTCTTTTTTTAAATCGTTTTTTATTTTTTCTGTAACAGCCCTTTTTATTATCATTCATTGGATTTTATATGTAAATTCCAGACATTTTCGTTCTGTAGTTTCAAACATTCAAGCGTACTTTATTTTTTTCTTCTTTTCGTCTGCGGTGTCAGCTTTTTCCGGTGGCTGCTCTGCGCCGTGATCGGCGGCTGCTCAGGTTTCTCCTCCGTGTTCGGTGGGTCGATACAGATGTGTTTGCGTTTTTCGGCGTGCATTTGCCCTCGTTTTGTGGTGAGTGTTCGGCAGGTTTGCGGAGGCTTTTCCCTGCATTACGACGGCCCTGTGGTGCTTGCTGAATGCACCGCAGGGTCGCTGAAATGGGATCGCCGAATCGCACCGAATTGAAGAGAAAGAAAAGTCACCGAACATGCGGTGACTTTTCCATTCTCTTTGAATAACCCTGTGTTTATTTTTTCTATCCCTGGTTTTTCAGCATTTCAGGGATAATGGCCAAGATATACCACACTGCTTACTATTTTTACTTTTCTTCTAGTTTAATGGTACTTTAGGGGTTAATGTCCAAGCTACATGCCAGGCTATTTATTATTTGTATCTTTGTACCCTGGTATTACAGTATATTTGGGGTTATGGGTAAGCTTCCTGCCCTACTCTTTATACGATTTTTCATACCTTGCTTTTGTGTCATTTTAGGGGTTAATGGGCAAACTATAAGCAACATCGCTAAATGTTTTTTATCTTTTCCACAGGTTTTAATGACATAATGGCATGTTAGGGGTTAATGAGTAAGCTAGACGCCGCACTGCTCAGAATTATTTTTTCTTGATTTCATGGCATGTTAGGGGTTAATGAGTAAGCTAGACAATACACTGCTCATAATAATTTTTTCTTGATTTAATGGCATGTTACGGGTTAATGAGTAAGCTAGACACTACACTGCTCATAATTATTTTATCTTGATTTAATGGCATGTTAGGGGTTAATGAGTAAGCTAGATGCTGCACTGCTCATAATTATTTTATCTTGATTTAATGGCATGTTAGGGGTTAATGAGTAAGCTAGATGCTACACTGCTCAGATTTTTTATTTATTTAATGGCATGTTAGGGGTTAATGAGTAAGCTCGATGCCGCACTGCTCATAATTATTTTATCTTGATTTAATGGCATGTTAGGGGTTAATGAGTAAGCTAGATGCTACACTGCTCATAATTATTCTTTCTTAATTTAATGGCATGTTAGGGGTTAATGAGTAAGCTAGACGCTGCACTGCTCAGAATTATTTTATCTTGATTTAATGGCATGTTAGGGGTTAATGAGTAAACTAGATGCTGCACTGCTCATAATTATTTTATCTTGATTTAATGGCATGTTAGCGGTTAATGAGTAAGCTAGACACTACACTGCTCAGAATTATTTTATCTTGATTTAACGGCATGTTAGGGGTTAATGAGTAAGCTAGATGCTACACTGCTCATAATTATTTTATCTTGATTTAATGGCATGTTAGCGGTTAATGAGTAAGCTAGATGCTACACTGCTCCGAATTATTTTTTCTTGGTTTAATGGCATGTTAGGGGTTAATGAGTAAGCTAGATGCTACATTGCTCATAATTATTTTTTCTTGATTTAATAGCATGTTAGGGGTTAATGAGTAAGCTAGATGCTACACTGCTCAGAATTATTTTATCTTGATTTAATGGCATGTTAGGGGTTAATGAGTAAGCTAGATGCTACACTGCTCATAATTATTTTTTCTTGATTTAACGGCATGTTAGGGGTTAATGGGTAAGCTACATGCCACACTTTATTATATTTTGGTTTCCCCACATACAAGCTACATTCAGCTCGGTTTATCATGTTTATTTGGGTTTATGGTTAGTGTCTAATGCATAAGGTAAATACAGCACCGTTTGTTATTTTTTCCAAATATTGCGGCATTTTAGTGGTTAAAAAAAAACTACATGAGCTCATTTCCAACCAAGGTGGATTGGTTAAAATCTGTGTGAGCAGAGGTTCCTTATTGCGTCCCTGTCACTGATGCTATTCTGACCCGGCCGCGCTATTTTCTCCCGGCAAAGCTCGCGTCTCACTTGTAAAAGCTGCAGAGGATTATAAAGTGACGCCTGGGGCTGTTTTTACTGACATTTCGAGTCATGCCACACTGCTTATTGGTTTTCCTCTGGTTTTAATGGCATTTTAGGGGTTATTATTATTCTTTATTTATATAGCCCCAGCATATTCCGCAGCGCTGTACAATGGGCACAATATAGAGAGGGTTACAATATATTGAAGGGTTAATGGTTACAATTCATGTAGCACTGTTAATTATTTTTATTTTTTCTCTGTTTTGAACAGCATTTTGGGGGTTAATGGACAAGCTACATGCCACGCTCATTAATATTTTTAGGTGTATTTCCCCCCCCTGGTGTTCTGGTATTTTAGAAGTTAACGGAAAAGCTACATGTAGCACTGTTTAGTATTTTACTTTCCTCTGATTTTCTGGCATTTTAGGGGTTAATGAGCAAGCTACATGCTGCGTGTTTTATTATTTTTTATTTCGATATTATGGGTGTCACGGAATGGCCCAGCACCCTCAGCCAGGGGCGGTGCACAAGGACAGTGATGGCCATGGACAATTAGGTGCGGTGGCACGCACAGAGTTTTAAAGTACTTTTTACGTAGATGTGATTATGTGTGGTGTAATGAAGTGTCCCCGTTGGTTTATTGCAAAATGTATTTTCCCTTTGTCTGCCTTGCCCGCCGCCATTTTCCGATCACCTTGTGGCGCAGTTCAGATTCTTCGATTCGGAAAATGGCCGATTCGAACCATCCGGTTCGAATCGGAAAATGGCCGATTCGGACCATCCGGTCCGAATCGGCGACTCCCCGATCTGTAATGGCCAATGGGTCCTGGGAGGGCGGGCAGGGATTCCCATTGTATTGTAATTTGTGTAAAGTTAATAAATGCTTGAGCTGTAAATAATAAAGCCAGATTTAGCAGTGCATCCAGCCTCGTCTGATGTGTTATTTCTCCGCCGTGCTTCATCTTCTGAGAATCCCTCGCGGTCTCAGGGTACGGTGTCCCAGACGATCCGAACCGAACCGAGCGCTCTGTGCCTGCATCGAGCATCAGGGCAGAGGCGCAGTGTATGAGGTTCGGTTCCCAGACTATCTGACGGAGATCCGATCCGAAGGGCGCGGCCGTGTACCGCGCTTCGGTATTGCGAGGGATTGCGGTAAGATCCGAATCCTTTGCCGATCCCGCAAGATCCGAAGCTTCATCCATCCCCGATCCGAAAAGTCCTCCACTTGAGATACGAAGGTTTTACCCGCACCGAGATCGGAAACGTTTCCCGCATAAGATCCGAAACGTTTCCCACATAAGATCCGAAGATTCCTCCGCGGTTGGCAGATCCGATCTCCACAGACGTCCCACACCCACAAGGTCAGTGAACCAGCTGCTCGGGACGCTGAGTGCCGTATGGCTCAGTGGTCGGGCTGGTTCTAGGCAGGGGTCCCCTCCACCGCCCGCTAACCCTTCCCCAGGGTCACGCCAGGTCGCACGAGATGCCGAGTGCGCGTCACTCGGTAGTCGGGCCAGCGGTAAGCGACGGGGCCACGCAGATAGAGCACACCCGCAGGCGGAACAACATCCCATTCCGTCATACTGGTGGCAGCGGTGGGATAAGCTATCTGCAGGCTCCAGGGGGACCCTCATCATGATCGGGTACAGTGCCTACAAACGGGACGTCCTGCGTGGCATGCTGGAGAACCGGGGAGGCGCCCCGGGCTCCAAGAGCCGGGAGACTATGATGGAGGAGTTGAAGAGGATGGACCAAGAGGCGGCGTTCGCGGCGTTGCCTGCGGATATAGCGCCGGCAACCGTACCCGCCGAGCCCGAAGACAGCGACTTTTGCCGGAAGATGCGGGAGCGGATCTCTATGATGGGTCCGGCCCCATCGGAGGCTGAGATGAGGAGTCTGGTCCGGGAACTCGGCCAGGAAGAGGAGCGTGAGAGGGAGCGAATGCACGAGCTGCGGCTGGCTGAAGTGCGAAGCCGACGGAGTAGCCGTTCCCCTTCGGACCGTTACACCGGGCGCAAAGTGCCGTTCCAGGCGTTCAAGGAGTTCCGGGAAGCAGAGGAGGAAATAGAGAGTTACCTCCAGGACTTCGAGCGCCTGTGCCGAGTGCACGAAGTGCACCGTGCCGACTGGGTAAGGATCCTGGCGAGTAAGCTGACCGGTCGGGCCGCCGAGGCTTACCGCACGGTGCCGGATGAAGAGGCCACCAGTTACTCGCACGTCAAGCAGGCGCTGCTGAGCAGATTCGCTGTGACCCCCGAAGCCAGCCGGATGAAGTTCCGGAATTCCCGCCGGCCCAATGGCGCCACTCACGTGGAGTGGGCCCATCGTTTGCAGCAGGACTTGCGCACCTGGCTCTCGGGTAGCCAAGCGGAGACGGTAACGGAGATTACCCAACTGCTGCTGCTCGTGCAGTTTTTCGAGCACACACCCTCCGCTATCCGGGAGTGGGTGCGTGACAAGAAGCCCCAGACAGTGCAACAAGCGGCCACCTGGGCCGACGAGTACACGGACACTCAGAAGTTGTCGGGGGGGAGCGGTCCCTGGCCGTCCGCCCAGCTCTACCCGCCCCACCACCTCCACCACCCCCACCACCGGCGGTCCGAACGCCGGTAGCACAGCCCACCAGCCGGCCCAACAACCTGGCTAATGTCCGGTGCTACGGGTGCAACCAGGAGGGGCATTACAAGCAGTATTGCCCCAACCGACCGGAGTTGACCCGGCCGGCCGCCAGGCCATCGCCGACGGTCCATTGCTGCGACGCCGAAGCTCCGTGGCCGGAGGCCCCGGAGGAATGGGAGCAGCTATATGAGGCCGACCCAGTGCAGGCCGCCGCGGACGACAACCGTCGACATCACCGTCAGGCGGTGTGGATAAACGGGCGGGCCGCGGAGGGGCTGCGGGACTCCGGGGCTACCATCACCCTGGTTCGGCCTCACTTGATTCCGTCGAGCGACCGTCTGCGAAGCACTGTTGCCGTACGGGTGGCGGGGGGAAAAGTGCTCCGGCTCGAGACGGCCCGGGTTCACCTGGACTGGGGGAACGGGGAGAAGGAGGTGAGGGTGGGGTTGTTGAGGCAACTGCCGGCCGAGGTGCTCCTGGGTAACGACCTGGGGCGGCTCGTTTCCGCTTACTCCACAGATGCAGCTACCTCGGTAACCACTAGGCAACAGAGCCAGCGCCACGACAGGGGCACTCCGAACGGGACCCAGGTGAGATCTCAACCACAGTCATTTCGACCTCCCAAACCTCCCAAACCTCCTCGACCTCCCAAACCTCCCCGCCCCCCTAAACAGCCCCGACCGCCCGGACCTGCCAGATCGGCATCACCTCCCATATCCCGACCGGACCCGACCCTTCCCTTCCCACCTGACCTCCCATCTCCGTGGAGCACCCCGGAGACGCTTCGCCACCAGACCCAGACCGACCCCACACTACAGGGCTACCGGGACCGAGCCGGTCAGGGCCTGGACGACCAGGGGAAGGACAAGGTAGAGTGGGAGGATGGGTTGCTGTACCGTTACACTGTGAGGGAGGGGGCCAAGAAGAAGCAGGTCCCGCAGAAGCAGCTGGTGGTACCTCAGGGTCCCAGGCAGGAGCTTCTGCGCTTGGCCCATGATATCCCCCTTGCAGGTCACTTAGGCCAGACAAAAACCCGGCACAGGTTGGCGCGCGCGTTTTTCTGGCCCCGCCTTAGCAAAGACACCCGCGACTATTGCCGCACCTGCCCAGTTTGCCAAAAAACTGGGAAGGCTGGGGATCACCCGAAAGCGCCCCTGCGCCCCATGCCCATCATTCAGGAGCCCTTTAGCCGGGTGGCGGTCGACATCATTGGGCCGTTGCCACGGCCCAGTGCCACCGGTAAGAGGTACATCCTTACCGTAGTGGATTATGCCACCCGGTACCCCGAGGCTGTGGCCTTGGCCAACATCCAGGCGGACACCGTAGCGAGCGCGCTCCTCCGGGTGTTCACGAGGGTGGGGTTTCCCCGGGAAATCCTATCTGATCAGGGTACCCAGTTCACCGCTGAGCTCACCCAACAGCTCTGGCGTCTCTGTGGTGTTAGGGCGCTGCACAGCGCCCCGTATCACCCCCAGACAAATGGGCTGTGCGAGCGGTTTAATGGGACCCTGAAGCAGCTCATCCGGGCCTTTGTGCACGAGAACAGGGATTGGGAGAAGTATCTTCCCCACCTGCTGTTCGCCTACCGGGAGGTTCCTCAGGAATCCACCGGTTACTCCCCCTTTGAGCTGCTGTATGGGCGCCAGGTGCGAGGTCCCCTGGATCTGGTTAGGGCTCAGTGGGAGGGGGCACAGGAGGAGGATGGGGTTCCTGTGGTGGATTACGTCCTGAAGCTCCGGGAGCGCTTGGCGGAACTCGCGGGGTTCATGCAGGAGAACATGGAGACGGCCCAAGCTCAGCAGAAGGCGTGGTACGATCGCGCTGCGTGCAGTCGCTCGTTCTGCGTGGGGCAGAAGGTTCTGGTGCTGAAGCCACAGCGGCAGAACAAGCTGCAGGCGGCCTGGCAAGGTCCCTACAAGGTGGTAACCCAGCTGGGGGATACCACCTATGTGGTTGTCAGCTGCGCAGACACCAGAATCCAGCGGACGTTCCACGTCAATATGCTGAAGGCCTTCCATGAGCGGCCGGAGACGGTGGACGCCATATGCGCGCCGGCTGCCGAGGAGATGGAACCGTTTCCGTTAGAAGAACTTCCGGGGGCAGCCAAGCAGCCTTCCGGGGTGGATCAGGTGCAGCTGGGGGAGGAGTTAGGACCCGAGAAACAGGCGCAGGCGCGGCAGCTGCTTCTCGCCTACCCGGGGGTTTTCTCGGCTCTCCCGGGATACACCGACCAGGCTATCCATCAGGTGGACACGCCCGGTCAGAGACCCCTTCGGCAACCAGCATACCGGCTCCCGGAAGTGGTCCGCGAGTCCATGCGGGCCGAGATCCGGGAGATGCTGGAGCTGGGGGTCATTGAGCCGTCGGCCAGTCCATGGGCGTCGCCCGTGGTCCTGGTGCCCAAGAAGGACGGTACCACCAGGTTCTGCGTCGACTATCGGCGGATAAACGATTGTACCATTACGGACGCTTATCCGATGCCCCGAGTCGACGAGTTGGTAGACCAGATCGCCGGGGGTCATTTCCTGACCACGGTGGATCTGTGCAAGGGGTATTGGCAGATTCCCCTTGCCGAGGAGGCGACCCCGAAGTCGGCCTTCATCACCCCATTCGTCTTGTACCAGTTTCGAGTCATGCCGTTCGGGATGAAGAACGCCCCTGCTACCTTCCAGCGGTTAATCGATCGCCTCCTCGGTGGCCTCCAGGGATTCGCTTGCGCATACCTGGATGATATAGCCATCTATAGCCAGACCTGGGAGGAACATCTGGACCATGTAGGGACTGTCCTGGGCCGAATTAGGGACGCCAACCTGACCCTGAAGCCGGAGAAATGCAAAGTGGGGATGGCCGAAGTGCAGTATCTGGGCCACCGGGTGGGGTGCGGGATACAACGGCCAGAGCCCGCTAAAATAGAGGCTATTCTGGATTGGCCCACCCCTGTGACCAAGACCCAGGTCCTCGCCTTCCTGGGCACCGCGGGGTACTACAGAAAATTTGTACCCCATTACAGTGACCTGGCCAAACCCCTGACTGACCTGACAAAAAAATCCCTGCCCCGCCAAGTCCTGTGGTCCCCGGAGTGCGAACAGGCCTTTCGGCAATTGAAGGCCGCCCTGACCCAAGCTCCCCTGCTGGCAGCTCCCAACTATAACAAATGTTTTGTTGTTCACACAGACGCATCCATGTTCGGACTGGGAGCTGTCCTGAGTCAAGTGGGGGACGACGGGGGGGATCATCCGGTGGCGTTCATCAGCCGGAAGCTGTTGCCACGAGAGGTGGGGTATGCTGCAATGGAGAAGGAGTGCCTGGCCTTGGTCTGGGCCCTACGGAAGCTCCAACCCTATGTCTACGGTCGGTCCTTCACCGTGATGACCGACCATAACCCCTTGGTGTGGCTCAACCGGGTGGCGGGGGAGAACGGCCGCCTGTTGCGGTGGAGCCTGGCTCTCCAACCTTTCAATTTTACAATCCAATATCGGCCCGGGTCGCAAAACGGTAACGCAGATGGGTTATCGCGACAGTCGGCCCGGGAACCCGGGGATTGGGGAGCCCCGACTACCTCGGTACGACCCGTTGGGGTCCAACCGAGTGCGTCGGACCTTGGGGAGGGGGAGGAGTGTCACGGAATGGCCCAGCACCCTCAGCCAGGGGCGGTGCACAAGGACAGTGATGGCCATGGACAATTAGGTGCGGTGGCACGCACAGAGTTTTAAAGTACTTTTTACGTAGATGTGATTATGTGTGGTGTAATGAAGTGTCCCCGTTGGTTTATTGCAAAATGTATTTTCCCTTTGTCTGCCTTGTGCCGCCATTTTCCGATCACCTTGTGGCGCAGTTCAGATTCTTCGATTCGGAAAATGGCCGATTCGAACCATCCGGTTCGAATCGGAAAATGGCCGATTCGGACCATCCGGTCCGAATCGGCGACTCCCCGATCTGTAATGGCCAATGGGTCCTGGGAGGGCGGGCAGGGATTCCCATTGTATTGTAATTTGTGTAAAGTTAATAAATGCTTGAGCTGTAAATAATAAAGCCAGATTTAGCAGTGCATCCAGCCTCGACTGATGTGTTATTTCTCCGCCGTGCTTCATCTTCTGAGAATCCCTCGCGGTCTCAGGGTACGGTGTCCCAGACGATCCGAACCGAACCGAGCGCTCTGTGCCTGCATCGAGCATCAGGGCAGAGGCGCAGTGTATGAGGTTCGGTTCCCAGACTATCTGACGGAGATCCGATCCGAAGGGCGCGGCCGTGTACCGCGCTTCGGTATTGCGAGGGATTGCGGTAAGATCCGAATCCTTTGCCGATCCCGCAAGATCCGAAGCTTCATCCATCCCCGATCCGAAAAGTCCTCCACTTGAGATACGAAGGTTTTACCCGCACCGAGATCGGAAACGTTTCCCGCATAAGATCCGAAACGTTTCCCACATAAGATCCGAAGATTCCTCCGCGGCTGGCAGATCCGATCTCCACAGACGTCCCACACCCACAAGGTCAGTGAACCAGCTGCTCGGGACGCTGAGTGCCGTATGGCTCAGTGGTCGGGCTGGTTCTAGGCAGGGGTCCCCTCCACCGCCCGCTAACCCTTCCCCAGGGTCACGCCAGGTCGCACGAGACGCCGAGTGCGCATCACTCGGTAGTCGGGCCAGCGGTAAGCGACGGGGCCACGCAGATAGAGCACACCCGCAGGCGGAACAACATCCCATTCCGTCATAATGGGAAATTAGGGGTTAATGATCTCGCTATAAGCACACTTTTTATTAGTTTTAATTTTCTCCTGATTTTAGGGAATCGTTTATTATTTTGAATGGTTTATGGTGGTTTGGGGGTTAATGGGTAAGCTAGTTTGTGTGCTGTGTATTATTGTTTTCTCCCGGCTTTGTGGTGTTTTAGAGGTTAATGGGTAAGCTACATACTACATGGGTTATTATTGTTTTCTCCTGTTTTTTGGGCATTTTGGGGGTTAATGGGTAAGCTACTATATGGATTATTATTGTTTTCTCCTGGTTTTGGCATTTTGGTGGTTAATGGTTAAGCTACTTTGTGTACTGTGTATTATGATTTTCTCTCGGCTTTGTGGTGTTTTAGAGGTTAATGGGTAAGCTACATACTACATGGGTTATTATTGTTTTCTCCTGTTTTTTGGGCATTTTGGGGGTTAATGGGTAAGCTACTATATGGATTATTATTGTTTTCTCCTGGTTTTGGCATTTTGGTGGTTAATGGTTAAGCTACTTTGCGTACTATGTATTATGATTTTCTCCCGGCTTTGTGGTTTTTTAGGGGTTAATGGGTAAGCTACATACTATATGGGTTATTATTGTTTTCTCCTGTTTTTTTGGCATTTTGGGGGTTAATGGGTAAGCTAGGTATTGTGGTAAAATAATAGCCTTGCTGCTTTTCAGTCCCCCCCCATGGTTTTATGACATTTTAGGGGTTATGTGGTAAAAAATGTGCTGCGCTGCTTTTCAGCCCCCCCCATGGTTTTATGGCATTCTAAGGGTTAAGGGCCAAGCTACATGCAGCACAGCTTAATATTGGTTTCCTGGTTTTATGGCATTTTATGGGTTAATAGGCAAGCTATATGCTACACTGTGAATATATAAAGTGCAGAGCCACACAACACGTCTCCACCACCATCAAAATAAAAACCCCCAAAAAGCTTTCATACCAGTATGTAGTGGTTTCCCCCTACCCAGATATAATCGAGTAAACAGATAAGCTGGTGAAGCGCAAATAAATGCAGATTGGGGTGTATTAGTCTCTTACTTTGAATAAAATATCCTTTTTTTTCTCCAATCCATAAGGAAAGCAAAAATGAAAACCTATCATAGTGCAGTAAATCACAATATGATGATATATTCTCTCTCATTAAACTGATACCTGTGATATTTCCATCATATTGTGATTTACTGCACCATCATAGCTTTTTATTTTTCTTTAAGCTACATAAATAAATAAGCATACATTCATTTTCTTTACTTTCCCCTTGTTTTATGACATTTTAGGGGTTAAAATACTGGTAAAATCTATACTATAAAAGAGTAAGCTAAAAACTGTCCGTCGCCAAAACCCTACTGCGCATGCGCGACGGACATTTGAAAGCGGCCGTTAGAACACACAGGTAGCTGCGCGTGCCGGCCGCGTGCAGCTACCCGTGGGTTTACACGGCCAGATGCCCCGATCCTCCAGCGGTGACCTTCTCCGGCCGAGCAGGCTGCTAGGCGGGCCTCCAGGCTCAGGCGAGCCCCCGGCTTGTTTGGGCCTACAGGCCCAGCCGAGCCGGGGACTCGCCTAAGCCTAGAGGCCCGCCGAGCAGCCAGCGACAGCCGGAGGACGGTCACCGGCTGAGGATCGGGGCCAAAGTTCCCAAAACATAGTCCCCTAAATCGGCCCTGAGCTCCAGCGGTGACCTCCTCCGGCGAGCAGGCTGCTAGGCGGGCCTCCAGGCTCAGGCGAGCCCCCGGCTTGGTTTGGGCCTACAGGCCCAGCCGAGCCGGGGACTCGCCTAAGCCTAGAGGCCCGCCGAGCAAGCCAGCGACAGCCGGAGGACGGTCACCGCTGGAGGATCGGGGCCAAAGTTCCCAAAACATAGTCCCCTAAATCGGCCCTGAGCTCCAGCGGTGACCTCCTCCGGCCGAGCAGGCTGCTAGGCGGGCCTCCAGGCTCAGGCGAGCCCCGCTTGGTTTGGGCTACAGGCCAGCCGAGCCGGGGACTCGCCTAAGCCTAGAGGCCCGCCGAGCAGCCAGCGACAGCCGGAGGACGGTCACCGCTGGAGGATCGGGGCTAAATTCCCAAAACATACTCCAACCAAATCGGCCCTGAGCTCCAGCGGTGACCTCCTCCGGCCGAGCAGGCTGCTAGGCGGGCCTCCAGGTTCAGGCGAGCCCCCGGCTTGGCTTGGGCCTACAGGCCCAGCCGAGCCGGGGACTCGCCTAAGCGTAGAGGCCGGCCGAGCAGCCTGCTCGGCCGGAGGAGGTCACCGCTGGAGCTCAGGGCCGATGTTGCCTAACACATACTCACCAACATCGGCCCTTAGCTCCTCCAGCGATGGCGGTCCCGCTTGCAGCATCCTCTCTCTCTCCGTTGTTCGCCGGAATGACGTCACGAAAGCCTTTGACCCGGGGGTCAAAGGCTTTCGTGACGTCATCCTGGCGAGCAACGGAGAGAGAGAGGACGCTGGAAGCGGGACCGCCATCGCTGGAGGAGCTAAGGGCCGATGTAGGTGAGTATGTGTGGAACCGGTGGAGGACTCGAGGCCGATGTAGGTGAGTATGTGCTCTACACACACCCACCCTGCTTGCTCGGCGGTATCCAAGCTTAGGCGAGCCCCCGGCTTGGCTTGGGCCTAGAGGCCCTGCCGAGCCGGGGACTCGCCTGAGCATGGAGGCCGGTCGAGTTGCATGCTCGGGCGTCCTCCAGGCTCAGGCGAGTCCCCGGCTCGGCTGGGCCTCTAGGCCCACGCCAACCGGGGGCTCGCCTAAGCTTGGATACGCCGAGTAAGCAGGGTGGGTGGTGGAGAGCACATACTCACCTACATTAGTCCTGAGCTCCAGCGGTGACTGTCCTCCGGCAGTCGCAGGCTGCTCGGCCGGCCTCCGGAGGCGGCAGCAGCCTGCGACAGCCACCGCTGAGCTCTCGGGCCAATGTAGGGGGATGTTGCCTACACATACTCACCAACATCGGCCCTTAGCTCCTCAGCGATGGCGGTCCCGCTTCCAGCATCTTCTCTCTCTCTCCGTTGGTCGCGGTATGACGTCACGAAAGCCTTGACCCGGGGGTCAAAGGCTTTCGTGACGTCATCCCGGCGAACAACGGAGAGAGAGAGAGAGAACGCTGGAAGCGGGACCGCCATCGCTGGAGGGCCGATGTAGGTGAGTATATCCACGAGCTGGGGGGCCAATATCCACGTGCTGGGGCAGTATCCATCCACATGCTGGGGCAGTATCCACGAGCTGGGGCAATATCCACGTGCTGGGGCAGTATCCACGAGCTGGGGCAGTATCCACGTGCTGGGGCAATATCCACGTGCTGGGGCAGTATCCACGTGCTGGGGCAATATCCACATGCTGGGGCAGTATCCACGAGCTGGGGCAATATCCACGTGCTGGGGCAGTATCCACGTGCTGGGCAGTATCCACGTGCTGGGGCCAGTATCCACGTGCTGGGGCAATATCCACGAGCTGGGGCAGTATCCACGAGCTGGGGCAGTATCCACGTGCTGGGGCAGTATCCACGTGCTGGGGCAGTATCCACGAGCTGGGGCAATATCCACGTGCTGGGGCAGTATCCACGTGCTGGGGCAGTATCCACGTGCTGGGCAGTATCCACGTGCTGGGGCAATATCCACGTGCTGGGCAGTATCCACGTGCTGGGGCAGTATCCACGTGCTGGGGCAGTATCCACGAGCTGGGGCAATATCCACGTGCTGGGCAGTATCCACGTGCTTGGGCAGTATCCACGTGCTGTGGCAATATCCACGAGCTGCGGCAGTATCCACGAGCTGCGGCAGTATCACGTGCTGGGGCAGTATCCACGAGCTGGGGCAATATCCACGTGCTGGGGCAATATCCACGAGCTGGGGCAATATCACGTGCTGGGGCAGTATCCACGTGCTGGGGCAGTATCCACGTGCTGGGGCAATATCCACGTGCTGGGGCAATATCCACGAGCTGGGGCAATATCCAGGTGCTGGGGCAGTATCACGTGCTGGGGCAGTATCCACGTGCTGGGGCAGTATCCATCCACGTGCTGGGGCAATATCCACGTGCTGGGGCAATATCCACGTGCTGGGGCAATATCCACGTGCTGGGCAGTATCCACGTGCTGGGGCAATATCCACGAGCTGGGGCAGTATCCACGAGCTGGGGCAGTATCATGTGCTGGGGCAGTATCCACGTGCTGGGGCAGTATCCACGAGCTGGGGCAGTATCCACGTGCTGGGGCAGTATCCACGAGCTGGGGCAGTATCCACGTGTTGGGGCATATATCCATGAGCAGGGGCAGTATAAACGCAAAACAGAATAAACGCCACAGAGCCGAGCACAATAAAAACGCCACAGAGCTGAGCACAATAAAAACGGCACAGAGCCGAGCACAGTACCCTAGACGGCACAGAGCCGAGCACAACAGAATAAACGGCACAGAGCACAGAACCAAGCACAATGCACCACACTTATCGATAGACTGCCCTCTGGGCAGGCTTTACACCTAGTACTTTATAAATAAACTAGTTGTAAAGCCTGCCCAGAGGGCAGTCTATTGTGGATATACTGCCCCTGCTCATGTATACTGCCCCAGCACGTGGATATTGCCCCAGCACGTGGATACTGCCCCAGCACGTGGATACTGCCCCAGAACGTGGATACTGCCCCAGCAGGTGGATACTGCCCAGCACGTGGATATTGCCCAGCACGTGGATATATGCCCCAGCACGTGGATATTGCCGCAGCACGTGGATACTGCCCCAGCACGTGGATACTGCCCCAGCACGTGGATATTGCCCCAGCACGTGGATATTGCCCCAGCACGTGGATATTGCCGCAGCACGTGGATACTGCCCCAGCACGTGGATATTGCCCCAGCACGTGGATATTGCCCCAGAACGTGGATACTGCCCCAGCACGTGGATACTGCCCCAGCACGTGGATACTGCCCCAGCACGTGGATACTGCCCCAGAACGTGGATACTGCCCCAGCAGGTGGATACTGCCCCAGCACGTGGATACTGCCCCAGCACGTGGATATTGCCCCTGCTCATGTATACTGCCCCAGCTCGTGGATACTGCCCCTGCTCATGTCATACTGCCCAGCTCGTGGATACTGCCCCAGCACGTGGATATTGCCCCAGCACGTGGATACTGCCCCAGCACGTGGATACTGCCCCAGAACGTGGATACTGCCCCAGCAGGTGGATACTGCCCCAGCACGTGGATATTGCCCCAGCACGTGGATATTGCCCCAGCACGTGGATACTGCCCGCAGCACGTGGATACTGCCCCAGCACGTGATACTGCCCCCAGCACGTGGATATTGCCCCAGCACGTGGATATTGCCCCAGCACGTGGATATTGCCGCAGCACGTGGATACTGCCCCAGCACGTGGATATTGCCCAGCACGTGATATTGCCCCAGCACGTGGATATTGCCCCAGAACGTGGATACTGCCCCAGCACGTGGATACTGCCCCAGCACGTGGATACTGCCCCAGAACGTGGATACTGCCCCAGCACGTGGATACTGCCCCAGCACGTGGATATTGCCCAGCACGTGGATATTGCCGCAGCACGTGGATACTGCCCCAGCACGTGGATACTGCCCCCAGCACGTGGATATTGCCCCAGCACGTGGATATTGCCGCAGCACGTGGATACTGCCCCAGCACGTGGATACTGCCCCAGCACGTGGATACTGCCCCAGCACGTGGATACTGCCCCAGCTCGTGGATACTGCCCCTGCACGTGGATATTGCCCAGCACGTGGATACTGCCCCAGCACGTGGATATTGCCCCAGCACGTGGATACTGCCCAGCACGTGGATACTGCCCCAGCTCGTGGATACTGCCCCTGCACGTGGATATTGCCCCAGCACGTGGATACTGCCCCAGCACGTGGATATTGCCCCAGCACGTGGATACTGCCCCAGCACGTGGATACTGCCCCAGCTCGTGGATACTGCCCCTGCACGTGGATATTGCCCCAGCACGTGAATACTGCCCCAGCTCGTGGATACTGCCCCTGCACGTGGATATTGCCCCAGCACGTGGATATTGCCCCAGCACGTGGATACTGCCCCAGCACGTGGATACTGCCCCAGCATGTGGATACGGCCCCCCCGCTCGTGGATATGGCCCCCCCGCTCGTGGATATGGCCCCCCCGCTCGTGGATATGGCCCCCCCGCTCGTGGATATGGCCCCCCCGCTCGTGGATATGGCCCCCCCGCTCGTGGATATACTCACCTACATCGGCCCTCCAGCGATGGCGGTCCCGCGTCCCGCTTCCAGCGTCCTCTCTCGCTCCGTTGGTCGCCGGGATGACGTCACGAAAGCCTTTGACCCCCCGGGGTCAAAGGCTTTCGTGACGTCATTCCGGCGAACAACGGAGCGAGAGAGGACGCTGGAAGCGGGACCGCCATCGCTGGAGGAGCTAAGGCCGATGTAGGTGAGTATCTGTAGGCAACATCCCCCTACATTGGCCCGGAGCCTCAGCGGTGGCTGTCGTAGGCTGCTCAGCCGGCCTCCAGGCTTAGGCGAGCCCCCGGCTCGGCTGGGCCTGTAGGCCCAAGCCAAGCCGGGGGCTCGCCTGAGCCTGGAGGCCGGCCGAGCAGCCTGCGACAGCCGGAGGACAGTCACCGCTGGAGCTCAGGGCTAATGTAGGTGAGTATGTGCTCTCCACACCCACCCTGCTTACTCGGCCGGTATCCAAGCTTAGGCGAGCCCCCGGCTTGGCTTGGGCCTAGAGGCCC
Organism: Leptobrachium leishanense; assembly: GCA_009667805.1. Classification (NCBI taxonomy): domain Eukaryota; kingdom Metazoa; phylum Chordata; class Amphibia; order Anura; family Megophryidae; genus Leptobrachium; species Leptobrachium leishanense. The sequence continues at coordinate 534,824,959 of CM019063.1, read as the reverse complement.
TGCCGAGCGGGGACTCGCCTGAGCATGGAGGCCGTCGAGTTGCATGCTCGGCCGTCCTCCAGGCTCAGGGGAGTCCCTGGCTCGGCTGGGCCTCTAGGCCCAAGCCAAGCCGGGGGCTCGCCTGAGCCTGGATGCCGACCAAGCTTAGGCGAGCCCCCGGCTTGGCGTGGGCCTAGAGGCCCAGCCGAGCCGGGGACTCGCCTGAGCCTGGAGGACGCCCGAGCATGCAACTCGACGGCCTCCATGCTCAGGCGAGTCCCCGCTCGGCAGGGCCTCTAGGCCCAAGCCAAGCCGGGGGCTCGCCTAAGCTTGGATACCGGCCGAGCAAGCCGGTGTGTGTGTGTGTGTGTGTAGAGCACATACTCACCTACATCGGCCTCGAGTCCTCCACCGGTTCCACACATACTCACCGACATCGGCCCTTAGCTCCTCCAGCGATGGCGGTCCCGCTTGCAGCATCCTCTCTCCGTTGTTCGCCAGGATGACGTCACGAAAGCTTTGACCCCCCGGGGGGTCAAAGGCTTTCGTGACGTCATTCCGGCGAGCAACGGAGAGAGGATGCTGCAAGCGGGACCGCCATCGCTGGAGGAGCTAAGGGCCGATGTCGGTGAGTATGTGTTAGGCAACATCGGCCCTGAGCTCCAGCGGTGACCTCCTCCGGCCGAGCAGGCTGCTCGGCCGGCCTCTACGCTTAGGCGAGTCCCCGGCTCGGCTGGGCCTGTAGGCCCAAGCCAAGCGGGGGCTCGCCTAAGCCTAGAGGCCCGCCGAGCAGCCAGCGGCAGCCGGAGGAGGTCTCCGTTGGAGCTCGGGGCCGATTTTTTGTTGTGTTTGTTTGGGAACTTCGGCCCCGATCCTCCAGCGGTGACCTTCTCCGGCTGCCGCTGGCTGCTCGGCGGGCCTCTAGGCTTAGGCGAGTCCCCGGCTCGGTTTGGGCCTACAGGCTCGGTTTCGCGCCTGAGCATGGAGGCCGGTCGGCAGCGGTCACCGCTGGAGCTCAGGGACGCAGTAGGGGGTTATGTATGTTTTGTGTACCGCGGTGACCTCTTCCGGCCGAGCGGGCTGCTCGGCCGGCCTCTAGACTCAGGCGAGTCCCCGGCTCGGTCTGGGCCTGTAGGCCCATGCCGAGCCGGGGGCTCGCCTGAGCCTGGAGGCCGGTCGAGCAGCCCGCTCGACCGGAGGAGGTCACCGCTGGAGTTCTGGGCCGAATTTTTCGATTGTGTTATGGGTATTTCGTCCCTGAGCTCCAGCGGGGACCGGCGGCCTGCTCGGCGGACCTCCAGGCTTAGGCGAGTCCCCGGCTCGGCTGGGCCTGTAGGCCCAAACCGAGCTGGGGGCTCGCCCGAGCCTGGAGGCCCGCCGAGCAGGCCGCCGGTCCCCGTTGGAGCTCAGGGACGACGTATGGAGTTATGTATGTTTTTTTTTAACTTCGGCCCCGATCCTCCAGCGCTGAGCGGATGCCGAGCGGGCTGCTCAGCCGGCTTCTAGGCTCAGGCGAGTCCCCGGCTCGGCTTGGGCCTACAGGCCAGCCGAGCCGGGGACTCGCCTGAGCCTAGAGGCCGGCTGAGCAGCCCGCTCGGCAGCGGGTCACCGCTGGAGGATCGGGGCCGATTTAGGGTAGTATGTTTTGTGAACTTCAGCCCCGAACCTCCAGCGCTGACCGACTGCCGGCGGCCTATTCGGCGGACCTCTAGGCTCAGGCGAGTCCCCGGCTCGGCTGGGCCTGTAGGCCCAAACCGAGCCGGGGGCTCCCTTGAGCCTGGAGGCCCGCCGGCAGCCGGAGGACGGTCAGCGCTGGAGGATCGGGGCATCTGGCGGCCGTGTAAACACAGGTAGCTGCGCGCGGCTCGTGACGTTTTTTTTTTTTTTCACGCGGCCGGCACGCGCAGCTACCTGTGTGTTTTTAACGGCGCTTTCAAAAGTCCGTCGCGCATGCGCAGACGGCTTTTGGCGACGGACGTTTTTAGGCTTATTCTATTATAGTATAGATAATGAATGTTGACTGTCATGGAACTGACGTAGCGCTCCCCACGTCAAACCCCAAGACTTTTATTTCCATGGCGAAAACCCCAAAAGACATAGACCGTTGCTTTGGGGAAGACCTTATGTTCATTTATATTGTGTGGTTTTAAATATGTTTTACATCGTTGGGTTTTAGTTTAATTTAGTTTAGTGAAAAATGACATAGCTTTGGTTTTAAAATACTATATTCCTGTAGGTAAATGTGTCTTTGTATAAAACAGTAAACAAGCTTTGCTGTTGTGTAAATTATGCGTCAGGGATTTTCCCCATTATCTAAGTACATGTTTAATTTAAGGGATCTCTGATAGAGTGTGTGTTTAATCTGATGTGCTGGAACAATAGATGTACAAATGTTATGTGGACTGAAGGCTAAGAGAATGTGAAGAATGTTGATTGTAAATAACTGCCATACCTCATTGTATGGGTAGGCTCCTAATTAGTAGGGAAACACCTCATTGTATGGGTAGGCTCCTAATTAGTATGGGGAAACACCTCATTGTATGGGTAGGCTCCTAATTAGTATGGGGAAGCACCTCATTGTATGGGTAGGCTCCTAATTAGTATGGGTATGCAAATTATGACTGTTGTACTTGAGCATAAATAGTGGCGTTGTTCATTAAAGGATCCAGATCATCTGAGTGTTTGAAACATACAGCTCTGCCTGGTGTTGTCATTTCACGTCGGCTATATCTCACCACTACCCAGGAACGGGTCATTCTAACTCCGCAGCAGAACCTCGATTCGCCGCGCCGTTGCGCCACCTTGAATTGGTACCTCGGGATACCGCAACCACCCCGAATCGGGACCTCGTCGCAGCGCCGTGCCTGCATCGTCAAGGAGACTCTACCGAACCGCGGTTCGCCACGCAGACCGTCTCCAGCCTTTCAATGGTCAGTAGATCCGCTGCCCGAGACGCCGGGTGCCGTGCCACTCGGTAGTCGGGCTTGGCAACACCAAAGAGGGGGTCAGATAGAGCAGGACCGCAGGCGGATACTCCATTCCATCACATTGGTGGCAAGCGGTGGGATAGCTCTCTGCACCCCTCAAGAAGACCCTCGCCATGGTGGTGTACAGTCACTACACCAGGGACACCCTACGTGGCATGTTGGAGACTCGGGGAGGAAATCCCGGCAACAAAAATAAGAAAACCCTGGTGAAGGAGCTTCACAGGATGGACCAGCAACTGATAAGCGTCCCCAACCCCGTAGAACCCTGGTTCGAGGTTTACAGCACGCCTGGAGCTTCATCCAAGGAATCTACACCCCTCAGCGATACCTCTTTTGTGATTTACAGCGCGCCTGGAGTTGTAATTGAGGACACCGCACATCCCAGCGACCCTTGGATGGAGGCTTACAGCTCGCCTGGAGCTGCATCCAAGGACGCCACACCCCCCAGCGATACCTCTTTTGTGATTTACAGCGCGCCTGGAGTTGTAATTGAGGACACAGGACCCCCGTCCATAAGAGACCGGTTCCAGCGAAGAGTAAGGAGGGCGATGGCCCAGGCCCAGGCGGATGCACCTGGTACCTGGCAGGACGAGCACTGGTGGAAAGATTTGTCCGCCAGGAGATGTGGAACGAAGCCATTCAACAGGAGGAGGACTGCCCTGAAGAAGCCCTTCCCACTTATACGGAGAGGTTCGAGCACCAGTGGTACTTACGGGTGCCCTTTTTGGGAGCACAGCCCCGAGAGGAATGGCTGACGGAGCTAGGTGAACTGGTCCAGAGCAAAATTATACTGGACACCAGCTACAGAGCCCTCCAGTGGTTTACGTCCCAACTAATGCCCAGCACAGCAGACAGCGGCCCAACAAAAGGCTTCGACTACGGCGGCACAGGGCTGCTGTATACAAGGATGGGCAAAGACCCCGGTTTGGGGACGACACAGAGTGGCGGCGGGAACAACTCCTGGACCTCCGGTATGAGGAACTGGAAGACCTTGACGATGACCGTGAGGCAGAGGAACTGGAGTTTCTGGTTGAGCAGGAATGGGAGCTCGAAAAGGCCTACAAAAGGCTGTTCGACGACGCTCCACAGCTAGGCCTGAGCCCCATTACCTGGGACTGTCTAGCGGAAGAAGCAGACAGCCCAAGTGACACTGAAGTATTGGAGCCCGAGATGCTCCCATGGGTCCCCGTCGGGACCACAGTAGATGAGCCGGCCAGCTCAGAAGAAGCACGGCAGGTGCCAAGCGACCAGAATGGGCCGCGTAAAGGGTCCGAGTGGCCCAGTGAGGAAGTTATCCTCCCACCCCCGCAAGAAGACACTGTGGCAGTGTCCGTTTACCCAGCAGAAGAGCTGGCAACGGGGCAGAGTGCCGCTGGCCTCTGCCCACCCTCCCTCATCTGCCCCGAGGAGCAGGAGGAGGATTTCCCCGAGCTGCTTATCACGCAGCCGCTTACCCCATCCAACCCCCTGGACTTTGTTCCTGTACCCACCTCCCCAGCAGAAGAGCTGGCAACGGGGCAGAGTGCCGCTGGCCTCTGCCCACCCTCCCTCGTCTGCCCCGAGGAGCAGAAGGAGGATTTACCTGAGCTGCTTAGCCCGCAGCCGTTGACCCCATCCAACCGCCTGGACGTCATTCCTGCACCCGCTTCCCCAGCAGAAGAGCTGGCAACCGGACAGAGTGCCGCTGGCCTCTGCCCATCCTCCACCATCTGCCCTGAGGAGCAGAAGGGGGATACCCTCGAGCTGCTCATCCCGCAGCCGCTTACCCCATCCAACCCCCTGGACTTTGTTCCTGTACCCACCTCCCCAGCAGAAGATCTGGCAATGCGGCAGAGTGCCGCTGGCCTCTGCCCACCCTCCATCGTCTGCCCTGAGGAGCCGAAGGAGGATTTACCCGGGCTGCTTATCCCGCAGCCGTTGACCCCATCCGACCCCCTGGACTTTGTTCCCACACCCGCTTACCCAGCAGAAGAGCTGGCAACGGGGCAGAGTGCCGCTGGCCTCTGCCCACCCTCTCTCGTCTGTCCCGAGGAGCAGAAAGAGGATACACCCGGGCTGCTTATCCCGCAGCCACTGACCCCACCGGAGATGGAGGACGCCATTCTCCTGCCCGGGGACCCTTCCTCGGCCTTGAACCTCCCAGCCGACGCACTGGCAATGGGGCAGAGCCTGTTCAACTCTGCCCATCTCCACACCCCTTTGGCCCGGAGGCCCCATGCAGCCACTGTTTTTTCCAACGGCTGACCAGGGCACTCGGGGCGCGTGCATTTAGCACCCGTTTTTCCCGGGTGCGCGATACCTCTGGAGGTGGTACAGGCGGTACCCCTCCCCGACCACAGGACCCTTATTCGGAGGGGGTACCCCAAAGATTTGTACCCCCAACACGCCAGGCACTGCCGCAAGGACAAATGGAGAAGCCTGGTGGCTCGCCTCCTCCCAACAGACTATGGACCCAGGTATGGACTATTGCTCCAACGCCCCGCGTCGACCCGTTGGGGTCCAACTGTGGCCGTCGGACTCCTTTGGGGAGGGGAGATATGTCATGGAACTGACGTAGCGCTCCCCACGTCAAACCCAAGACTTTTATTTCCATGGCGAAAACCCAAAAGACATAGACCGTTGCTTTGGGGAAGACCTTATGTTCATTTATATTGTGTGGTTTTAAATATGTTTTACATCGTTTGGTTTTAGTTTAATTTAGTTTAGTGAAAAATGACATAGCTTTGGTTTTAAAATACTATATTCCTGTAGGTAAATGTGTCTTTGTATAAAACAGTAAACAAGCTTTGCTGTTGTGTAAATTATGCGTCAGGGATTTTCCCCATTATCTAAGTACATGTTTAATTTAAGGGATCTCTGATAGAGTGTGTGTTTAATCTGATGTGCTGGAACAATAGATGTACAAATGTTATGTGGACTGAAGGCTAAGAGAATGTGAAGAATGTTGATTGTAAATAAATGCCATACCTCATTGTATGGGTAGGCTCCTAATTAGTATGGGGAAACACCTCATTGTATGGGTAGGCTCCTAATTAGTATGGGGAAACACCTCATTGTATGGGTAGGCTCCTAATTAGTATGGGGAAACACCTCATTGTATGGGTAGGCTCCTAATTAGTATGGGGAAGCACCTCATTGTATGGGTAGGCTCCTAATTAGTATGGGGAAGCACCTCATTGTATGGGTAGGCTCCTAATTAGTATGGGTATGCAAATTATGACTGTTGTACTTGAGCATAAATAGTGGCGTTGTTCATTAAAGGATCCAGATCATCTGAGTGTTTGAAACATACAGCTCTGCCTGGTGTTGTCATTTCACGTCGGCTATATCTCACCACTACCCAGGAACGGGTCATTCTAACTCCGCAGCAGAACCTCGATTCGCCGCGCCGTTGCGCCACCTTGAATTGGTACCTCGGGATACCGCAACCACCCCGAATCGGGACCTCGTCGCAGCGCCGTGCCTGCATCGTCAAGGAGACTCTACCGAACCGCGGTTCGCCACGCAGACCGTCTCCAGCCTTTCAATGGTCAGTAGATCCGCTGCCCGAGACGCCGGGTGCCGTGCCACTCGGTAGTCGGGCTTGGCAACACCAAAGAGGGGGTCAGATAGAGCAGGACCGCAGGCGGATACTCCATTCCGTCACATTGACTATCTCATAGATTTTACATTCAGGTACGTGCCGCACTCTTTATTATCAGGGTTATTCAAAGAGAGGTGAAAAGCAGGAGAATGACTGGAGAACGGAAAATTCTAGGTCAAAATAGCCGATTTGGAAAGTGAGATGAAAAGGAGAATTTTTCTGGTTTGGCTATTTTGACCTAGAATTTTCCATTCTCCAGTCATTCTCTTGCTTTTCACCTCTCTCTGAATAACCCTATAAGTTTTTCTTTAGCCTGCTTTTGTGGCATTTTAGGGGTTAATGGATAATGGTTAATATATATGCCACCCTCTGTATTATTTCTACTTTTTTCCATGATTTTATGGCATTTTAGGAGTTAATGGGTAATATACTGTATATGCCACACTCTTCATTATTTCTATTTTTTTCCATGAGGAGGTCCTTTTTTCCCTGCGTTATGGCATTTTGGGGGTTAATGGATAATATAAATATATATATGCCGCACTCTTTATTATTTCTATTTTTTTTCACGGTATTATAACATTTTAAGGGTCAGAGGGCCAGCTACAGGCTGCCCTGTTTATTATGTCTTTTCCCCTGTGTTTTATGGCAATTTAGGGGTTAATACATAAGCTGCATTTCACAAAGTTTAATATTTTTACATTACCCCTGGTGTTCTGGCATTTTAAGGGTCAATAGTCAAGCTACATAACAACCTGTTAATTATGTTTAGTTTCGGTCTTATGACATTTTAGGGGTTAATGGATAAGCTACATACCACACTGTTTATTATTGTTTTCTCCTGGTTTTTGACATTTTGGGGGTTAATGGGTAAGCTACTTTTCGTGCTGTGTATTATTGTTTTATCCCGGCTTTGTGGTGTTTTAGGGGTTAATGGGTAAGCTACATACAGCCCTGTTTATTATCATTTTCAGTTTTTTTGGCATTTCGGGGGTTAATGGGTAAGCTGCTTTGCGTGCTGTGTATTATTGTTTTATCCCGGCTTTGTGGTGTTTTAGGGGTTAATGGGTAAGCTACATACCACACATATTTCCTCGGTTCTATGGCATTTTGTGGGTTAATGGGTAAGCTATATTACACGCTAAATATTTTTTTTCTGGTTTTGTGAAAAAAAATATTTTCTTGGTTCTTTGGCATTTTTTTTTAGGGGTTATGTGGTAAAATATTCTCTGCGTTGCTTTTCATTCCCCCTCCCGCCTCTCATGGTTTTATGGAATTTTAAGGGTTAAGGGCCAAGCTACATGCAGCACAGCTTAAAATTGGTTTTATGGCATTTTATGGGTTAATAGGCAAGCTATATGCTACATTGTGAATATATAAAGTGTAATGCCACACAACACGTCTCCACCACCATCAAAAATACGCAAAAAGCTTTCATACCAGTATGTAGTGGTTTCCCCCAAACCAGATATTATAGAATATACAGATAACCTGGTGCAGCGCAAATAAATGCAGATTGGGGTGTATTAGTCTCTTATTTTGAATAAAATATCCTTGTTTTACTCCAATCCACATATGGAGAAGAAAAATGAAAAGCAATCATAGTGCAGTAAATCACATGATTTATATATGATGATATATTCTCACATTCAACTGATACCTGTGTTATTTCCATCATAATGTGATTTACTGCACCATCATTGCTTTTTATTTTTCACTGGTGAGAGGGTTCTGTGTTTGGGCTAGGGTCAGACGAACGCATTTTTCTCGTCGTCCGTGAAAAAGTGCGTTAGAACGCATGGACATATTTTTTCACGGAATACGCGATAGCGGTCATACGATGCGCATTTTCGGCAGTGATTTTGTACGGATCATCAATTAAACCCTTTTTGCGTCTGGACGTTATGTTGGCCGAACATTAGCAGCGTCTGACGTCTCCTAATCACGCAAACACTCCGCTAGCGGACGCAGCGCACTCTGTACGTCCGTACTAGCGGTATCACGTTCTCGAAAAAATGTGTTTGTTTGCCGCTTGTGTTGCGAGGCCGCACTTTCGTGCGGCCGTACTTCGTATATTGCCCCTCATTGGCTGCTACTACAGCCGTGATAAAGTGTGGCTGCACGCGCGTTCGCACTGCATTCGTCTGACCCCAGCCTAAAACAGATCCAGGATGCAGATGCAGGGCACTGCGGGACTTGCGTATGTAAAGTTTGTATGTCCTGTTGCGGTGCTCAAAATAACATTTCCTTCATTATGCAAGCAGCGCAGGAAGCACAAATAGTGCAAAAAAGCCTCAGGGACTTCCGGGGTTGTGGCCGAATAGGAGGACATGCGCGCAGTGAGGGAGAAAATGCGATTAATTGGGGCAAAATAAAAAATAAAATGATAATTGGAAGGAGGCTGTCAGCAATCATCCGGCTGGGTGGAGTAGAGGTAACATCATTGCTCTGTGTGGAAACACGGGTTCGATCCTGTCAAGAGCACCTCTCCAGTAAGTGTCCTTGGGCAAGACACCCAATGGTACATACTCGCCACCCAGGACATACTAGAAAACGAGAGAAATCTCAATGTATCCTTCCTGGTAAAAATACTTCCTCAAAAAAAAAAATCTCTGCCCAATTAAAGAGCAAAGAGAGTGATCTCCACCTTTCAGTGGAGCAGTGATCCTTTCATACTCACCATTCTCGTCGTCACCTTGATTGAAGGGTCCGCAGTCCTCAACTTCAGCCTGAGATAAAGGGCCTTTCATGAAAAAGTCCACAGATATTTGCTTTTGTGCGTCATTAGATATGATAGTATAATTGGAATAAAAATCAATGAAGGTATCTGTTCCCGTTGGGTGTGGGGCTTTTCATTGGTCCACACACGTCACTGTGTATAGGTTCCATGGGGTGAGTCGTTTTCCTTTGGCTTGTGGAGGTGGAATACTTTGTTTTGATACATCATGTACACTTCATGAGTTTGTGACAAGACAGCATTATCATGTCACTCTGATAAACCTTTCTTTTCAAGTTCCTGTCACGTTTTCCATGTTATAGCCCTGTCCCCCTGCCCTCTGTATTCCTTATGTATGGTTCCTATGTGTTTCCCTATGCTGCTTTCCCTGGGATGCAGCTCAGGGGTTAAGTGTCTGCTTGTTTAGTCGCTCGTTTAGCTTCTGTTGGTGATATGGGCTGATTACTTCCCTATATAAAGCCATGGGCCCATATCACAATGCTCTTGCATCTGGTTAATTTTCAGTCTTTGTTTGCTGCTGACTTTATGTTCCTGAGAGCTCCCTGTTGTTCTGTTTTGGTCAAGTCTATGGTTTTATTGTTAAGCAAGTATGGAAAAAAGATACCTCCAGCGCTGCAAGGAATGGGTTAAGGGCCAAACGTTTCAGGGACACAGCCCCTTCCTCATAGGCACTATATAGGCACTATACACTGAGGAAGGGGGTGTGTCCCCGAAACATTTGTTTTGTGTTTTCCTTTTGTTTATTTAAAATAAATGTGGTAGCACAAGTGCACCATTCCTTGCAGCGCTGGAGGTATCTTTTTTCCATACTTGCTTAAGATTCATTACCCTCTTGGTTGGATGTACAAGAGTGAATCGCCTCTCCAGCAGCAGCTGAGTATATTTTCATAAATTTTCTTAAAGAACTTTCTTTAGGGTATTGTGGATACCCAACCCCATACATAATTTTTGTGTTCCTATATGTTTTATTGTTTACCTTATTTCTTTGATCTGTCCATGGTGTTTTTACTTAGCCTAGGTTCCAGTTCATAATTAATGCAGCATATGAATCCGCACACTGCTGGGAAGCACCTCTCTGCAGTATAATTAATGCAGCATATGAATCCACACACTGCTGGGAAGCGCCTCTCTGCAGTATAATTAATGCAGCATATGAATCCACACACTGCTGGGAAGCACCTCTCTGCGGTATAATTAATGCAGCATATGAATCCACACACTGCTGGGAAGCGCCTCTCTGCAGTATAATTAATGCAGCATATGAATCCACACACTGCTGGGAAGCACCTCTCTGCAGTATAATTAATGCAGCATATGAATCCACACACTGCTGGGAAGAGCCTCTCTGCGGTATAATTAATGCAGCATATGAATCCACACACTGCTGGGAAGCACCTCTCTGCGGTATAATTAATGCAGCATATGAATCCACACACTGCTGGGAAGCGCCTCTCTGCAGTGTAATTAATGCAGCTTATGAATCCACACACTGCTGGGAAGCACCTCTCTGCGGTATAATTAATGCAGCATATGAATCCACACACTGCTGGGAAGCGCCTCTCTGCGGTATAATTAATGCAGCATATGAATCCACACACTGCGGGGAAGTGCCTCTCTGTGGTATAATTAATGCAGCATATGAATCCTCACACTGCTGGGAAGCGCCTCTCTGCAGTATAATTAATGCAGCATATGAATCCGCACACTGCTGGGAAGCGACTCTCTGCAGTATAATTAATGCAGCATATGAATCCGCACACTGCTGGGAAGCACCTCTCTGCAGTATAATTAATGCAGCATATGAATCCGCACACTGCTGGGAAGCACCTCTCTGCAGTATTATATTAATGCAGCATATGAATCCACACACTGCTGGGAAGCGCCTCTCTGCAGTATAATTAATGCAGTATATGAATCCACACACTGCTGGGAAGCGCCTCTCTGCAGTATAATTAATGCAGCATATGAATCCACACACTGCTGGGAAGCGCCTCTCTGCAGTATAATTAATGCAGCATATGAATCCACACACTGCTGGGAAGCACCTCTCTGTGGTATAATTAATGCAGCATATGAATCCACACACTGCTGGGAAGCACCTCTCTGCAGTATAATTAATGCAGCATATGAATCCACACACTGCTGGGAAGCACTTCTCCGCGGTATAATTAATGCAGCATATGAATCCACACACTGCTGGGAAGCTCCTCTCTGCGGTATAATTAATGCAGCATATGAATCCACACACTGCTGGGAAGCGCCTCTCTGCAGTATAATTAATGCAGCATATGAATCCGCACACTGCTGGGAAGCGACTCTCTGCAGTATAATTAATGCAGCATATGAATCCGCACACTGCTGGGAAGCACCTCTCTGCAGTATAATTAATGCAGCATATGAATCCACACACTGCTGGGAAGCGACTCTCTGCAGTATAATTAATGCAGCATATGAATCCGCACACTGCTGGGAAGCACCTCTCTGCAGTATAATTAATGCAGCATATGAATCCACACACTGCTGGGAAGCGCCTCTCTGCAGTATAATTAATGCAGCATATGAATCCACACACTGCTGGGAAGCGCCTCTCTGCAGTATAATTAATGCAGTATATGAATCCACACACTGCTGGGAAGCGCCTCTCTGCAGTATAATTAATGCAGCATATGAATCCACACACTGCTGGGAAGCGCCTCTCTGCAGTATAATTAATGCAGCATATGAATCCACACACTGCTGGGAAGCACCTCTCTGTGGTATTATTATTATTATTATTATTCTTTATTTATAAAGCGCCAGCATATTCCGCAGCGCTGTACAATAAGCACAGTATAGACAGGGTTACAATACATTGAACAACATTTGACAAACAGTACAGGAGGAGATGAGGGCCCTATTCCCGTAGGAACTCACAATCTGGGAGGTTTGGGGTTGGAAACAGGAGGAGAGGACTGTAAGGTGAGAGTGATTGATGGTTGCGTCAGTGAGTTGGGTGGTAGGCTTCCTAAATAGGAATGTTTTCAGGGAGCGTTTGAAGGAAGAGAAGTTAGGGGAAAGTCTGACAGTACGAGGGAGAGGCGTTCCAGAGAGTGGGGGCTGCGCGTGAGAAATCCTGCAGTCTATCATGGGAAGAGGTGATGCGGGGAGAAGCTAGGCGCAGGTCACTGTTTGACCTTAGGGAGCGGGCTGGGGTGTATTTGGTGATTAGTGAGGACAGGTAGTGGGGAGCTGAGTTAGTGAGGGTTTTGTAGGTAAGGATAAGGATTTTGAACTTAATTCTGCAGTGGATGGGGAGCCAGTGAAGGGACTCGCAGAGGGGAGCGGCAGAGGCAGAGCGGCGGGTGAGGTGAATTAGCCTGGCGGAGGCGTTCAGGATGGATTGTAGGGGGGAGAGGTGGGACAGAGGGAGGCCAGATAAGAGATTATTGCAATAGTCGAGTCGGGAGATTACCAGGGCGTGTATGAGTTGTTTTGTGGCGACAGCGGTAAGAAATGGCCGAATTCTGTAAATATTACGCAGTTGATATCGGCAGGAGGAGGAAAGAGACTTGATGTGGGGGATGAAGGAAAGAGCAGAGTCAAGTGTAACTCCAAGACAGCGAACTTGGTGTGATGGGGAGATGGTGATACCCTCCACCGTGATCGAGAAGTCAGGAGGTGGGGCGGCATTAGAGGGAGGAATAAGTAGGAGCTCAGTCTTTGACATGTTGATCTTTAGGTGGTGGGAGGCCATCCAGGAGGAGATGCCAGATAAACAGTCACTGACTTTGGAAAGGACAGGGGGAGAGAGATCAGGGGTAGAGAGGTAGATCTGAGTGTCATCAGCGTAGAGGTGGTAATTAAAGCCAAAGCTGTTGATGATTTTGCCCAGGGAGGAGGTGTAGATGGAAAAGAGCAGAGGACCAAGGACAGAGCCTTGAGGTACACCAACAGATAGAGGCAATGAGGAGGAGGAGTTACCAGCAAAGGACACACAGAAGGACCTGTTGGATAAATAGGAGTCAATCCAAGCAAGTGCAGTGTCACCGAGACCCAGAGAGTTGAGGGTCTGTAGAAGGAGGGGGTGGTCAACAGTGTCAAAAGCAGCCGAGAGGTCAAGCAGGATGAGAATAGAATAGTGGCCGTGTTTTTTAGCAGTTAGGAGGTCGTTGGTGACTTTGGTGAGGGCAGTTTCAGTTGAGTGTAGGGGACGGAAGCCAGATTGCAGGGGGTCAAGTAGTGAATTGGAGGACAGGAAGAGGGAGAGGCGGTTGAAGACTAGTTTTTCTAAGAGCTTAGAGGTAAAGGGAAGCAGGGATACAGGACGGTAGTTGGATGGAGAGTTGGGATCTAGGGATGGTTTCTTTAGTAAAGGGGTAACTAGCGCGTGTTTGAAGGCGGATGGAAAGGAGCCAGTGGAGAGAGATAGGTTGAAGATGTGTGTGAGAGCAGGGGTGAGGGAGAGGAGAGGGGAGGAATTAGATGTGAGGGAATGGGGTCGAGCGGGCACGTGGTGAGATGTGAGGAGGACAATAAGGAATTGACTTCCTCCTCAGTGGTTGGGAGGAAGCGGCAGAGGGTGGCAGATGGGACCTGTGGGAGTGGAGGTGGCAGATAACTATCTTGTGTTGGGATGTTGCTTCTGATAGTTAAAGTTTTACTGAGGAAGTAGTCTGCCAGCTCTTGAGCGCTGAAGGCAGCTGAGGGGGGAGGTGCAGGTGGGTAGAGGAGGGTGTTGAAGGTGGACCAGAGCCGTTTAGGGTTGGAGGACAGCGTAGATATAAGAGATGAGAAGAAGGATTGTTTGGCCAAGTGGAGGGCAGAGGTGTATGACCGGAGAATAAACTTGAAGTGAACAAAATCAGCTTCAGAGCGGGATTTCCTCCAGGCACGCTCTGCGGTGCGGGAGCATCTTTGCAGGTAGCGAGTCTGGAGGGTGTGCCAGGGCTGAAGCTGGCGGCGTGGGGCCTTACAGAGTCGAAGAGGAGCAAGAGTGTCTAGAGCAGAGATAAGCGTAGTGTTGTAGTGATTAGTGGCAGCATCAGGGCAGGTAAAGGATGAGGTATGAGGGAGGTGGTGAAGTAGGTTGGAGAATTGATGGGGGTCCACAGCCTGTAGATTTCTGCGAGTGGTGTGCGGGGTGGGGGAGCAGGGTGTTTAGGAAGTCCAGATAGGTTGAAAGAGAGAAGGTGGTGGTCAGAGATGGGGAAAGGGCGACAGTTGAACTCAGAAATGGAGCAGAGGTTGGAAAAGACAAGGTCAATAGCGTGACCATCGCGGTGGGTAGGGAGGAGGAGGATTGTGTGAGTCCAAGGGAGGACGTGAGTGAAAGAAGTTTGGAGGCAGCAGGGGCGGAAGGATCGTCAATGGGAATGTTGAAGTCCCCGAGAACTAGGCATGGAAGATTAGAAGACAGAAAGTGAGAGAGCCAGGTAGCAAAGTGGTCAAAGAACTGGGAGGTTGGTCCCGGTGGCGGTAGATGACTGCCACCCTGAGAGCCAGAGGAGAGAACAGGCGGATGCAGTGTGTCTCGAAGGAGGAGAAGGAGAGGGATGGGGGTGGAGGGAGATGCTGGTAGGTGCAGGTGGGAGAGAGCAGGATTCCGACCCCGCCACCATTTCTCTCACCCGGTCTGGGGGTATGACTCAAGTGTAGACCGCCATGTGAGAGAGCAGCAATGGAGGCCGTGTCAGAGGGAGTTAACCAGGTTTCAGTTAAAGCTAGGAGGTTGAAGGAGTTTGAAAGGAAGAGGTCATGGATTGCTGTGAGTTTGTTGCACACAGAGCGAGCGTTCCAGAGGGCGCAGGAGAAAGAGGACAGGCGCTGAGGGATTATGGGGATGAGGTTGCTGGGCTTGCAGGGAGGTGATTTATGTGCGATGGAGATAGGATGAGAGGGAAGTATTGGATGTGTTGTGGGGCCAGGGTTAGGGGATATGTCACCTGAAGAGAGTAGCAGCAGGAGGGTGAGAAAGAGAAGGTGGGAATGGGATTTGTGGGAGTGATTGGCAGCGCGAGAGTTAGAGGGAGACCATGTTCTGAGGAAACAAAGGAGCTCATGTGAGGCCATCATGTGGGACGAGAGGAGGGAGGGAGAGATGCAGATAGTGTAGGGGTCGGTGGTAGAGGGGCAGGAGTTCCATTTAAGGAGAAAAGTAGAAGTAAAGAGTAGAAGCGTGAGAGAAAGCATGATATAGACGTGCGTTTACCCAGAGTAGAAGTGGGCCTTGCAGTTCCTTCCTCCAGTCCCGCAACTCCAGGAAACAACTCTGGATGTCCACTTAAAAATGCCACTTAACTCCAGGAAACAACTCTGGATGTCCACTTAAAAATGCCACTTAACTCCAGGAAACAACTCTGGATGTCCACTTAAAAATGCCACTTAACTCCAGGAAACAACTCTGGATGTCCACTTAAAAATGCCACTTAACTCCAGGAAACAACTCTGGATGTCCACTTAAAAATGCCACTTAACTCCAGGAAACAACTCTGGATGTCCACTTAAAAATGCCACTTAACTCCAGGAAACAACTCTGGATGTCCACTTAAAAATGCCACTTAACTCCAGGAAACAACTCTGGATGTCCACTTAAAAATGCCACTTGCAAATGACACTCAGAGCCTGGCTCAAAGAGCCTGGGATAGTAGTGATATAGGGCGGGCTGATTGCATTCAGGCAGTTAGAAGGTAAACAGCTGAAGCTGGATGGGCTGTGTCAATAGGTGTAGGAGATTCACATGCTAATTAGCAAAGCAAATGGTGGAGAAAAACAAAAATAAATATAAATAAAAAATAGAAAATACCAATATGCAGGCGATCAGATGATCAGATGAGATGTGGGTGTCTGAATAATGGGTGATAATGTCTTACCAGCAAAAGTATGCAGGCGATCAGATGAGATGTGGGTGACTGTGGATGATGGGTGATAATGTCCTACCAGCAAAAGTATGCAGGCGATCAGATGAGATGTGGGTGACTGTGGATGATGGGTGATAATGTCCTACCAGCAAAAGTATGCAGGCGATCAGATGAGATGTGGGTGACTGTGGATGATGGGTGATAATGTCCTACCAGCAAAAGTATGCAGGCGATCAGATGAGATGTGGGTGACTGTGGATGATGGGTGATAATGTCCTACCTGTGGAGAGAGGAGACACAGGACTTAGGGATCGTGATGGCGTAGGGGATCTTGGATGAAGCTCCAGGAAACAACTCTGGCTGTCCACTTAAAAATGCCACTTGCAAATGACACTCAGCATATGAATCCACACACTGCTGGGAAGCACCTCTCTGCAGTATAATTAATGCAGCATATGAATCCACACACTGCTGGGAAGCACTTCTCCGCGGTATAATTAATGCAGCATATGAATCCACACACTGCTGGGAAGCGCCTCTCTGCAGTATAATTAATGCAGCATATGAATCCACACACTGCTGGGAAGCACCTCTCTGCAGTATAATTAATGCAGCATATGAATCCACACACTGCTGGGAAGCGCCTCTCTGCGGTATAATTAATGCAGCATATGAATCCACACACTGCTGGGAAGCACCTCTCTGCGGTATAATTAATGCAGCATATGAATCCACACACTGCTGGGAAGCACCTCTCTGCGGTATAATTAATGCAGCATATGAATCCACACACTGTTGGGAAGCGCCTCTCTGCAGTATAATTAATGCAGCATATGAATCCACACACTGCTGGGAAGCGCCTCTCTGCAGTATAATTAATGCAGCATGTCACGGACAGGCCCAACAACCCCAGCCAGGGGCAGTTCACCGTGACAGTTATGGCCATGGACACTTAGGTGCTGTGGCACCCGCAGAGTTTTGAGTTCTTTTAATAGATGTAATTTGTGTGTGGCGTAATAAAAATGTCCCCGTGTGTTGTGCAATGTAATTCCCTTTGTCTGCCTTGCCCGTCGATATTTTCCCAGGGCCTCGTGGATCCGGTCAGACTGATCGGATCGGGAAATGGCCGATTCGGACCATCCGGTCGAATCGCAAAATGGTCGATTCGGACCATCCGGTCCGAATCGGCAACTCCCCGATTCGTAACCACCAATGCGGATCGGGGCCTGGGTGCCTCCTGCCAGCGAGGGCCAATGGGTCCTGTGAGGGCGGGCAGGGATTCCCATTGTATTCATAAGTGTGTAAAGTTTATAAATGTCTGTGATGTCAATAATAAACTCAGATTTACCAGTGCATTCAGCCTCGCCTGATGACTTTTATTCTCCGCCGCATTATACTGTCTGAGCACCCCACGAGGTCTCAGGGTGCGGTGTCCAGCTTATGTTCCGAGCAGTTCGAGGTGAGATCCGAACCGAACCGAGCGCCCTGTGCCTGCATTTCGCATCAGGACAGGGGCGCAGCGTATGACCGCCGGTTCTAAGAACACTCGACCGGGATCCGAACCGAAGGCGCGGACCGCGTACCGCGCTTCGGTATACCCCATGAGGAGCGATCCGATCCGAGGAATCACCCGATCCTGAAGATCCGAATATTCGACAGATCCGAATATCCAACAGATCCGAATATCCAACAGATCCGAAAAGTCCTCCGTTGAAAGATCCGAATATTTCCCCGCGGCAGATCCGATCCCTGAATTCGGCCGGCCGCTCCGCAGACGTCCCCACACCCACCAGGTCAGTGAACCAGCTGCTCGAGACGCTGAGCACCGTGGTGCTCAGTGGTCGGGCTGGTTCGGCACAGGGGTCCCCTCCACCGCCCGCATAACCCTTTCCTAGGGTCACTCCAGGCCGCATGAGACGCCGAGTGCGCGTCACTCGGTAGTCGGGCCAGCGGTAAGCGCCGGGGGCACGCAGATAGAGCACACCCGCAGGCGGACAACATCCCATTCCGTCATACAGCATATGAATCCACTCACTGCTGGGAAGCGACTCTCTGCAGTATAATTAATGCAGCATATGAATCCACACACTGCTGTGAAGCGCCTCTCTGCAGTATAATTAATACAGCATATGAATCCACACACGGCTGGGAAGCGCCTCTCTGCGGTATAATTAATGCAGCATATGAATCCACACACTGCTGGGAAGCGCCTCTCTGCAGTATAATTAATGCAGCATATGAATCCACACACTGCGGGGCAGCACTTCTCTGCGGTATAATTAATGCAGCATATGAATCCACACACTGCTGGGAAGCGCCTCTCTGCGGTATAATTAATGCAGCATATGAATCCACACACTGCTGGGAAGCACCTTTCTGAAGTATAATTAATGCAGCATATGAATCCACACACTGCTGGGAAGCGCCTCTCTGCAGTATAATTAATGCAGCCTATGAATCCACACATTGCTGGGAAGCACCTCTCTGCAGTATAATTAATGCAGCATATAAATCCACACACTGCTGGGAAGCGCCTCTCTGCGGTATAATTAATGCAGCATATGAATCCACACACTACTGGGAAGCGCCTCTCTGCAGTATAATTAATGCAGCATATGAATCCACACACTGCTGGGAAGCACCTCTCTGCAGTATAATTAATGCAGCATATGAATCCACACATTGCTGGGAAGTGCCTCTCTGCAGTATAATTAATGCAGCATATAAATCCACACACTGCTGGGAAGCGCCTCTCTGCGGTATAATTAATGCAGCTTATGAATCCACACACTGCTGGGAAGCACCTCTCTGCGGTATAATTAATGCAGCATATGAATCCACACACTGCTGTGAAGCGCCTCTCTGCAGTATAATTAATGCAGCATATGAATCCACACACTGCTGTGAAGCGCCTCTCTGCAGTATAATTAATGCAGCATATGAATCCACACACTGCTGGGAAGCACCTCTCTGCAGTATAATTAATGCAGCATATGAATCCACTCACTGCTGGGAAGCGACTCTCTGCAGTATAATTAATGCAGCATATGAATCCACACACTGCTGGGAAGCGCCTCTCTGCAGTATAATTAATGCAGCATATGAATCCACACACTGCGGGGCAGCACCTCTCTGCGGTATAATTAATGCAGCATAAGAATCCACACACTGCTGGGAAGCGCCTCTCTGCAGTATAATTAATGCAGCATATGAATCCACACACTGCGGGGCAGCACCTCTCTGCAGTATAATTAATGCAGCATATGAATCCACTCACTGCTGGGAAGCGACTCTCTGCAGTATAATTAATGCAGCATATGAATCCACACACTGCTGTGAAGCGCCTCTCTGCAGTATAATTAATACAGCATATGAATCCACACACTGCTGGGAAGCGCCTCTCTGCAGTATAATTAATGCAGCATATGAATCCACACACTGCGGGGCAGCACCTCTCTGCGGTATAATTAATGCAGCATAAGAATCCACACACTGCTGGGAAGCGCCTCTCTGCAGTATAATTAAGGCAGCATATGAATCCACACACTGCGGGGCAGCACCTCTCTGCAGTATAATTAATGCAGCATATGAATCCACACACTGCTGGGAAGCACCTCTCTGCAGTATAATTAATGCAGCATATGAATCCACACACTGCTGGGAAGCGCCTCTCTGTGGTATAATTAATGCAGCATATGAATCCACACACTGCGGGAAAGCACCTCTCTGCGGTATAATTAATGCAGCAAATGAATCCGCACACTGCTGGGAAGCACCTCTCTGCAGTATAATTAATGCAGCATATGAATCCGCACACTGCTGGGAAGCACCTCTCTGCAGTATAATTAATACAGCATATGAATCCACACACTGCTGGGAAGCGCCTCTCTGCAGTATAATTAATGCAGCATATGAATCCACACACTGCTGGGAAGCGCCTCTCTGCAGTATAATTAAATGCAGCATATGAATCCAAACACTGCTGGGAAGCGCCTCTCTGCGGTATAATTAATGCAGTATATGAATCCACACACTGCTGGGAAGCATCTCTCTGCAGTATAATTAATGCAGCATATGAATCCACACACTGCTGGGAAGCGCCTCTCTGTGGTATAATTAATGCAGCATATGAATCCACACACTGCTGGGAAGCGCCTCTCTGTGGTATAATTAATACAGCATATGAATCCACATATTGCGGGGATGCGCCTCTCTGCAGTATAATTAATGCAGCATATGAATCCACACACTGCTGGGAAGCTCCTCTCTGCAGTATAATTAATGCAGCATATGAATCCACACACTGCTGGGAAGCTCCTCCCTGCAATATAATTAATGCAGCATAGGAATCCACACACTGTTGGGAAGCACCTCTCTGCAGTATAATTAATGCAGCATATGAATCCACACACTGCTGGGAAGCGCCTCTCTGCAGTATAATTAATACAGCATATGAATCCACACACTGCTGGGAAGCACCTCTCTGCAGTATAATTAATGCAGCATATGAATCCACACACTGCTGGGAAGCGCCTCTCTGCAGTATAATTAATTCAGCATATGAATCCACACACTGCTGGGAAGCACCTCTCTGCGGTATAATTAATGCAGCATATGAATCCACATATTGCGGGGATGCGCCTCTCTGCAGTATAATTAATGCAGCATATGAATCCACACACTGTTGGGAAGCGTCTCTCTGCAGTATAATTAATGCAGCATATGAATCCACACACTGTTGGGAAGCGCCTCTCTGTGGTATAATTAATGCAGCATATGAATCCACACACTGTTGGGAAGCGCCTCTCTGTGGTATAATTAATGCAGCATATGAATCTGCACACTGCTGGGAAGCACCTCTCTGCGGTATAATTAATGCAGCATATGAATCCACACACTGCTGGGAAGCGCCTCTCTGTGGTATAATTAATGCAGCATATGAATCTGCACACTGCTGGGAAGCGCCTCTCTGCAGTATAATTAATGCAGCATATGAATCCACACACTGCTGGGAAGCGCCTCTCTGCAGTATAATTAATGCAGCATATGAATCCACACACTGCTGGGAAGCGCCTCTCTGCAGTATAATTAATTCAGCATATGAATCCACACACTGCTGGGAAGCGCCTCTCTGCGGTATAATTAATGCAGCATATGAATCCACACACTGCTGGGAAGCGCCTCTCTGTGGTATAATTAATGCAGCATATGAATCCACACACTGTTGGGAAGCGCCTCTCTGCGGTATAATTAATGCAGCATATGAATCCACACACTGCTGGGAAGCACCTCTCTGCGGTATAATTAATGCAGCATATGAATCCACACACTGCTGGGAAGCGCCTCTCTGTGGTATAATTAATGCAGCATATGAATCCACACACTGCTGGGAAGCACCTCTCTGCAGTATAATTAATACAGCATATGAATCCACACACTGCTGGGAAGCTCCTCTCTGTGGTATAATTAATGCAGCATATGAATCCACACACTGCTGGGAAGCGCCTCTCTGCGGTATAATTAATGCAGCATATGAATCCACACACTTCTCAGCAGTGTGTGGATTCATAAGCTGCATTAATTATACTGCAGAGAGGTGCTTTCCAGCAGTGTGTGAATTCATATGCTTTGAAACCCATGGGTTAAAAAGCCTTGTTTCTTTAAAAAAATTAGTAAACCTAAAATTTAAACCCCAAAAAATGCCTAAGGAATCCTAAAAAAATAAATAAGTAAAGAAACTTTCATTCTACTGGTAGTAATCTACTTCCCATTCTTAACCCTTTCGCTGCTGAGCCATTTCGCCGCTGTGTGTGAATTCATTTTTACCGCTTTTGCTTATCATGTTTAAACGCGATTTGAATCCACATTTTATTATATGACCCAGTCATATTATATATCGTTCTTTTCGGCAGACTCAGCAGATTCATAATATGTCATTATTATATGTATACGTGCCTGTATATTATAACAAAAATGCAATAAAATTTAAATTTTCAATAATTTACTGTGTGTAAAGTGTATTTTTTTCTCTTATCATGCGAGCGTTTGCTTTTATATTTTCTATGGGGTGCGCTCGTTTAAAAAAATTAGAAATGGGGACTAGTTACATTTTTTTTGGGTGGAAATTACCTGGTTTTTATCAAACGTCCCCAAAGAAAAAAAATTTGTGCAGCATCATTGTTCACATTATAATTGAAATGGTAACAATATTGCTGCATTAATAAAAAAAAGAAAAAATCCTTTCTTTTTTAAATTATTTATTTATTTTACATTTCAGGTTTGGTATCACTGGAAAGGCCATGCTGTGGCCATTCCAATGATAAAAATATGAACCCCTTGCGGCCACAAACCGGGAGATAGGGAGTTCATTGGAACTCCCTATCTCCACCATAGGTGGCAGCTAGGGGTTAACTCAAGAACTGACATCATCGCACGATGACGCCAGTCGTCAGGGGGAGATCCCGGAAGCTTGGTCGACATCCAAGAGGTTGGCCAGCTCTGGGAGGGGACTGCTATACGGCGCCTGTTGGTTAAAAACAGCCGTCGCTTGGAATGCCAGGCTGTGCCCTTCCAACGGTGTCTGCCCTGCACGGATGATGACATCTATTGTCCCCGCCAGGGAGCTGGGCTGACATCCGATTTAAAGGGATACTCTAAGCAACATGACCACCTAAGCTATTTTAGGTGGTCATGATGCCCGGAGTATACCGCCCTTTGTCCCCCCTCCCTCCGCTCAGCCGATCAGCTGAAAATGCTGAAAACAGCTGAGAGAGGCGGAGAACTTTACTCCGCCCTCCCAGCTGTCAGTCAGCAGAGCGGGAATCATATTTCCCGCTTCTGCCGACTTTTGCCGAGTAGGAGACGTCATCGCGCTTTCAGCGCGATGACGTCTCCTACTCCCCGCAGAAGCTGGCGGCTCCCTCTTCGGGTTAGTGTTGCGCGCATCCTCTTGCGCGCAACACTAATCCTCAGAGGGAGCCGGGAGGAAGCCTGCCGATTGGCTGGCTTACGTGAGAGGCGCGCATGCGCGCTTCTCACGTAAACCAGAAGCCAAGACGCAGCAAGAAGAAGGACGGGAGCGGAAGAGGAGGGAGGTGAGTATAAAAAAAAAAAAACGCCGCTGGAAACCAGAGGATTTTAAGGTAAGTATTGCAGTTACAAGAAAAGAAAAAAAAAAGAAGGTTTTATTAAGGGAATAGGGATAGGTTAGGAAAAAAAAACGGGGGGTGATTTTTTTGTTGGAGTGTTCCTTTAACTTTTTCAAGATTCTGTCTGTTAGGAGTAATTATGAGTTTATTCTACATTGTATTCAAGGAGAATGCCGTCACACTTTTACACAAAGAGTTAAACTGATATACAGCTGTGATTCATCTTATTTCTATCACTAAAGCAATCTGTATATATGTATTTGTTTATATTCTTATTACAACCAATGCATTATCATTCATTTTACAGAATAACCATACGGAGTTATATAACACTTCTTGTGTTTCTGTTTGGTATTGAAACCATTAATTCCCGTGCAGACATTTTACCAAATATCACCCTGGGATACCATCTATACGACTCATGTAATTACCCGAGGAAAGCCGTGAGAAGTGTCCTTCAGATTCTATCTGGACCATACAAAACTGTCCCTAATTATTACTGTACTAGCTACAACAAGGTGGCCGGATTTATTGGAGATGATTATTCGATTTCGACCCTCCCCATAGCGCAGATACTGGGGGTGTACAGATACTCACAGGTCAGTGATTTTTTATTTATTTTTCCCCTCCTCATATCTCCAGTAGGGATGAGCCGAACACCCCCGTGTTTGGTTCGCATTCGAACTCGAACAATTTCAAAAGTTCAAGTTCGAACTCGAACACGAACTGAACTCAATGCAGGTCAATGGGACTCGCAAGTTTGAATTTTAGAGTGCCCTCAAAGAGGGCATATATGCAAGATATTTGCCATAAAAGGTGTATGGGGGTCCGGGTAGTGCCCTGGGGGAAAGGAAACAAGGACAAAAAGTAAAACAAAAAACGTTTTTAAAAGAACAGTGAGTTTTCCATGAAATAAGGGTTAAAAATAAAAACAAAAATTCCTTCAAATATCGTGCCTAGGAGGTTCCCATAACCTGCCCATGAAGTGGCGGATTTGTAGGATGTATAGAAACATTTAAAACCCAAAAAATTACATTTCAAATGACGGTAAATGGTTTTGCTTTAATCTATTCATAAACAACTGCTTGGGGCGGCAGTCTGTATGAAAAAAGACGTTTTAGGACACGCAGAACAAGTTTAGTGATTTTTTGGGCTAAATTATGCTGAAACTTATGCAGGCTTTGGATGAAAGTAACAATAGGTGCTTTAAAATTGGGCCTTTAGTGTCAGCAACAGTGCCGTCACACCGTAACCCCTCTGTAGTATTGTGGATGAGTGCAGGGTTGGACCCTGCGGTCCAATATTAAAATGATATGAATCTGGTAATATAGGCGTCAGTGGCAGTGCACCCAAATATTGTGCCTTTGGTGGCAGCAAGTGCCTTCACACCGTAACCCTTTTGTGGTATTGTGGAAGAATGGAGTGGTAGAGGTTTTGTGAATGCAGATGAGATCCCTGATCAATTCCGTTACGTCAGCATCAGGGGATTGATAGCTGCTGATCCAGGACTGATTCATTTTTATAAATGTCAGTCGGTCTACAGAGTCGGTGGACAGACACCCTTTTTTGTCTGTGACAAAACCCCCAGCGGCACTGAACGTCCTTTCAGAAAGCACACTGGATGAAGAGTAGACATGTGCACAGCACAAAATTTCGTTTTGAACTAATGGATTAGTCCTAAAATGCAATTTATTTAGTTGCTAAAGAAATTCGTTTTCAGTTCTTTAGTATGAAAACTAATTTCATTCATCCGAAAACCAGTGGATACAATTACTATTGTAGTGGCTCCTCAGAGGGCTGAGATCGCTGCTTGTTACAGTATCACTCACTCTCGGCACAATGTGCCAGGCAAAGCTGTTACAGTAACTGACTGCTGCTCATCACAGTGCTCAGAGTTTCAGTAAAACTAGTAAATAATATTTTTATATATAAGAGGTTAGAACAATATTATTTCCTTGTTTTACTGAAACTCTGAGCGCTGTTACAGTAGTTACTGTAACAGCTGAGCCTGATACATTGTACTGAGAGATAATATAACAAGCAGCCGATCTCAGCGCTCACAGCCACTGGATTTAAAGGGCTAAAAAAAAGGCTCCTCTCTGTATAATGTATAGAACATCCTCCTGCATTAATTAATACCCCTCTCTGTATAATGTAGATAACATCCTCAGGCATTAATTAATACCCCTCTCCGTATAATGTATACAACATCCACCTGCATTAATTAATGCCCCTCTCTGTATAGAACATCTTACTGCATTGGCATGTGGGGGGTGCAGAACTTCGGAATGCAATGCTTATCCAGCAAAGGAGAGGGAACTTTTACTTAAACTTTGTATCTCTGTGGGGGAGACACAGGAATATAAAAGCAGGGGAGAGGGAAAATATTAACGTAAATCGGTCTGAAAGCTCAGAGAAGAGATGACTGATGCAAATTGATTTTTATAATAAAAAAAAGCACTTTAAAACTAGGGAAAACATTCAAATAAATCACACTGAAGGCTCATAATGACAGAGTAACTGTGAGAGCTGGATACTAAATGTATCAGATGTAAAGAAAACTTTATAACAAGCAGCACTTGGAGAGGAGAGGGACTTTATAAAAACCGTGTATTATAGATGAGGAAAGGGGGATAGTGCTCCTGGATAATATAAAATGTATCAGACCTAAGCCCCTATTATGCAGAGCGGGAGGGGAGTTAACACACATTTTATAGAGTCCCTCTCTTCTCCCAGCGCTGCTTGTTATAAAGGGGTTTTTACTATCCAGCCCTCCTCTGTCATTAGCTTTCAGTGTGATTTATTTGAATGTTTTCCTTCTCCAGCTGCTTTTATCATCTTGTCTGCCTCATAGACATGCAAGGGTTAAGTAAAGGTTTCCTCTCCTGTGCTGGCTGTCTGTGCTGCGAGTGAGTATTCTGGAGCTCTATCACTGTCAGATTTTCGGGTAGGGGTCGGGAAGGATTACACAAACAAACCTTTTCTGTAGCTTTGCGATATTGTGTTCAATACTGGTCTCCTTCACTCATCAATGTAATATCACAAAAAGGACTGAAACTAAAATGTAGTGCATTTTATTTTAGTTTCTTTCGGTTTTGTACTGAGCAGTTTCGTATCTCTTGAGTCATACTAAAACTAAATTATCCCAAAATTCAGACTAAATCGTTTCAGTACTAAAACGAATGCACATGTCTAATGAAGAGCAACCTAGTAGCTGCATAGAATATTGGCTAACTTCTGGCCAGTGATCCAATCTCAACACCCAGTAAGCCAGTGGATCATCTGCTGGAAAGGTATCCAGGTCTGCCCTTGCCCCTAGTTAGTCCTGCACCATTTGGTGAAGATTCTGGCAATGGGTGCCTACATTTGACGTCCCTGGGCGTCATGGACTAAAAAATTGGAAAAGGCATCAGTCAAGCGGCCCCTTTTACCGCTCTTCCTCTGATCAACCACAGCCTCAGAAGCACCTGTGTCATCACTTGGTAACCTACCAGTGCCTGGAAAGGTGTTACACAAGTGTCGCTTTAGAGTGTCCTCACATTTTTTTCATCCTGTCCTCCCTCTGTGTGGGCAGGATGAGCTCTGCAACTTTACCCTTATATCGTGGATCAAGAAGGCTTGCCAACCAGTAATGATCCCTCTCTTTGATGGCACGAATCCTGGGGTCATTTACCAGGCTTTGCAGGATAAGGAAGCCCAGGCAGCGTAGGTTGGAGGTGGCATTAGCTTCCGAGACTTCCTGGTCAATGAGGATGACCCCATTGTGCACTTCATCCTCCCAGCCACGTACTAGTCATTGGGTTTCTGGACACACAAAACCCTCCCTTGAGGAATCCCCACCTTCAATGCCCCCACTACTTAAATATTCCTCCTCCTCATCCTCCTCCTGTCTGATCTGAGAAGGACCCACAGAAATGCTGTCTGCTGAAAGACTTGGGCCTTGAGAGCTAGGGAAGGCCTCCTCTTCCTCCTGCTGCTCTGCCTCTAGTGACACATCTATAATTCCCCGCAGAATGCGCTCCAGCAGGAACACTAAAGGAATTGTGTCAATGATGCATGCACTGTCCCTGCTCACCATCCTCGTTGCCTCCTCAAATGGTGACAGTACAGTGCATGCATCCTTGATCATCAGCCGCTGCGGGGGGAAACTAGTTGTCCTGAACCTGTCCTTGTGCCATACTCACACAGGTACTTGTTGATGGCCCTCTGCTGCTTGTGCAGATGCTGCAGCATTGCTATTCTCGAGTTCCACCTGGTGGGCATGTCACAGATCAGACGGTTTGTGGGAAGGTGGAATTCTCTTTGAATTTCTGCCAGGTGAACACTTGCTGGGAATGACTCTCTGAAGTGGCTGCAGACTTTTCTTGCCTGGCTGAGAAGCTCTGCCAGCCCTGGGTACCTGGTTAGGAAACACTGTACAACCAGATTTCGGACGTGTGCTAGGCATGGTACATGCATCAACTTACCCTGGCGTAGGGCGGAGAGAAGGTTGCTGCCATTATCACAGACGAACATTCCCAGCTGAAGCTGGCGTGGTGTTAACCATCTCTGCACCTGCCCCTGCAGAGCTGAAAGAATTTCTGGCCCGATGTGGCTCCTGTCCCCCTAAACAAACCAGCTCAACCACAGTATGTTATCTTTTTGCTTGAGCCATTGCATAGTCCCTGTCACATGTCAGTTTAACTGCCACTTCACCAGAGACAGAGAAGGAGGAGGAGGAGGAAAAGTGAGAGGTGGTGGTGGAGCAGACAGACCTCATACAAGCAGCTTTCTGGAGGCGTGGTGGATGAACAAGCTCCAGCACAGAGCTTCGTCTTGGATCCCTCACAGCTGCAATCAGAGTTACCCAGTGTGCCATGAAGGAAATGTATCGGCCCTGTCCATGCTTGCTGGACCACTTGTCTAAAGTCACATGCACCTTGCTGCTGACTGCCTTTCCCAATGACTCGATAACATTGTCTTCCACATGCTGGTATAGTGCTGGAATGGCCTTCCATGAAACTTAATGGCGTTTTGGAACCTGCCACTGTGGTACAGCACATTCATCAAATTCACGGAAGGGAACAGAGTCCAACAGCTGGAAAGGCAGCAGCTGTAATGCGAGTAATTTTGCTAAGCTGGCATTTAGACGCTGTGCTTGGGGATGGTTGGGACTATATTTTTTCTTACGCTGCAGCAGCTGGGGCAACGTAATCTGACTGCGTAAATCTTCAGATGATGGGATGCTGTCACATTGTGAGGAAGGACCTGGTACATCCATTACTGTAGCATCATCCCTGTCAGTGGGGGTTGGAGTCAATGACATGGCAGGACATATAGTGGGGGTACAGACAGGTGAGGAGGACCTACGCAAAGTGTTGTGCCAATGGAATGCGTGTCAGGTGGTCATATGTCGCCTCAGGCACGTGGTACCCAAGCGTCCGGTGTCTTTCCCATGCTTGATTCTCATCTGACGTAGATTACAAATAGCAACGGTGCGGTCTGCTGCACATTTCTTAAAGAACTCCCAGACAGCAGAGTTCCTGGATGTGTGCTTTGAGACAACAGCGCTCTGCACCTGAGCAGCTCTGACATGTGATGCCTTGGACTGGCTACGGTTGGTCATAGAGGAAGTTGTGCCACGTGTTTGTTGTGCCTCCTCCTCCTCTCTTGACTCCTCTGTTCGATCAGGCACCCAGGTGGAGTCAGTGACCTCATCATCATTGTCATCACCTCCTATCTCCTCGTCATAAGGGAGCCAACTTGGCAATATGCTGCATCTGCTGGGGCAACATGAGTGCCAGTTATTTGTGTGTCATCACTGGCACCCCCTATCTCTAGGTTGATTATACTCCCTTCCTCAACCTCAGAGATTGAATCAGAGCACTGTACTTGCAGCGCATCCTCAAGCAGCATGTTATTGTCATTGTAGTCAAACAATTCAGCTGACTCCTCCGTGTGTGAAAGTGAGGCTATGGCAGGAGTAGCTGTGAACATGGAGGCTGCATTAGATGCTTTGGCAGCTGAGGTGGACTGTAAAGTACTACAAGCCTGGCTGGCAGAGGACTGGGAGGATGAGGATGGCCTGGTTAGCCAATCCACCAAATCCTCTGTATGTTGCTGCTGCTTAAGACTTCCAGCACCAGTTAGAAAGGACAAGCGTGCCCCTGCAGAGGATGCACCACATCCACCACGACCAGAGACACAGCCTCCCGACACAGGGGCTGCTTGCCCTCTTATCTGTGTTTGGGAGCGTCTGCCTGTCCTTTTTGGTCTTTCTGACATGGTGAGTTATACAGTATATAGATTAAACATATGCAGAACTCTGATTCAACTCTGGTATAAAGATTAAAAATTTCCAGAACTCTGGAATAACTCAGTGAGACACCCTGATAGCTGGCAACCAGTGACAAGACACAGATTACAATTACCAGAAACCTCCTATAAATCAGTGACCCCCCCTGATGGGTGGCAGTGACAAGACACAGATTACAATTCGCAGAAATCTGATTGAAGTATGTGACACCCCCTGATAGCTGACTGTTAGTGACTGAGAAGACACGGATTACAGTTCACAGAAATTTTATGGAAGCATGTGACACCCCCTGATAGCTGAATGTCAGTGACTGAGAAGACACACGTTCCACCACCAATTCCCAGATATCTGCAACAAGTGAGCCCCCCAAATTGCTGCTGTCACTGAATGAGAAGACACACTTTCCACCACTTCCCAGATATCTGCAACAAGTGAGACCCCCCAATAGCTGTCACTGGCAGTGAGAAGACACACTTTCCACCACCAATTCCCAGATATCTGCAACAAGTGAGCCCCCCCAAATTGCTCCTGTCACTGACTAAGAAGACACACTTTCCACAATTCCCAGATATCTGAAACAAGTGAGACCCCCCCAACAGCTGTCACTGACAGAACAATCTCCTCTCACTCCTGCAGAAAAACACATGCTGGCTGGGTTCAAGCCTTATATAGTGTTCTGCGGGACCTAGCTCTGTGAGCCCATGATTGAGCAAAATTTGCCCAATTAGGGCTCTGAGCCGTGATTGGCATAGTCTTGCACCTGTCTTGCACCTAAACTGTGGTCAGGTGCAGGCTGTAGCCAATTACAAGCTTCAGGTCAGTGGAAAAAGTGCATTGTGGTCCAATGTGGGCGAACATGTGGCGAACACGCGGAAATATTTGTAGTTCGCGAACATCCGAACTGGCGATGTTTGAATCGAACTCCAAACACATCGAATCAAACAGCTCATCCCTAATCTCCAGCTTTGTTTAGTTTGTTACTATGTTGGTGTCATGCCTGTCGTCGTTGCTGGACCTGATCGTGCCACAGATAGGCCTCCTGGGCAGAGAGGGTGCAGTGCTAGATATATCCCCTGGGTCGTCTTCACCTGATCATAGAGGTGGAAGGCCTTTCAGTCAGAGCTCTTTGTCGTGTTTTCCAGTGATCCTTCAGCATGTTCCTGTAATCCCTTTTTTTTGACCCCGGCTAAGTGTTATTGGTTCTGATTTCTGTTTGGCATTTACTGATTCTGTACCTCCGGCTTGCATTTGTACTACCCTCTTTATTATATCCCTGTGGGTTCAGTATTTCAAAGTATTGTCTTTGTTCTCATTCTTTATTTTGAAATATACTGGCCAATATAAGGACCTGTCTGTCAGATGAGGGGTGTCATCACTGTGCTGGGTTTTGTCTGTGTGATGGACTATACACTATCCGTGACAGTTGGAGGCCGAGGGGACATCTTTTCTGAACCCCCCCCCTCCAACCTGAAGCATTTTTTTTGTGGCATTTTCCTAAGTTTAGAGAAGCTGTAACGTGGCATCGGAGGGCTGGGGTCGTCTGTTGCAACTTAAAAAAAACTGACCCAGTGATGGCCTAACAACCCTTGCTGCGGGCATAGACTTTGTTGGCTGATATGGACAGACAGCAGCAGCTACACACCAATGGACAACCATTACCTTTTGAGGCTTTCCCTCCTTATGGAGGGTGTCAATGATGGTTTTCTGGACAACTGTAAGGTCAGCAGTTTTTCCTATGATAGTGATTACTACTGAACCAGATTGAGAGACCATTTAAAGGCTCAGGAACCCTTTGCAGGTGTTATGGCTTAATTAGCTGATTATAGTGGGAACTTTGGGCCTAGAATATTGCACCTTTTCACAATATTCTAATTTTCTGAGATTGTGGATTTGGGGTTTTCATGAGCTGTAACCATAATCATCACAATTATGACAAATCACCGGTTGAACGGAGTCTCATATTACTTTCACCTTTTAAGTTGCATTACTGAAATAAATGAACGTTTTCACTATATTCTAATTTTTTGAGTTTCACCTGTATAGTAATCCAATACAAAATATGCATGGATTGCTAATAGAGGGATGTGGGTCCCCAATAATACACAATTTATTGCGGGTGTAAATTATCAAACCCATAAATACACATGCTAAAAAAACCACATTGGAGTATATTGTATGTGGAGAGAATATAACACAGCGTGTAATGATGGGTGGAGACTCTTAGAAACCAAAATAATGATGCTGAAGTTCATACAAAGAAGAAATGGTTTGGAAAAAAAAAGCTCATGTGGCTATATCAATCAAAAGCCAACAATATTACCCACCCCCCCTACTGCAAGGTCATTATAATTGCATATGTGTCAGATGAACTTGCCATACACATGCCATCCAATAATTACACCATATGACCATATATAGGAGAGGAAACCATAAGAAAAAAGAAAATTCAACAGCAATTAATAGTACCACACCAAATATACATCAAAGTATCCACGCCATCTTGTGCATAGACTCATTATTCCCGACGGGAACCACAAAAAACAACCAGAAAAAGACAGGGGATTTGAAGGTACCCCAAACAGTTAAAAACATATAAACATCAGGACACACTCAACGCTTTTCGCCTGCATGGCGGGATATTTCCAGAGTGAGTGCACGGAAAAACTAGTCTGGTATAAATACCTTTATCAATTATTAGTCACATGATTATATGAGTCAGTTACATTAGGTGATTTCAAAAGGTCAATTAAACCCAGGTGTCAGATCTTACATCATTCTATAATTGCAGATCACATGACTAGGAGAGCCAATAGTGGTTATGTAGTTCTATGAAGATAATAAGTGGCATTAATGGCAGGGATTAAGATAATTAGTACCCATTCTCATCAATTTACATGGCACTTTCTTATATAGTATCATATGAGATCTATAGGGATTGTTTATATAATGCTAAACAATAATCCCTATCGGTTCACTCCTTAATGGCATTTCTTATTAATAGTGAGATCCTCGATTCAGCAACCATATTAAACCTTTAAAAATACTCCATACATGCCAAAGGGCCAGAATTTCATGATGAATCAAACTTCAGCAGCATCATCTTAGATGGAACTAAGCACATCATAAATAAAACAATCCAGAATCAATTAAAAAGTAGGGGAGGTATCAATGAATTAAAAGTTTAAAAGTTAGTTGTCCCATCTAAGATGATGCTGCCAAAGTTTGATTCGCCATAAAATTCTGGCCCTTTTGCATGTATGGAGTATTCTTAAAGTTTTGTTTTCTGTTGAGGCTACCGGGAGAGATCGGTCATTTCCGGAACACCATATGTGATGCCGGTGAATACGTTTTTCTGTAATGAAGAGTATGGACTATTTAAGAGAGACATTAAGCCTAGCAAGTCAGCTCTTGAGGAAGTTGGAAGATGAAACGTGTCGAGCTGACTTGCCCTGCCGCTGTATCCTCTTCATCCGTTTATTGTCTCCGGTGGATGTGTTGGTTTCTGGCGCTATCTTGCCTGATCGTTGGTACTTTGTTGCATGATCGCTGGACCCTCTATCCATCACAGAGGTTTCCCTGGCTATCCCCTTCAGTGAAGCCAATTCCATCGGCTACGCCATCCGGAGATGCAGTGATTAATACATGCTGTTTTGCACACATTTTCTTATTGTGTGCCACTTTCTTTTTTTCATATACCAAGACATCTGTCATCCAATTTCCATCAAGGAACATCGACCTATGCAAGGTTGTATTTACTGCATGCTCCTATTGTGTTTTTTCTGTTTATGCTTTGTAGCACTGTGTTTGTGGAGAGTGCTGTGAGCCGCGGTGACAAGTTATTGGGTTTCCACACTCTCCTATTCTCTTGTTGTTTATATTCTCTCCACATACAATATACCCCAATTTATGTGTTTTTTTTCTTTTTGCATGTGTATTTATGGGTTTGATTATTTACACCCGCAATAAATTGTGTATTATTGGGGACCCACACCCCCTCTATTAGAAATCCATGCAATTTTTGTATTGGATTGTTCTTGATTTCTTGTATCTAGGAGGGCTAGGCCTTAGGGAATGTGGGTTTGGCACCATCGAGTGGTCTCAGGTGGGAGCACTTTTGTGGTTTTCTTGCTACACAACAATGACAGGGTTAAGACACCATTAATCTACAGGGTTAGCACACAAACAAAAGTGACAGGGTTAATTTTCACTTTTGAGCCATTTTTCAGCCATTGGCCCGCACTATATTTAATTGCTAGTTTCAGCCATCTTTCTCTAAGAAACCCACACAAGTTATACCTCATTTTTTTTCAGCAGAGCCTCCTCTTTCAGAAAATAACTTTAGGTTAAACAATGATAGGTAAGGCGTCAATCAACCATCAGTCGATTGTCTGACTGTCACATAGATTTTACGTTGGGTCGAGGTTACTATCTTACAGCTGCCACAATAGGAACTCAACCCTTTAAACAGAGGAACCTCCGCCATTCCTTTGCTTGATATGTCTATGCTTTTGCCTGACTCTTATCTGGGCCCTGTGTCATCTGGCTTTGCGCCCATCCACGCCGCTCGTCTCTTGTGCTGATATTGGGGCGCAAGAGATGACACACACAGAATTGGGTTATCATTTCTGTGCACAGTTTAAAACTTGCACATATTTTTATTGGAATCTTAGAGAGAAAGGGAGTGTTGGTTCTGTAAGAGGACTCCAGGAATGTTATGCATCAAATGTGACCTCGCCACAGTTTAGAATGTGTTCTGGATGGTGGGAACATTGAGCAAAATGTTTACAAACATCTGCTGAACATTCTGGTACAATCACATAAAAACACTTTACTTGTAAGGCCACGATTTTAACCCCTTGCTATGCTTCCTTACAAATAATTACTGAAATATGAAGGAAATAAATGGCACTCAGATATAGGACAAATTGTGTTTTGTTTTTTTGGGTCATTTTGACGTGTGCATCCTAAAAAGCCGCATAGGAGTCATTGTTCACTTTGTATTTCATACAGTTTATGATTCCACAAGTAGCACCACTTCATCTACAAAGCAGAATAAAAACTAGGACTCTATGCACATTTTTGTTTGAAACTTCTATTGTTTTTTAAGATTAAAAAAAAAACTCTCCGACACGTGACAAAGGGAATCTGCAGAGAAAGGCAGAAGAGACGCGGGATGTGGCAGAAGGAAGCCGACGGGTAGGCCCCAATTCTGGCTATTCACTACAGCAGAGAAACAGGGGAAAAATCTCAGATGGGCTTCAGGTGGGGGCAGCAACGGGCCCTGGAGCACTTATCCTAATGGCCAGCCATGCAGGGACTCCTTAAAGGGACAATTCAGGAGAAAAAAACAGGCAGAATTACCCAAATTCGATTGAATCGAGCGGAGGTTCCCTGCCACAACCGGCCATGCCCCCACATACCAGAACTTTTTATTATTTTCCAAATTTTTAATGCATTTTTATTGGTTTAAACACCCATTAGGAGAATAGAAGAGTGACTTTTTTATTAGCAGTTTGATGGATTTCGCCAATGCCACGTTGGAGCTCTTAGGTAACATTGTCCAACTATCATCGACGCATAACGGTGATCGTACACTGAATAGTTAATTCACTGTAGTTTTGGTGAAATGGAATTGCTGAAGTATGCCAAAGTAAAGAACAGACATTTTGATGAAATTTTAGTGCTTTCTGAATAATCCCTTATCTATTTTTCCAATCCCTCATTTCTACCTTTAATTTTAACATCTGTAATGTATTTATCCATATCTATACTATAAAAGAGTAAGCCTTCAAGTGTCCATCGCCAAAAGCGGTCTGCGCATGCGCGACGGACATTTGAAAGTGGCCGTTAAAACAAACAGGTAGCTGCGCGTGCCGGCCGCCTGAAAAAAAATAAAAAATCGGCACGAGCCGCGCGCAGCTACCCGTGTGTTTAAACGCCGCAAGCCCCGATCCTCCAGCAGTGACCGTCCTCCGGCTGTCGCGGCCTGCTCGGCGGGCATCCAGGCTCAGGCGAGCCCCCGGCTTGGCTTGGGCCAACAGGCCCAGCCGAGCCGGGGACTCGCCTAAGCCTAGAGGCCGGCCGAGCAGCCAGCGACAGCCGGAGGACGGTCACCGCTGGAGCTCAGGGCCGAAGTTCCCAAAACATACTCCCCTAAATCGGCCCTGAGCTCCAGCGGTGACCTCCTCTGGCTGAGCAGGCTGCTAGGCCGGCCTCCAGGCTCAGGCGAGCCCCCGGCTTGGCTTGGGCCTACAGGTCCAGCCGAGCTGGGGACTCGCCTAAGCCTAGAGGCCAGCCGAGCAGCCAGCGACAGCCGGAGGACGGTCACCGCTGGAGCTCAGGGCCGATGTTGCCTACACATACTCCCCTACATTGACCCTGAGCTCCAGCGGTGACTTCCTCGTGGCGAGCAGGCTGCTAGGCCGACCTCCAGGCTCAGGCGAGCCCCCGGCTTGGCTTGGGCCTACAGGCCAAGCCGAGCCGGGGACTCGCCTAAGCCTGGAGGCCGGCCGAGCAGCCTGCGACAGCCGGAGGACAGCCACCGGTGGAGCTCCGGGCCAAAGTGAGAGGATGTTGCCTACACATACTCACCGACATCGGCCCTTAGCTCCTCCAGTGATGGCGGTCCCGCTTCCAGCGTCCTCTCTCTCTCCGTTGGTCGCCGGTATGACGTCACGAAAGCCTTTGACCCCGGGTCAAAATGCCGGGGTCAAAGGCTTTCGTTACATCATGCCGGCGACCAACGAAGAGAGAGAGGACGCTGGAAGCGGACCGCCATCGCTGGGGGAGCTAAGGGCCGATGTCGGTGAGTATGTGTAGGCAACATCCCCTACATTGGCCCGGAGCTCCAGCGGTGGCTGTCGCAGGCAGCTCGCCGGCCTCCAGGCTTAGGCGAGCCACCGGCTCGGCTGGGCCTGTAGGCCCAAGCCAAGCCGGGGGCTCGCCTGAGCCTGGCCGAGCAGCCTGCGACAGCCGGAGGACGGTCACCGCTGGAGCTCAGGGCCGAAGTTGCCAAAACATACTCCCCTACATCGGCCCTGAGCTCCAGCGGTGACTTCCTCCGGCCGAGCAGGCTGCTAGGCCGGCCTCCAGGCTCAGGCGAGCCCCTGGCTTGGCTCGGGCCTACAGGCCCAGCCGAGCCGGGGACTCGCCTAAGCCTAGAGGCCGGCCGAGCAGCCAGCGACAGCCGGAGGACGGTCACCACTGGAGCTCAGGGCCGAAGTTGCCAAAACATACTCCCCTACATCGGCCCTGAGCTCCAGCGGTGACTTCCTACGGCTGTCGCTGGCTGCTAGGCGGCCTCCAGGCTCAGGCGAGCCCCAGGCTTGGCTCGGGCCTACAGGCCCAGCCGAGCCGGGGACTCGCCTAAGCCTAGAGGCCGGCCGAGTAGCCAGCGACAGCCGGAGGACGGTCACCGCTGGAGCTCAGGGCCAATGTAGGAGGATGTTGCCTACACATACTCACCTACATCGGCCCTTAGCTCCTCCAGCGATGGTGGTCCTGCTTCCAGCGTCCTCTCTGTCTCCGTTGGTCGTTGGTATGACGTCACGAAAGCCTTTGACCCTGGGTCAAAGGCTTTTGTGATGTCATACCGGTGACCAACAGAGAGAGGACACTGGAAGCGGGACTGCCATCGCTGGAGGAGCTAAGGGCCGATGTAGGTGAGTATGTGTGGAACCGGTGGAGGACTCGAGGCTGATGTAGGTGAGTATGTGCTCTACACACACACACCCTGCTTGCTTGGCCGGCATCCAGGCTCAGGCGAGCCCCCGGCTTGGCTTGGGCCTAGAGGCCCAGCCGCGCCGGGGACTCACCTAAGCATGGAGGCCGGCCAAGTTGCCTGCTCGGGCGTCCTCCAGGCTCAGGCGAGTCCCCGGCTCTGCTGGGCCTCTAGGCCCAAGCCGGGGGCTCGCCTAAGCTTGGATACCGGCTGAGCAAGCAGGGTGGGTGTGGAGAGCACATACTCACCTACATTAGCCCTGAGCTCCAGCGGTGACTGTCCTCCGGCTGTCGCAGGCTGCTCGGCTGGCCTCCAGGCTCAGGCGAGCCCCCGGCTTGGCTTGGGCCTACAGGCCCAGCCGAGCCGGGGGCTCGCCTAAGCCTGGAGGCCGGCCGAGCAGCCTGCGACAGCCACCGCTGGAGCTCCGGGCCAATGTAGGGGATGTTGCCTATACATACTCACCTACATCGGCCCTTAGCTCCTCCAGCGATGGCAGTCCCGCTTCCAGTGTCCTCTCTCCATTGGTCGCCGGTATGACGTCACGAAAGCCTTTGACCCCGGGGGTCAAAGGCTTTTGTGACGTCATACCGGCGACCAACGGAGAGAGGACACTGGAAGCGGGACTGCCATCGCTGGAGGGCCGATGTAGGTGAGTATGTGCTCTCCACACCCACCCTGCTTGCTCGGCCGGTATCCAAGCTTAGGCGAGCCCCCGGCTTGGCCTGGGCCTAGAGGCCCAGCCGAGCCGGGGACTCACCTAAGCATGGAGGCCGGCCGAATTGCCTGCTCGGGCGTCCTCCAGGCTCAGGCGAGTCCACGGCTCGGCTGGGCCTCTAGGCCCCAGCCAAGCCGGGGGCTCGCCCAAGCTTGGATGCCGGCCGAGCTACTTGCTTGGCCGGCATCCAGGCTAAGGCGAGCCCCCGGCTTGGCCTGGGCTAGAGGCCCAGCCGAGCCGGGGGCTCGCCTGAGCCTGGATGCCAGCCATAACACACACACACTGTAACAACCATATATGTGTATGTGTGTGTATATATATCCACATGGGGTTACAGAGTGTGTGTGTATATATATATATACGGACTGCGCATGCGCGCAGCCCACGGGGTGCTGTGGCGGTTGGAATGCACGCGCAGCCGGGTGCGCGCGCGCCACCCGCCGCAGCACGCCCAAAGCGTCCTACGGAGGTTTGCTGCGTGCGCATCCAACCTCCGTTGGACGCTTTGGGCGTGCTGCGGCAGGTGGCGCGCGCGCATCCAACCGCAACAGCCTGTTACGGAGGTTGCCACGCGCCTCCCGCCGCAGGACCACCAATGTTGGAAGGGCGCAAAAACAGCCCAGAGCCCAGCACCGAGCCCAGCGCCTGAGCGCCGAGCCCAGCACCTGAGCGCAGAGCCCAGCACCGAGCCCAGCGCCTGAGCGCAGAGCCCAGCGCCTGAGCTCAGAGCCCAGCACCGAGCCCAGCGCCTGAGTGCACAGCCCAGCACTGAGCCCAGCGCCTTAGCGCCTGAGCCCAGCACCTTAGCGCCTGAGCGCAGAGCCCAGCGCCTGAGCCCAGCGCCTGAGCGCAGAGCCCAGCGCCTGAGCGCAGAGCCCAGCGCCTGAGCGCAGAGCCCAGCACCTGAGCCCAGCGCCTTAGCGCCTGAGCCCAGCGCCTTAGCGCCTGAGCACAGAGCCCAGGGCCTAAGCCCCTGAGTGCAGAGCCCAGCCCCTGAGCGCAGAGCCCAGCGCCTGAGCCCCTGAGCGCAGAGCCCAGCGCCTGAGCCCCTGAGCGCAGAGCCCAGCGCCTGAGCCCCTGAGCGCAGAGCACAGCACCTGAGCCCCTGAGCGCAGAGCCCAGCGCCTGAGCGCAGAGCCCAGCGCCTGAGCCCCTGAGCGCAGAGCCCAGCGCCTGAGCCCCTGAGCACAGAGCCCAGCACCTGAGCCCCTGAGCGCAGAGCCCAGCGCCTGAGCGCAGAGCCCAGCGCCTGAGCCCCTGAGCGCAGAGCCCAGCGCCTGAGCCCCTGAGCGCAGAGCCCAGCGCCTGAGCCCCTGAGCGCAGAGCCCAGCGCCTGAGCGCAGAGCCCAGTGCCTGAGCCCCTGAGCGCAGAGCCCAGCGCCTGAGCCCCTGATGGCGGCATACTAATTGTAGAGCGGGTCTCTCGGCCTGAGTTTCTCCTTCTTCTGGTTTATTGTTAACTAGGTGTTAAGCCTGCCTGGAGGGCAGCCTATAGTTGAAGATCTGGCTGCTCTCGGCGTGCCCTGGGATCTGGCTGCTCTGCACTCCATTGGGGGGGTTGCAAGGGCATTGAGGGTGCAGAAGTTGGTATTGGGGGTTGCGGGGGCAGTTGGGATGCAGAAGGTAGCAATGGGGGGGTTGTGGGCGTGCAAAAGGTGGTATTGGGGGTTGCAAGGGCAGTGGGGGAACAGTGTAGTATTGGAGGTTGCAGGGGTTCAGAAACTGGTATTGGGAGGTTGGGGGGCAGTGGGGGCACAGAATGTAGTATTGGAGGTTGCGGGGGTTCAGAAAGTGGTATTGGGAGGTTGCGAGGGCAATGGGGATGCAGAAGGTGGTATTTGGGGGTTTCGAGGGCAGTGGAGGCATGGAAGGTGGTATTGGGGGGCTGCAGGGGCAGTGGGGGTGCAGAAGGTGGTATCGGAGGCAGTAGGGGCATAGAAGGTGGTATCGGGTGTTGCAGGGACAGTGGGGGTGCAGAAGGTGATATGGGGGTTGTGGGGCAGTGGGAGGAGCAGAAGGTGCTAACGGGGCAGTGGGGGTGCAGAAGGTGATGTGTGTGAGGAGGTGATGCAGGAGGTGTGTATGGGGGTTTGCAATGGTGTGTATGAGGAGGTGTTGCGTGTGCGGTGGGGTTGCAGGAGGTGCATGTGCGTGGGGGTTGCAGGGTGTGCGTGGGATTGCAGGAGGTGATGGTGTGTGGGGGGGTTGTAGGAGGTGCATGTGTGGGGGGTTGCAGGAGATGCGTGTGGGGTTGCAGGAGGTTCTTGTGTGTGGGGTTCCAGGAGGTGCGTGTGCGTGGGAGGGTTGTAGGAGGTGCGTGTGTGGGGGGGTTGCAGGAGGTGCGTGTGTGGGGGGCTCCAGGAGGTGCATGTGTGGGGGTTCCAGGAGGTGCGTGTGTGGGGTTCCAGGAGGTGCGTGTGTGGGGGGATTCCAGGAGGTGCGTGTGTGGGGGTTCCAGGAGGTGTGTGTGGGGGGTTGCAGGAAGTGTGTGTGGATGGGGGTTGCAGGAAGTGCGGATGGGGGGTTACAGGAGGTGCATGTGTGTGTGTGGGGGGGTTGCATGTGCATGTGTGGGGGCAGGAGGTGTGTGTGGGGGGTTGCAGGAGGTGGTGTGTGGGGGGTTGCAGGAGGTGTGTGTGTTGGGGGTTGCAGGAGGGGCGTGTGTGGAGGGTTGCAGGAGGTGCGTGTTTGGAGGGTTGCAGGAGGTGCGTGTGTGGAGGGTTGCAGAAGGTGCATGCGTGTATGTGTGGGGAGGTTTTCAGGAGGTGGTGTGGGGTTTGCAGCAGGTGGTGGGGAGGTTGCAGAAGGTGCGTGCGTGGGGGGTTCCAGGAGGTGCGTGTGTGTGGGGTTCCAGGAGGTGCGTGTGTGGGGTTCCAGGAGGTGTGTGTGTGGGGGGTTGCAGGAGGTGTGTGTGGGGGGGTTGCAGGAAGTGCGTGTGGGTGGGGTTGCAGGAAGTGTGGATGGGGGTTGCAGGAAGTGCGTGTGGGGGGGGTTGCAGGAGGTGCGTGTATGTGGGGGTTACAGGAGGTGCGTGTGTGTGTGTGGGGGGGTTGCATGTGCATGTGTGGGGGCAGGAGGTGCGTGTGGGGGGGTTGCAGGAGGTGTGTGGGGGGGGTTGCAGGAGGTGCGTGGGGGGTTGCAGGAGGTGCGTGGGGGGGGTTCCAGGAGGTTGTGTGTTGGGGGGTTGCAGGGAAAAAGTGCGTGTGGGTGGGGTTGCAGGACGTGTGGATGGGGGTTGCAGGAAGTGTGGATGGGGTTGCAGGAAGTGCGTGTGGGGGGGTTGCAGGAGGTGCGTGTATGTGGGGGTTACAGGAGGTGTGTGTGTGTGTGTGGGGGGGTTGCATGTGCATGTGTGGGGGCAGGAGGTGCGTGTGGGGGGGTTGCAGGAGGTGCGTGGGGGGTTGCAGGAGTGCGTGTGGGGGTTGCAGGAGGTGCGTGGCGGGTTGCAGGAGGTGCGTGGGGGGTTTCAGGAGGTGCGTGGGGGAGGTTGCAGGAGGTGCGTGTGTGGGGGGGTTGCAGAGGTGCATGTGTGTGGGGGTTGCAGGAGGTGCGTGTGTGGGGGGTTACAGGAGGTGTGTGCATGTGTGGGGGCAGGAGGTGCGTGTGGTGCGTGGGGGGTTGCAGGAGGTGCGTGGGGGGTTGCAGGAGGTGCGTGTGTGGGGGGGTTGCAGGAGGTGCGTGGGGGGTGCAGGAGGTGCGTGTGTGGGGGGGTTGCAGGAGGTACGTGTGTGGAGGATTGCAGGAGGTGCGTGTGTGGAGGGTTGCAGGAGGTGCGTGTGTGGAGGGTTGCAGGAGGTGCATGCGTATATGTGTGGGGTTTGCAGGAGGTGGTGTGGGGAGGTTTTCAGAAGGTGTGGGGTTTGCAGGAGGTGGTGTGAGGAGGTTTGCAGGAGGTGGGTTTGCAGGAGGTGTGTGAGGAGGTGGTGGGGAGGTTTGCAGGTGGTGGTGTGGGTAGGTTTTCAGGAGGTGGTGTGGGGTTTGCAGGAGGTGGTGAGGAGGTTTGCAGGAGGTGGTGGGGAGATTTGCAGGAGGTGGTGGGGAGGTTTGCAGGAGGTGGTGTGGGTTTGCAGGAGGTTGTGCGTGGGGGTTGCAGGAGGTGTGTGTGGGGGGGTTGCAGGAAGTGCGTGTGGGTGGGGTTGCAGGAAGTGTGGATGGGGGTTGCAGGAAGTGCGTGTGGGGGGGGTTGCAGGAGGTGCGTGTATGTGGGGGTTACAGGAGGTGCGTGTGTGTGTGTGGGGGGGTTGCATGTGCATGTGTGGGGGCAGGAGGTGCGTGTGGGGGGGTTGCAGGAGGTGTGTGGGGGGGGTTGCAGGAGGTGCGTGGGGGGTTGCAGGAGGTGCGTGGGGGGGTTCCAGGAGGTGTGTTGTTGGGGGGTTGCAGGAAGTGCGTGTGGGTGGGGGTTGCAGGACGTGTGGATGGGGGTTGCAGGAAGTGTGGATGGGGTTGCAGGAAGTGCGTGTGGGGGGGTTGCAGGAGGTGCGTGTATGTGGGGGTTACAGGAGGTGTGTGTGTGTGTGTGGGGGGGTTGCATGTGCATGTGTGGGGGCAGGAGGTGCGTGTGGGGGGGTTGCAGGAGGTGCGTGGGGGGTTGCAGGAGGTGCGTGTGGGGTTTGCAGGAGGTGCGTGGCGGGTTGCAGGAGGTGCGTGGGGGGTTTCAGGAGGTGCGTGGGGGAGGTTGCAGGAGGTGCGTGTGTGGGGGGGTTGCAGGAGGTGCATGTGTGTGGGGGGTTGCAGGAGGTGCGTGTGTGGGGGGTTACAGGAGGTGTGTGCATGTGTGGGGGCAGGAGGTGCGTGTGGTGCGTGGGGGGTTGCAGGAGGTGCGTGGGGGGTTGCAGGAGGTGCGTGTGTGGGGGGGTTGCAGGAGGTGCGTGGGGGGTGCAGGAGGTGCGTGTGTGGGGGGGTTGCAGGAGGTACGTGTGTGGAGGATTGCAGGAGGTGCGTGTGTGGAGGGTTGCAGGAGGTGCGTGTGTGGAGGGTTGCAGGAGGTGCATGCGTATATGTGTGGGGTTTGCAGGAGGTGGTGTGGGGAGGTTTTCAGAAGGTGTGGGTTTGCAGGAGGTGGTGTGAGGAGGTTTGCAGGAGGTGGTGGGTTTGCAGGAGGTGTGTGAGGAGGTGGTGGGGAGGTTTGCAGGTGGTGGTGTGGGTAGGTTTTCAGGAGGTGGTGTGGGGTTTGCAGGAGGTGGTGAGGAGGTTTGCAGGAGGTGGTGGGGAGATTTGCAGGAGGTGGTGGGGAGGTTTGCAGGAGGTGGTGTGGGTTTGCAGGAGGTTGTGCGTGGGGGGTTTGCAGGAGATGTGTGGGTTTGCAGGATATGGCATGGGGAGGTTTGCAGGATATGGCATGGTGGTGGTTGCAGGTGGTTTGCATGAGGTGGTGTGGGGAGGTTTGCAGCAGGTGGCGTGGCGGGTTTGCAGCAGGTGGTGTGGCGTGTTTGCAGGAGTTGGTGCAGGGAGATTTGCATGAGGTGCTGTGTGTAGGGGTTTGCAGGAGGTGGTGTGGGGAGGTTTGCAGGAGGTGGTGGGTTTGCAGGAGGTGTGTGAGGAGGTGGTGGGGAGGTTTTCAGGTGGTGGTGTGGGTAGGTTTTCAGGAGGTGGTGTGGGGTTTGCAGGAGGTCGTGCGTGGAGGTTTGCAGGAGATGGTGTGGGTTTGCAGGAGATGGCGTGGGGAGGTTTGCAGGATATGGCGTGGTGGTGGTTGCAGGAGGTGGTTTGTGGGGAGGTTTGCATGAGGTAGTATGGGGAGGTTTGCAGCAGGTGGTGTGGCAGGTTTTCAGGAGGTTCTGTGTGTAGTGGTTTGCAGGAGGTGGTGTGGGGAGGTTTGCAGGAGGTGGTGGTGTGAGGTTTCCAGGAGATGGTGGTGTGGGGGGTTTACAGGAGGTGGTGTGTGGAGGGGTTGCAGGAGATGGAGTGTGTGTGTGTGTTTGCAGGGGGTGGGAGCTGCGCGCAGTGAGTAGAGAGACTTACATGGAGAGGAACACAGAGAGGAGGAAGTGCTGAGTCAGAGGGAGGAGTTAGCTGCACACACTGCATCTATTGGCTGTGGGCCGGCCCTTTCGCTCTGAGCTTCCTCCTCACACAGCTTTCCCACCAACGGACAGGATTTTCTCCCCTCGCGAAGGCCGGCCGGCAGATTCCTCTTCAGACATGTGCAGTGTGCGAGTAAGTTGACGGCAACGGACTTTAAAACAGTTTTATTATATAGACTAGGTGGAAAGCCTACCCAGAGGGCAGTCTATTGTTAAGTGAGGTGTGCATGAATGTTCGCTGAAATGAAAGCACAGCAATCTCAAGGAAAGACAATTTTTTTGGTCATATGGGTATATATTGCCCTCAGCTCATATGGGTATATATTGCCCTCAGCTCATATGGGTATATATTGCCACTAGCTCACATGGGTATATTTTCCCCAGCTCACATGGGTATATTTACCCCATCTCAGATGGGTATATTTGCGCCCAGCTCACATGGGTATATTTGCCCCCGGCTCACATGGGTATATATATTTCCCCCAGCTCACATGGGTATATTTACCCCATCTCAGATGGGTATATTTGCGCCCAGCTCACATGGGTATATTTGCCCCCGGCTCACATGGGTATATATATTGCCCCCAGCTCTCATGGGTATATTTGCCCCAACTCACATGGATTTATTTGCCCCCAGCTCACATGGATTTATTTGCCCCCAGCTCACATGGGTATAATTGCCCCTGCTCACATGGGTATAATTGCCCCCTGCGTATAATTGCCCCCTGCTCACATGGGTATACTTGCCCCCAGCTCACATGGATTTATTTCAAGAAGTACATAACACTAGAGATATTGAAGAACTAACACATAGT
The DNA here is from genome assembly GCA_009667805.1 of Leptobrachium leishanense. Classification (NCBI taxonomy): domain Eukaryota; kingdom Metazoa; phylum Chordata; class Amphibia; order Anura; family Megophryidae; genus Leptobrachium; species Leptobrachium leishanense. The sequence continues at coordinate 534,780,121 of CM019063.1, read as the reverse complement.
GCCTCAGGCACAAGTGCAGTCCACCTACGCAGATGGTTTTACTGGTCGGAGGCCCGTCCTCGCACATAATTGTCGAACCACCCACAGTAATTACCTGTTTACCAAAGGATGCCCATCTTACCATACCAACCACTTTTCCCCACTGTTTGTTTAATTATGTCATCCATACTCAACCCCAACTTGCCATTCCCTTGCCTTGATGACCTCAATTTGTATATTAGATAAATGTATACTGAACATATTGTATATCTGTTCTGAAGTCACATCTACGCTTTATAATATGTTCGCTACGGTTTTTGCCCTACTTTTATGCACAAGTAATGACATTGCATATTTTGTACTAGAATCTGCTACTATACTGTCTCTGTTCTGTAAACATTCTATAAAACAATAAAAAAAATTGTTACAAAAAAAACAGGGATTAAATAGCAACATTTAACCTCCTACCTGTCATCAACTGTATCCCAACAACCACTGTAGGAGGTACAAGATGGAGCTCACAATCATGCTAAACGGAAGCCTTTTTCCTGCAGTGCCCCTTGAGGCTGAAATGCATATTTTTCTTGTCTGACTATTGCCTTGAGACGTGTTACTTGTATTGTGTTCCAGGATTTGCTCGTCTTCAGCCGAGAGAACTTGTAATGATTTAAGACTTTAAATAAAGTCTCAGACGTCTTTCATTAAGGTCGTAATGTTATGATATGCAATTTGTCTAATATAGATTTAATACCATATCATTGTAAAAGAACATATCACACACTTTTGTGGGTTTTTTTCTCAATTTTTCCGGAGGGAAAAATAAAAAATGGCTTTGGAAAAAAAACAGGGGGAAAAAACCAGTTCAGATGCCGTTCAGTTCTAGTTCAGATGCCGCCTATCTCTTGCTGTGGAAAATCTCCTGGTTTCGGCTTGCGTGTAGCTGCCATCCGTGTCCAAATGATTGCCGGCTTAACTCTTAGCTGGCTGTGCAGGTTTAAACGTGGGAGTATTCTTTATTACAATAACATTCCAAAGCTTGTCCAGTTTTTTCAGTGGACTATCATGCACAATAAACCTACCAATAGTGCCTAACACAGACAAAATGATGACTTATGGTATGTATTCCCAGGTATGTTCTGTGTGTATGACTTATGTATTTGAATGAGGGTCACTGAAGGGTCATTAAATAAATTGGGTGTATGCTGCCTTCGTGATTGTATGGAGGGTAACTGAAGGATCACTAAAAGGTGAAGTATATATTTCCTTGATTGGATATTAAGAAAACAAATCATTGAAATATCCATGGAAAAGGTAACGGTGTTTGTTATAGTAACGGGGGGGTCATTATCCATTATTTTGTCCTTTTTCACGCTTCTCATTTGCTTTTGTCATACAACACTTATGTATAGTATAATTATTCTCGGTTAGAGTCAAAAACACACATATGTATTTATCTTCTTGTACTCCAGCTCCCACCAGGTGACAGCGTCCAGAGGACGAAGACAAAAGCTCCATTTAATGATGTGTGAAGAATATTCACAAGCTCCATGTATTTTCTGTAAGAAGCAGGAGATTCCGGGACAGGAAAGAGCAAAGGACACTAACTATCTCATGAATCTCTGTAATACAACTGTAACATGTGCACACGTGCAGAATGCTCCCCTCGCCACCAGTGTCCCAGGATCAATCCCATGCCTTCCAGCTCCCTCAGCCATCCGTATTAGATATACAATTGATGAGATTAGAGGGTGATCCTAGGACAAATTACACTGCTTAGAAGTGCATATCCATATACGTTTACAAATAGAAATCAATTCACGCACATTTTAAAATGAAAACATTAGGGGTTATTCAAAGAGATCCGAATGGCTGCTGAAAGGTAACCGAACAGTGAAATTCAGCGTCCGGTTACCTTTCTTGGCCATTCGGCTATCCAGAGAGCAGGCAATTCGCCAAATGTTGGTGAATTGCCTGCACATACGGTGCCTGTTCGAGGGCAGCAAAATCCCCATAGCTTTGTCTATTCAGAGAACAAAAACCAGCAGTGAAAAGTTGCCGAAATTCCCTGCCATTCGGTTGCTTCATTCGACAGGTTTATTCAGGCGAATCCCATAGGCTTCAATGTTAAAAATATTCCCGTTTTAATTCAATATCTAATAAACCATTTATTATAATATTCTGCCGTAAAGAGTCTCTTTATTGTTTAGATTTTTTTAGGATCTTTTAAGCATTTTTCAGGATTTTTTTGCCAAATATTTTTTGCCTATTTTTTTTTTTAAACGTTTGTATTTTTTTCTGTAACATACCTTTTTATTATCCAGACATGTGCACAGCACAAAATGTCATTTTGAACTAATGGATTAGTCCTAAAATGCAATTTATTTAGTTGCTAAAGAAATTCGCTTTCAGTTCTTTAGTATGAAAACTAATTTCATTCATCTGAAAACCAATGGATACAATTACTATTGTAGTGGCTCCTCAGAGGGCTGAGATCGCTGCTTGTTACAGTATCTCTCACTCTCAGCACAATGTGCCAGGCAAAGCTGTTACAGTAACTGACTGCTGCTCATCACAGTGCTCAGAGTTTCAGTAAAACTAGTAAATAATTTTTTTATATATATTAGAAGTTAGAACAATATTTCCTTTTTTTACTGAAACTCTGAGCGCTGTTACATTCAGTTACTGTAACAGCTGAGCCTGATACATTGTACTGAAAGATAATATAACAAGCAGCCGATCTCAGCGCTCACAGCCACTGGATTTAAAGGGCTAAAAAAAGGCTCCTCTCTGTATAATGTATAGAACATCCCCCTGCATTAATTAATACCCTTCTATGTATAATGTATAGAACATCCTCCTGAATTAATTAATGTCCCTCTCTGTATAGAACATCCTCCTCAATTTATACCTTTCTCTGTATAATGTATATAACATCCTCCTGCATTTAATACCCCTCTCTGTATAATCTATAGAACATCCTCCTGCATTAATTAATGCCCCTCTCTGTATAGAACATCCTACTCAGTAGGACCTACTGCATTGGCATGTGGAGGGTGCAGAACTTCGGAATGCAATGCATATCCAGCATAGGAGAGGGAACTTTTACTTAAACTTTGTATCCCTGTGGGAGAGAGACAGGAATATAAAAACAGTAGAGAGGGAAAATATTAACATAAATCAGTCTGAAAGCTCAGAGAAGAGACGACTGGTGAAATTTTTTTTTATAATAAAATAAAACACTTTAAATCAAGGGAAAACATTCAAATAAATCACACTGAAGGCTTATAATGACAGAGTAACTGTGAGAGCTGGATACTAAATGTATCAGATGTAAAAAAACATTTATAACAAGCAGCACTGGGAGAGGAGAGGGACTTTATATAAAATGTGTATTATAGATGAGGAAAGGGGGATAGTGTTCCTGGATAATATAAAATGTATCAGACCTAAGCCCCTATTACGCAGAGCGGGAGGGGAGATAACACACGTTTTATAAAGTCCCTCTCTTCTCCCAGCACTGCTTGTTATAAAGGAGTTTTTACTATCCAGCCCTCCTCTGTCATTAGCTTTCAGTGTGATTTATTTGAATGTTTTCCTTCTCCAGCTGCTTTTATCATCTTGTCTGCCTCATAAACATGCAAGGGTTAAGTAAAGGTTTCCTCTCCTGTGCTGGCTGTCTGTGCTGCGAGTGAGTATTCTGGAGCTCTATCACTGTCTGATTTGTGGGTAGGGGTCGGGAAGGATTACGCATACAAACCTTTTCTGTAGCTTTGCGATGTTGCGCTCTTCATTGCTGGTCTCCTTCACTCATCAATGTAATATCACAAAAAGGACTGAAACTAAAATGTAGTGCATTTTATATTAGTTTCTTTCGTTTTTTGTACTGAGCAGTTTCGTATCTCTTGAGTCATACATAAACTAAATTATCCCAAAATTCGGACTAAATCGTTTTAGTACTAAAAGGAATGCACATGTCTATTATTATCAATCATTGGATTTTATATGTAAATTCTAGACATTTTCGTTCTGTAGCGGGTCTCGGTGTGCATTTGCCGGGTTTTGCGAGGAGTGTTCGGCAGGTTTTGGGCGACTTTTCCCTGCATTACGACGGCCCTGTGGTGCTTGCTGAATACACCGCAGGGTCACCAAAATGGGATCGCCAAATCGTACCGAATTGAAGAGAACGAAAAGTCACCGAACGTGCGGTGACTTTTCGTTTCTCTTTGAATAACCCTGATTATTTCCGTTCCAGGAGTGCCTCTGGATCTGTATTCAGATTCGTAGTCATCTACATCCAGCACACTTCAAGGTCAGGCAGAATAAGCACGAATACCAGCATAATAAAAAGTAGTATTTATTATTAAAAGACTGCTTACCCTTGACGTGTTTCGTCTAAATAGACTTCCTCAGGAGCATTAAGCATGCAGTCAAAAATACATCAGTAAAAACAGAGTACAAAAACATAACTTCATCCTTCACCATTATATATTCAAACCAATACAATTAATAAACACACCCAATCATCTCCTCATCCCTCTCCCTTAATCATTTCAGCTGTTTATATCATCACAATGTTTCTTTCTCCACCAAAAACATGGCGCCGTCTTTTCCACCTCCTCTTACTCTTCATTCGTTGATCTGACTGATGTGCTTCCTCCACGGCACTTCCTGTCTGATCCGTCACTCTAAACAATGACGCGCTCTCACCTCGATTTAGTGAGTCCCTTGGTGAGTACTGTCCCACATTCTCTGCACACGCGTCTTCCACATTCTTCATGTGCATGCGTAAATGTCCACGTTCTCGTCGTGAAAAGAAAAAAATGTCTCTCAGTCAGTCTTTATTCTCTTTATCCCACATTAATTGGTGGAGTTAATTTCTGGGTACTCCTACTAAAAAACATAAAAACATGTATATTGTGCCCCAAAACGGGCATATGTCATTAACTCTTCATATATTCAGATGACAATTACACTATATATTACAATATTAAATACCTCATGTGACAGATCGCCTGGTACACCGACTGTGTGCCGCTCTCAAACGCTAGCTTTCTACAAGCTGTACTCCGACATCCAGCTTTAGCAGCCCACAAACCTTTTCTCTACAATCACCAGGCACAGCCTGTGTTGTAGAGCAGCAAAACAGACTGACAGTTTATTCTAAACATACAGCTGAAAACACAGATAAGAGACAACCCCCTTCCAGAATATGTAACTGATTGGAAGAGGTATTCAACACACTGGATTGTTTACACCTGCATTCTTATCTTAACCTGCCTTCTAGATCTTAAGGGAATCCAAGGAATCTTCTTACAGCAGCAAGTATACAATATACAGATAAGGGGGTAGATACAGAAGAGTACAATATGAGGACAGCTAATACAGAACTGTACACTATACAGAAATACAGTCTACATAAATCCTGGATTCCCTGGGCAATCCAGTTGGCAAACCCCAGGTTTCACTTTGGTCCATAGTCAGTGGGCAGGAGGCTAGCCCCCAGGCTCCTACAACTGCTCCAGTGGCAGCTGAGTCTGTCACACCTCATTTTTATATAAAACAGATGGGTGCCGGACAAAATCAATACAGCCAGCTTCCCTAATGCCAACATCCTAACAGCCAACTTCCAGACAGGACAACTGCCAGACATCCCAACTTCCCTACACGGCCAACTTCCAGACATTCAAAATCTCAGCAGCTGACCCTAATACTAACACCCTAGGTTTAGGGGGGTAGGGGGGTTATGGCTAGGTTTAGGGGGGGTTAGGGTTAGGGCTAGGTTTAGGGGGTTAGGGATAGGTTAGGGGGTTTAGGGTTAGGGCTAGGTTTAGGGGGGTTAGGGCTAGGTGTAGGGGGGTTAGGGCTAGGTGTAGGGGGGTTAGGGCCAGGTTTAGGGGGTTAGGGCTAGGTTTAGGGGGTTAGGGCTAGGTTTAGGGAGTTAGGGCTAGATATAGGGGGTTAGGGCTAGATTTAGGAGGGTTAGGGATAGATTTTGGGGGGTTAGCCGTTGAACATCTAAAAACACAGAGATTACAGGATCAGAAACAACATGGGTTTACCTCAGGGAGATCATGCCAAACTAATCTTATTGATATTTTTGATTGGGTAACAAAAATAATAGACACAGGTGGTGCAGTAGACATTGCTTATTTAGATTTCAGTAAGGCTTTTGATACTGTTCCGCATAGAAGGCTTATCAATAAATTGCAATCTTTGAGTTTGGATTCCAATATTGTTGAATGGATTAGGCAGTGGCTGAGTGACAGACAACAGAGGGTTGTGGTAAATGGAGTTGTTACTTGTTACCAGTGGGGTACCTCAGGGGGTACCTCAGGGGTCAGTACTTGGACCCATTCTCTTTAATATTTTTATTAGTGATATTGTAGAAGGTATTAATAGAAAAGTATGTCTTTTTGCTGATGACACAAAGATTTGCAACAGGGTTGACGTTCCTGGAGGGATCAGCCAAATGACAAATGATTTAGGTAAACTAAAAAAATGGTGGGAGCTGTGGCAATTGAGTTTTAATGTGGATAAGTGCAAGATAATGCACCTGGGGCGTAAAAACCCAAGGGCTGAATATAGAATATTTGATACATCTGAGGGTTGGGATTTAGGGGTTATTATTGCAGAGGATCTAAGGGTAAGTAGTCAATGTAATAGAGCAGCAGGAAATGCTAGCAGAATGCTTGGTTGTGTAGGGAGAGGTATTAGCAGTAGGAAAAGGGAAGTGCTCATTCCACTGTACAGAGCACTGGTGAGACCTCACTTGGAGTACTGTGTGCAGTACTGGAGACCGTATCTCCAGAAGGATATAGACATCTTAGAGAGAGGTCAGAGAAGGGCTACTAAAATGGTGTACGGCTTGAAGGAGAAAAGTTACCAGGAAAGGCTTAATGATCTTAACATGTACAGCTTGGAAAAAAGACGAGACAGAGGAGATATGATAGAAACATTTAAATACGTAAAGGGAATCCACAAGGTAGAGGAAGGGAGTATATTTAAAAGGAAACAAAATAGCAAAACAAGAGGACATAGTCTTACATTAGAGGGGCAAAGGTTTAAAAGTAACATCAGGAAGCATTATTTTACTGAGAGGGTGGTGGATACATGGAACAGTCTTCCAGTTGAAGTGGTAGAGGCCAAAACAGTAATTGAATTTAAGCAAGCATGGGATAGGCATAAGGCTATCCTAAACAAAAGATAAATCCAGGTAACGTATCCATGTAATTGGGCAGACTAGATGGGCCGAAAGGTTCTTATCTGCCGACATTTTTCTATGTTTCTATGTTTCTATGTTGGGGTTAGGGTTAGATTTAGGGGGTTAGGGTTAGGGATAGATTTAGGGGGTTAGGGATAGATTTAGGGGGTTAGGGTTAGGGCCAGATTTAGGGGGGTTAGGGGGTTAGGGATAGATTTAGGGGGTTAGATTTAGGGGGGTTAGGGATAGATTTAGTGGTGTTAGGGTTAGATTTAGGGGGTTAGGGTTAGGGCTAGGTTTAGGGGGTTAGGGCTAGGTTTAGGGCGTTCGGGCTAGGTTTAGGGGGGGTTAGGGAGTAGAGTTCGGGTTAACCGCTGGGATTTTGGATGTCTGAAAGGTGGCCGCCAGGGAGTTCTCTGTGTAGGGAAGTTGGCCATGTAGGGAAGTTGGTCGTCGGACAGTTGTCTGTGTAGGGAAGTTGGCTGTCGGGATTTTGGCATTAGGGAACCTGGCTGTAGGGATTTCGACCCAAACCCAAAACAGATGTCCATATCTTCATTTAACCCATCAGAGGTCATACACTTCATTGTATGTATCCAAAAGGATTCTCTTTGTGCTCATTTGTTCTCTCTATTCCCACCCCTCCAGTGGGCTTCAATTTTTTTTCTAACTCCATAAAACATAACTCTCTGAAATTAAAGTATGGACAACTGTTGCAATGAACTGTTACTGAATGGTTATTTTTTTATTTTTGACAAGGTGGAAAGCCTGCCCAGAGGGCAGTATATTGTGGATATACTGCCCCTGCTCATGGATATATGCCCCAGCTCATGCATATTGCCCCAGCACGTGGATACTGCCCCAGCTCGTGGATACTGCCCCAGCTCATGGATATTGCCGCAGCACGTGGATACTGCCCCAGCTCGTGGATATTGCCCCAGCACGTGGATACTGCCCCAGCTCGTGGATACTGCCCCAGCTCGTGGATACTGCGCCAGCACGTGGATACTGCCCCAGCTCGTGGACATTGCCCCAGCACGTGGATACTGCCCCAGCTCGTGGATACTGCCCCAGCTCATGGATATTGCCGCAGCACGTGGATACTGCCCCAGCTCGTGGATATTGCCCCAGCACGTGGATACTGCCCCAGCTCGTGGATACTGCCCCAGCTCGTGGATACTGCGCCAGCACGTGGATACTGCCCCAGCTCGTGGATATTGCCCCAGCTCTTGGATACTGCCCCAGCTCTTGGATACTGCCCCAGCTCGTGGATATTGCCCCAGCTCGTGGATATTGGCCCCCAGCTCGTGGATATTGGCCCCCAGCTCGTGGATATTGGCCCCCAGCTCATGGATATTGCCCCCAGCTCATGGATACTGCCCCCCAGCTTATGGATATTGGCCCCCAGCTCGTGGATATTGACCCCCGGCTCGTGGATATTGACCCCCGGCTCGTGGCTATTGCCCCCCCAAGCTCTCATGGATATATACCCCAGATCAGACCCCAGACTAGACATGGGGAGGCTGTTCGAATGCTCTATCGGCATTCGGACAGCCGCCCCATGAGCTCCGCCGTCCGCGCCATACTTACCTTTCCGAGCGGCGCCGGGGAAGTGAAAGTTTCCCCGCTTCCGGTCTTTGAAGGACCCAAGCCGCGGTCACGTGACCGGGGCTTGGGTCCTTCAAAGAGCGGAAGCGAGGGAACTTTCCCTTCGCCGCTCGGGGAACGGGTTGGATGCACACAGCAGCCGGGTAGAGGCTGCGCTCGCAGCCTCTACCCGGCTGCCGCGCGCATCCAACCCCGAGCGGCGGAGGGAACTTTCCTTCGCCGCTCGGGGGTTGGATGCGCGCGGCAGCCGGTAGAGGCTGCGAGCGCAGCCTCTACCCGGCGGCTGTGTGCATCTTGTAACCGCCGCGGCGAGCCGGCAGCCGGCTCGTGCCTCGGCGGTTGGCGGTTGCATGCGCGCGCAACCAACCGCCGCTGGTTGTGCGCGCATGCGCAGAGTAAGGCTTGGCGACGGACACGCCAAGCCTTACACAATTATAGTATAGATGTTATTATAATGTTCCAATATACGTACTTTTAATTTCCTTGTACGCCCAACATATTGCTTGCCACATGGGCAAGTCGGCATGTAAATTACCTACTCTGAATCACAATTTATAAACAAATTGACTTCATATTCCTGATTAGTTACTAAGCTTCTGAATTTCTTCCTCTGGTCTCCCTTCAATTCCCTACAAGTTTTGCACCTGGAACAAATTTTAAAACCTTAAGTTGTTATCAATTCTTTTGGTTTTATTGGATGTGTAGCACTTGGGGCTAGGGAATGTTTTAGGGATTTTTTTTTTATAAATCACTTGTGGCTTCTTTCGTAAAACCTTCCCCAATACACTGGGTCTGCTAGCAAAATATTCCAATGTTTATTTAGAATATTTTAATCTCTGTATAATCACGATTATATTGAGTAATAAAAGGCACATTGCATGTCTTTAGCTACTTTAGTACTTTTTTAGTACTTACCTCTTGCTGCAAGATCGCTTCTCGGCCTGTTGGCTAAGATCAAGTTCTTACCAGTTTAATATCTGATACGCCCCTATCTGGGAGCCATATATTAAATCTAGCACTTTTGTGTACAATCGTCCTTATTAAGAAGCATTAAAGGTTAATGTATCTATCAATACTTTCTGTCCTTAACAAGGTACTAGGAATCATTCATCTAGTATCCATGAGACTGTTATTCCTGGACCTTTTTTTTTTTTAACTTCTTCACCCTTTACTTTTCTCTTTTTATACCTGCTGTTTTTTATGGTTTTCCTTATTTTCCCAGAAATATGGGACAGCAAATTGAGGACAGAAATCAGTGACTCTCTGCCCCGATGCCAGCTCTTCTGCTGAGGTGTCAGAAATACTTTCCACAAACAAACTGCCGAACACAGCTTCTGGGGCATCTGCCATCTCAAGCTGGGGACCGGGGCTAGCTGCCACACATCTTTCATGGGTGGGGGGAGGGCCTCAGTCTCTGCCACCACCACCGAGTCCATGACTTGCCCAACCAAATCTAGGCCTTCACGCTCCATCAGCCATATTTGACAGGGAGCACAATGTAGGCTTTCTGGGTCAACTGTCCCATATCCCAATAAATTGCCAGTGGGGACCTCCGTCTTGCCCACAACAATAGAGTCCATTGCTGTCCCAAGCAATTCTATGTCTTCAAGTTCCCTCAACCATCCTTGGCTCGAAGCACACTGTGGGCTATCTGGGCCGGTTGCCCAACCTCCCAGTAAATCGCTGGTGTGGATTTCACTCTCTTCCACCTTCACCAGGCAATCCTCCTGGCTGCAATTGTTCTCTGGTTTGATCCAGACAGAGACCTCGTCCTCATTGCACTCCACATCCTGAGTGCCAATCTTTTCCTTGTGCAGCACAGTTCTCTCTTGCTGCAAAAAGCAGACCTCTCTCCACATGCTGTGGAACAGGTCCTTGCTGGGGTTCAGTTCATATTTCCTGAGGTGTCTCTTTTCTTCTTCGAGAATCTCTATCTCACTGTGGGCTGCATCACACTCAAGCCTTTGGTCACCTGCAGCGATCTCTTATATGTCGGAGTCCAGTTGTCGGGAGCATAAAATACCAGAGCTGCCACCAGTGTAACTGGGGGGGTCCTGTGTCCACGTGCAGAATGCTCCCCTTACCACCAGAATCCTGAAAAAGTACTGATTCTGGTCCAAATCCACTGAATACAGGAGATCCTCGCAGGGTGAAAATCAAACTGGGACTTACACACAGGGAGGAGGTATAAGACAATGGAACCACGCCCAGCGTTGAAACAAAGGATCAGGTAGTAGTGATCTGGTTAAAGCTAGTTCCCGGGGGAAGGGTGATGCAAGCATGACCAGACAAAGGAGTCCATTACTCAGAAGAAAAACCTTCAAAGTATATACCACATGAGACACCACAATAAATACATAAAGGGATATTAATATAGCACAGAAAACACAACCACCCTGCATATAAAAATGTAGATACAGGGTGACTTTAACAAAGGAGAGGACAGGAAAACAATATGGAAACAATATGAAACTTCAGGCCAGGACCTCTCAAATACATTCCTAGGCCAATGTACCCCAAGTCCAAAGTGACACACGCCACAACAAACATTACAATCTTCATAATGTGAGCTCCTGTCCATTTAAATCTGTATAACCCCCAAGTAATTGTGACCTCTGTACTGCGCTGTGGCATACACTAACAGCATAGGTAAATGAATGATCCTCTTACTGGGGTCACTTCACTAAAGTTTCTGTTTATCATCAAATAATTGGCTGAAAACTACCTAAATGCAGCCATGAAAAGCCCGTCCTGTTAACATTCATTCCTTCATATTTTTTTACAGATAAGCTATGGAGCCACAGACCCTGCTTTGAATGACCGACGCATTTATCCACATTTTTTCCGGATGGTTGAAAGTAGCCGTATATGTTACAAGATCATATCCCAGTTTATTAAATACTTCGGCTGGAACTGGGTGGGAATCTTTGTATTGGACGATGACAGCGGAGAGACGGAGCAGCTGCTTTTATCTCAGTATTTATCCAGTTACGGGATCTGTGTGGCTTTCATCATAAAATTTAATGCACATATCAGCCAACATACTGTGATTAATAGGAATATAAACACTGTCCGTTCGTCATCTGCACAGATTATCATAGTATGTGGAGCACTTAATTATGCAATTATTGAATTTTTCCAAAATGCACCTGCAATATTCTACGAGAAGACATTGATACTTAACCCTTCTTGGACGACCAACACGTTTATAGCAAGTAACAATCAAGAAGCTTTCAATAAGACAATCACCATAGACCTGAATGACATGACTCTACCTGAATACGGCAGCTTCTTCAATATCATCTGTTTATCAAACCAACCGAATGACAAACTTCTTGAAGATATAGGAGATAGAGATTATTGGTGTCGGTTAACAGAAGTATTTAAGAACAGACTCAAATTCATGAATACAAATTTCCATGACCTCTATCTTTATAAGTGTCCTGATACAGGCGTCGTAGTGTTTCCAAAGTACTTTGTGACTCTCGGACATCCCCCACGAGTGTTTAACGCAGTTTATGTCATGGCTCTGGCCTTACATACCTTGAGCAAATATCTAAAGGAACAATTTAATGAAGCAAACATGAAAATGTACAATTATAAAAGTCAGGTGAGTATAACAATGACATGTGAGTGCAACACCGGCAAACACCGGCACTTACTGAATAACCACCTTAGAGTTAATCAGGGTGTCAAATTAGACCCTATTAAAGTGACACGCTACAGTGTCAGCGTACCATTGTATCTGAGTGATCACCCTGCTGGGACCTCCCTCTACACTCTCCCTTCTCAGAGGGTGGGGAGGGGGGCTTAGAGGACTACTTCAACATCTAAATGCTTAGCCCCACCCACACCCTCAGCTCAGGGAGCCCTCAACTCAGGTTTACTGGGCTTAGACTACTTCAGATACCAGCCCTAGCCAATGGGATCAAAGCCTTTCTTTACCTGGGGGAGACTGACAACTAATGGGGTCCTTGGGCAATAGGAGATTGTGGGGCCCCTTGTGCCATGCCCACAGAAGGTCACAACCATACAACCCCCCCATACAACGCACTTCCCACATGTACCTGTGTTAAAGAATGAATTTATTCACACAATTTTCAAATAATGATTTTACTGCGTTAAGAAAATCCACTCGCGCCCAACAGCGAATTGGAGGAATCCAATGTGAAACCTCCAGACTTAAAGATGGCCACCGCTCTGCTGCAGCAGCCATCACCCACTCATTGCAGCTAGGCTGCGTTGTGGCACAGAAGGTCCCTGTGGCACACGTGGAAAGCTGCTGATCACTTTTCAGGGTTGTAAGATACTATACACTACTGATACACACTGCGCATTACAAGGCTCCACAGCAATAAAACTAAATAATGTGCGGTGTGTATGAGCGTGAGTTTTATTGCTGTGGAGCTCTGTGATATGCTCATACACACCACACATTACTGTATCACAGAGCTCCACAGCAATAAAGCTCACATTCATACACACTGCACATTACTGTAAGTGTTATTGCTGTGGAGCTCTGTGATACGCTCATAGACACGGCACCTTGTTGGATCACAGAGCTCAACAGCAATAAAACTTACAACAATGTGCCGTGTCTTTGAGCGTAAGTTTTATTACTGTGGAGCTCTGTGATACGTTCATACACATTACACATTACTGTGGAGCTCTGTGTGATACGCTCATACACACCGCACATTACTGTATCACAGAGCTCCACAGTAATGTGCAATATTTCTTAACGTATCACAGAGCTCCACAGCAACAACACTCACAGTAAAGTGCAATATTTATGAACATATCAGAGCACCACAGCAATAACACTCATAGTAATGTGCAATATTTATGAACGTATCAGAGCCCCTCAGAAATAAAACTCAAAAACAATTATATTTAACTTTTTATTAACCCTTTCAATGCGGTGGACGCACTGAGAGCGTCCACCCGCATTGCTACTTGGCTGCGGAGGATGCGATGAGAGCGTCCTCCCTTTGCAGCTGCGATCAGCCGGTATTCCGGCTGATCGCGCGGCCCCCAGTGCGGGCTGACATCATCAATGTCAGCCCAGCCTCCGGGACCCCGGCGGGCACGATAGGCGTCATCGCGCATGCGCGATGATGTCTATTTCAGGCACCCCCCGCCATTGCACCCCCCCACCCTTCCCCGTGGGCCAGCGATTAAAGACAGGCACCGCCTGGAAGGGCACAGCCTGCCCTTCCAATCGGGGCTGTCTTTAACCCCTAGGGGGCTGGATCGCGATATGGCGCTAACATGCGCCGTATCACGGTCCCCTCCCGGAGCTGGCCGACATCTTGGATGTTGGCCAAGCTTCCAGGATATCCCCCTAATGACTGGCATCATCGCGCAGAGCGCGATGGTGCCAGTTTTGAAATTAACCCCTTGCTGCCACCTATAGTGGAGATAGGGGGTTCATTGGAATCCCCTATCTCCCGATCCATGACAGCTAGGGGTTAATGTTTGCTATCATTAGAATGGCCAGATCGTGGCCTTTCCAATGATACCAAACATGACCATGTAAAATGTAAAAAAAAAAAAAAAAAATTAAACAAAAGAATAAAAAAAAGTGTGTTTTTTGGTAGTTTTATTAGTGCAACAATATTGTTCCCATTTCAATTATAATGTGAACAATGATGCTGCACTAGCGATTTTTTCTATGGGGGGCGTTTGCTAAAAAACACGTAATTTCCCCCAAAAAAAGTAACGATTCCTCGTTTCTAATTTTTTTAACAAGCGCACCCCATAGAAAATATAACTGCAAACGATCGCATGTTAAAATGTGAAAAAAAAACACTTTACACATTGTAAATTATTGAAAATTCAAATTTTATTGCATTTTTTGTTATAATATACAGACATGACATAACGTATACATATAATAATGACATATTATGAATCTGCACAGTCTGCCGGAAAGAACGATATATAATATGTCTGGGTCATATATTAAAATAAGCCTTCAAAATGCAGTTAAACATGATGAGCAAACTGGTAAAAATGAGCTCAGCACAGAGGCGTGAAAAGGCTCAGCAGTGAAAGGGTTAATCTAACGTTAACTAAAAATGCATTATTTTATAAAAATATAATTTTTTAAATTAAATGTATTATTATTGTCATCATTTATATAGCACCAACAGTTTCGGCTAGGGTCAGACGAACGCATTTTCGCGTTGTCTGTGAAAAAGTGCGTTCGAATGAATGGACGCTTTTTTCACGGAATACGCGATAGCGGTCATACGATGCGCATTTGCGTTCGTGATTTTGTACGAATCATCAATAAAACACTTTTTGCATCTGGACGTTATGTTGGCTGGACATTAGCAGTGTCTGACATCTCCAAATCACGCACACACGCCGCTAGTGGACACAGCGCACTCTGTACGACCGTACTAGCGGTTTGACGTTCTCGCCAAAATGCGTTCGTTTGCCACTTGCGTTGCGCAGCCGGACTTTTGAGTGACCGTACTTCGTATATTGGCCGTCATTGTCCGTCATTTGCTGCTAGTGCGGCCGTAATTAAGTGCGCCAGAACGCACGTTTAAAGTGCGCTAGTCTGACCCTAGCCTTCTGCA
This sequence comes from Leptobrachium leishanense, assembly GCA_009667805.1. Classification (NCBI taxonomy): domain Eukaryota; kingdom Metazoa; phylum Chordata; class Amphibia; order Anura; family Megophryidae; genus Leptobrachium; species Leptobrachium leishanense. The sequence goes on along the minus strand of CM019063.1, from coordinate 534,764,743 downwards.
GCGCTTTACAATGATCAAAGGGAACGAGATACAGATAAACGGACATCGGATGGAAACAAGAGGTGTAGAGGGCCCTGCCAGGGCCGATGCTAGACTATTTTGCACCCTAGGCAAGACCAGTTGCTTGCAACCCCCCTCCAAAAAAAAAAAAAATGAAAGCAACAAAACATGGAGCTACTAAAAGTCTTTTAATTTTCAAGAATAAAGTTCGAAAAGCACCGCATGGTCCTCCAGCTTGTTAAGGCTGTGACTAGGGATGAGCCGAACACCCCTGAGTTCGGTTCGCATTCGAACTCGAACTTTTCAAATGTTCGAATTCGAACTCGAACTCAATACAAGTCAATGGGACTCAAAATTCGATTTTTAGAGTGTCCTCCAAGAGGGCATATATGCTAGATATTTACCATAAAAGGTGTATGGGGGTCCGGGTAGTGCCCTGGGGGACAGGAAACAAGGACAAAAAGTAAAAATAAAAAGTTTTTAAAGGTACAGTGAGTTTTCCATGAAATAAGGGTTAAAAATAAAAACAAAAAATTCCTTCAAATATCGTGCCTAGGAGGTCCCCATAACCTGCCCGTGAAGTGGCGGATTTCTAGGATGTTTGAAACATTTAAAAACAAAAAAATGACGTTTCAAATGGCAGTAAATGCTTTTCCTTTAATCTATTCATAAACAACTGCTTGGGGCGGCAGCCTGTATGAAAAGAGGAGACATTTTCAAACATGCAGAAAAAGTTAAGTGATTTTTGGCTAAATTATGGTGAAACTTATGCAGGCTTTGGATGAAAGTAACAATAGGTGCTTTAAAATTGGGCTTTTAGCGTCGGCAACAGTGCCATCACACCGTAACCCCTCTGAGGATATGGATCTGATACAGGCGTCAGTGGCATTGCACCCAAATATTGTGCCTTTGGTGCCAGGCCAGCAAGTGCCTTCATACAGTAACCCCTCTGTGGTATTGTGGAAGAGTGCAGGGGTGGACCATGAAGTCCTATATTAAAAAGATATGAATCTGGTAAAGGCGTCAGTGCACCCAGATATTGTGCCTTTAGTGCTAGGCCAGCAAGTGCATTCATACAGTAACCCCTCTGTGGTATTGTGGAAGAGTGTAGGGGTGGACCATGAGGTCCTATATTAAGAAGATATGAATCTGGTAAAGGCGTCAGTGCACCCAGATATTGTGCCTTTGATGGCAGAAAGTGCCATCATACAGTAACCCCTCTGTGGTATTGTGGAAGAGTGCAGGGGTGGACCATGTGGTCCTATATTAAAAAGATATGAATCTGGTAAAGGCGTCAGCGGCAGCGCACCCAGATATTGTGCTTTTGGTGCCAGGCCAGCAAGTGCCATCGTACAGTAACCCCTCTGTGGTATTGTGGAAGAGTGCAGGGGTGGACCATGCGGTCCTATATGAAAAAGATATGCATCTGGTAAAGGCATCAGTGCACCCAGATATTGTGCTTTTGGTACCAGGCCAGCAAGTGCCATCATACAGTAACCCCTCTGTAGTATTGTGGAAGAGTGCAGGGGTGGACCATGCGGTCCTATATTAAAAAGATATGCATCTGGTAAAGGCGTCAGTGCACCCAGATATTGTGCTTTTGGTGCCAGGCCAGCAAGTGCCATGATACAGTAACCCCTCTGTAGTATTGTGGAAGAGTGCAGGGGTGGACCATGCAGTCCTATATTAAAAAGATATGAATCTGGTAAAGGCGTCAGTGCACCCAAATATTGTGCCTTTCATGCCAGCAAGTGCCTTCACACCGTAACCCTTTTGTGGTATTGTGGAAGAGTTCAGTGCTGGAGGTTTTGTGAATGTAGAAGACATTTTCTTTCTCTCACTTTTTTCTCCTTTCTGGCTATCCTCTCCATTATTGAGAGACGGCAAGAGATACACAGACCAAGAAAGGAGGACTATATTTGTGTATCGCTTGAACATAAAGAGAAGAAAATTTTAAGGAATTTTTCCCACTGGTATTCATACTGTTGTATTGGATATCATTGAATTTGCACATTTTGCACATTCGGACAGTGTTGCACTTTATAGACTCTCTTATACCCATCGCACTGCTGGAATTTTATATATTGTTGCACTTTATCGTGTTCTATGGGACATTGTGTACATTGATTGAATATTTGTCACCTTAAGATTGAAGCACTTTAAGACTGAAGTACTTTATGTTTGATATACCTCTTTGTTGAAGTTACATAGTTACATAGTTATATAGGCTGAAAAAAGACATGCGTCCATCGGGTTCAGCCTCTCCCACATAACCTACTGCTGTTGATCCAAAAGAAGGCAAAAAACCCAGTCTGAAATGCTTGCCACTATGCAACATACTGGGAAAAAAATTCCTTCTTGACCCCAGAATGGCAGTCAGATTTCTCCTTGGATCAAGAAGCTTTTACCCACATATTAAATATTATAACCCTTAATATTCTGTGTCTGCAGGAAGTCATCCAGTCGTTTTTTAAAAGTCTGTACAGACTCTGACCCAACCACCTCAACAGGCAGAGAATTCCACAGCTTTATTGTTCTCACCGTAAAATAACCCTTCCTATGCTTTAAGTTAAATTTTCTTTCTTCCAGTCTAAATGGATGACCCCTTGTCCTATGTATAGTCCTGTTAATGAATAGGTTATCAGACAATGGTTGATAATGGCCCCGTATATATTTATATAAGGTTATCAGATCCCCTCTAAGGCGCTGTTTCTCTAAACTAAACAGGTTTAAGCTTGTTAGTCTTGCCTCATAACTTAACCCTTCCATTCCCCTTATTAATTTAGTTGCCCGTCTCTGCACTTTTTCTAGCGCTATAATATCTTTTTTTAAGACCGGTGCCCAAAATTGCACGGCAAGTCTACCTTTAAATCTATTTTTGATGTGCTACAAAGGTTCTATCTATAATTTCATATATATGTATATAGAGGAAGGGAGTATATTTAAAAGGAAACAAAGTAGCAAAACAAGAGGACATACAGGGTTATCCAAAGAGATCCGAATTGCTTGAGAAAGGTAACCGAATGCTGAAAATCAGCGTTCGGTTACCTTTCTTGGCCATTCGGCTATCCAGAGAGCAGGCAATTTGCCAAATCCAGGCGAATTGCCTGAACATACGGTGCCTGTTCGGTGCCTATTCGAGGGCAGTGAAATCCCCATGAAAAAGCACTGCTTCGGCTATTCAGAAAACACAAACCAGCAGTGAAAGGTTCCCCTAATGTCCTGCCATTCGGTGGTTTCATGCGGCAAATTTATTCAGGAGAATCCCATAGGCTTCAATGTTAAAAATATTCCCGTTTTAATTCAATATCTAATAAACTGTTCATTGTAAAATTCTGCAGCAAAAAGTCTCTTTATTTACAGATTTTTTAGGATACTTAAAGCATTTTTCTTAATTTCTTTTTTTTTTCTTTAAAAGTCAGATTTTTTTTTTAAGTTTACTTACTTTTTCTGTAACAGCCCTTTTTATTATCATTCCCTGGACCTCCTGTGCAAATTTCAGACATTTTCGCTCAGTAGTTTCTTTGCAAACAGCGTTTCATTTTCACAGATTCATACAAATGGTTTTGCTAATTTATTCACCTCCCTCTGTCTGCGGTGTCAGCTGCTTCAGCTGTGTGCGATCAGCTCCTGCTCGGGCTTTTTCTGTGGTTTTCGCAGGTTAATCCAGATGTTTTTGGGGGTTTTCTGCGTGCATTCAGTGAGTTTTGCGGTTAGTTTTCATCAGCTTTGCGGTAGCTTTTCCCTGCAATTCGGGGACCCTGTGGTGTTTGCTGAATACACCGCAGGGTCACCGAAATGGGATCGGCAAAAGGAACCGAATTGAAGAGAACGAAAAGTCACCGAAGGTGCGGTGACTTTTCGAATCTCTTTGGATAACCCTGATAGTCTTAGATTAGGGGGAAAAGGTTTAAAAGTAACATCAGGAAGCATTATTTTACTGAGAGGGTGGTGGATACATGGAACAGTCTTCCAGTAGAAGTGGTAGAGGCCAAAACAGTAATTGAATTTAAGCAGGCATGGGATAGGCATAAGGCTATCCTAAACAAAAGATAAATCCAGGTAAAGTATCCATGTAATTGGGCAAACTAGATTGGCCAAAAGGTTTTTATCTGCCAACATTTTCTATGTGTCTTTGTTTCTATAAGACAAATTGACCTGTGAACCATGTCATAGGATTCAAATGAATAGTAATATAATATTTGTGAATTTTTATTTGAAAATCAACACTGCCATCTTTTGGTGTAAGTAAAGGTTAACAGTTTTGAAGCCCTCATATAGACATAACACTATATGCTAAGTAGGGAGGTACGTAATAAATGACGTGGAATGTACTATAATTAAACCAAACACAATGAATGGAGGGCATTCAGGCATTCAGACATTCATTCACTCACAATTCATTACATAAAATGCATTGACTCATCTCAATCACTTCTCACAAGAGCATACTCAAGGAGATGCTAGATGAAACATAAAAACTAAGATATAATTGTCACGGGATGGCCCAGCACCCTCAGCCAGGGGCGGTGCAGTGACAGTGGTGACATGGACACTTGGGTGTGGTGGCACGCACCCCGTTTTACCAGTATTTTATTTAGATGTGATTATTGTGTGGTGTAATAAAGTGTTCCCGTTGGTTTATTGTGTAATGTATTTTCCCTTTGTTTGCCTTGGCTCGCCGCCATTTTCCGATCCTTGTGCCGCAGTCAGAATTCTCGATTCGGAAAATGGCCGATTCGAACCATCCGGTTCGAATCGTAAAATGGCCGATTCGGACCATCCGGTCCGAATTGGCGACTCCCTGAAGGCCAAGGGCCAATGGGTCCTGGGAGGGCGGGCAAGGAGTCCCATTGTAATCTAATTTATGTGAAGTTGTTAAATGCTTGAACCGTGCATAATAAAGGCAGATTTTGGCAGTGCATCCAGCTTCGACTGATGTGACTTTGTCTCCGCCGCATTTTCGTATCTGAGAATCCCTCGTGATCTCAGGGTGCGGCGTTCCGGATCCGAACCGAACCGAGCGCTCTGTGCCTGCATCGAGGATCAGGGCAGAGGCGCAGCGGAAGGTGCTTCAGTTCCCCGAACGAGAGATCCGAACCGAAGGGAGCGGCCGTGTACCGCGCCTCGGTATTGCGGTAAGACCCAAACTCTCCACTGGTCCCGCCAGTTCCGAAACTCCCTCCAACCCCGATCCGAAGCTGACTCCAGACCCGATCCGACCCTCCATCCCTTCCCGAACCGAAAAGTCCGCCGCCCAAGATCCGAAGAGACACCCGCCCCCGGATCGGAAACGTTTCCCCATAAGATCCGAAACGTTTCCCCATAAGATCCGAATCTTCCTCCGCGGCTACCAGAGCCGATTTCCACAGACGTCCCACACCCGCAAGGTCAGTGAACCAGTTGCTCGGGACGCTGAGTGCTGTATGACTCAGTGGTCGGACTGGTTCTAGGCAGGGGTCCCCTCCACCGCCCGCTAACCCTTTCCTAGGGTCACGCCAGGCCGCACGAGACGCCGAGTGCGCGTCACTCGGTAGTCGGGCCAGCGGAAAGCGACGGGGTCACGCAGATTGAGCACACCCGCAGGCGGAACAACATCTCCATTCCGTCATAATAATATTTTTAAAATACTCTCACATACTCCAAAATAGGGATGAGCCGAACACCCCCCGTGTTCGGTTTGCATTCAAACTCGAACAATTTCAAAAGTTTGAGTTCGAACTCGAACCGAACTCAATGTAAGTCATTGGGACTCAAAAGTTCGGTTTTTAGAGTGCCCTCCAAGAGGGCATATATGCTAGATATTTGCCATAAAAGGTGTATGGGGGTCCGGGTAGTGCCCTGGGGGACAGGAAACAAGGACAAAAAGTAAAAAAAAAAGTTTTTAAAGGGACAATGAGTTTTCCATGAAATAAGGGTTAAAAATAAAAACGAAAAATTCCTTCAAATATCGTGCCTAGGAGGTCCCCATAACCTGCCCGTGAAGTGGCGGATTTGTAGGATGTATAGAATTATTTAAAAAATGACATTTATTCTATTCATAAACAACTGCTTGGGGCGGCAGCCTGTATGAAAAGACATTTTAGGACGCGCAGAACAAGTTTAGTGATTTTTTGTGCTAAATTATAGTGAAACTTATGCAGGCTTTAGATGAAAGTAACAATAGTCGCTTTAAAATTGTGCCTTTAGTGTCGGCAACAGTGCCTTCACACTGTAACCCTTTTGTGGTATTGTGGAAGAGTGCAGGGGTGGACCATGCGGTCCTATATTAAAAAGATATGAATCTGGTATAGGCGTCAGTGCACCCAAATATTGTGCCTTTGGTGCCAGGCCATCAAGTGCCATCATACAGTAACCCCACTGTGGTATTGTGGAAGAATGCAGGGGTGGACCATGCGGTCCAATATTAAAATTATATGAATCTGGTAATATAGGCGTCAGTGGCAGTGCACCAAAATATTACTGCGCTATAGTGTATGGCAGGATGGAAGCGCACCAGCAGTAACAAGCAGTGGAATATACCAGACAGGGGCACAGAGAGAGAGTAGTTGTTATAACAAAACCAGCTCAACATCGTTTAGGCACTAGTACTGCGCTACTGTATATGGTGAGAATTGGCGCACACCTGTCCCGGCGGCTCTGCGTCATCACACCGCGCCCTGCCCCCTGATCACTCACAGCTGAGCCGGGTGCCGCCGGAGCTCCTGGGCAGCACCTTAAAGGTGCCGGGCAGCACCTTAAGGCCCAGTTCACACCTAAGCATTTTACAGCGCGTTCCTGCACGCTGTAAAACGCATAAACAGGGAAATCCCATTATTTGCTATGGGACCCGTTCATACCTGGGTGTTTTACAGCTCGCAGGAACGCCCTGTAAAGCGTCCTACGCCCAAAGAAGTACAGGAGCTTCTTTGGGCGTATTGCAGAGCGTTCACTCTGCAGTCTATGGCCATGAACGCGCTGCAATGTGCGTTCGCATGTTTTTTATGTTTGCGCTTTAAAAAACGCACGTACTGCGCACGTAAAAAAAGCGCAGGTGTGAACCCAACCTTACAGTATAATTAATGCAGCATATGATTCCACACACTGCCAGGCAGCACCTCTACAGTTTGTGGATCCAGGAATCAGGTGAGTATTAGAAAAAAAAATAAAGTTTTATTATATGTTGCTGGGGACATTTAAAAATGTCCTCGGATTTTATTTTTTTAAAAAATGAGTCGCCTTACCTTAGGCTGGTGGTCAGTGGGGGCTCCCTGGATCCTCTTTGGGCGGAAGGGGGGTCTGCCGTGACTCCCTCCCTGGAGTCCCTGTGCCACCTCTCTGCCACATGCACCCAGCTGGCCAGCCCGAACAGTCGCAGCTCTGTAATCTTGCGGCTGCATGCTCCTCAAGTCATGGGGTCCTTGGGAGGGAGGCTCCGGTGGGCTGCCATCTACAGTGCCTGATTTAGAGGGCCTCGTCTGCCTGATGTTTTAGCAACAAGAATGTTTTATCCCACAGGCTACAATGTTAAATATATTCCCGTTTTAATTCAATATCTAATAAACCGTTGCTTATAATATTCTGCAGTAAAGAGTCTCTTTATTTTAAGATTTTTTAAGCATTTTTTATACTTTATTCAAAATTATTATTTTTTTCGAACTCGAACCGAACACGCCAAAAAGTTCGAAGTTTGCGAACTTGCGAACAGGCCAAAGTTCGAATCGATCTCCGAACCAATCGAACCGAACAGCTCATCCCTACTCCAAAATACATTATATACAAAGAATTTATTGCTGCTGGAAGAAGACTGCAGAAACGTTTCCAGATTTTGGACAGGTACAGGGTTATTCAGAGAGCGTGAAAAGCAGGGGAATGAAAAATTCTAGGTCAAAATAGCCAAACCAGAAAAATTCTCCCTTTCATCTCACTTTTCAAATCAGCTATTTTGAACTAGAATTTTTCATTCTCCAGTCATTCTCCTGCTTTTCACGCTCTCTGAATAACCCTGGTAATGTATGGAAAACAAATAGTGGCATTAATGTAAATATATATATATGTGTGTGGAATCCTTATGGGTAAATATTTCGTTGGGGAATAAACAGGGAAGTCAACTATTGGTTGGCATATGCTATAAACCACCTAATATAGATAATGATGAGGAAGAACAACTGTTAGAGCAAATTAGGAAGGCTGCAGATCATGGTAGCACTTTAATTATTGGAGATTTTAATTACCCGGACATTAATTGGGATAGTGGGACTAGTAATTCAGCAAAGGGAATCCGGTTTCTGAATATTTTAAATGATACCTTCATGTCACAACTGGTAGAAACACCAACTAGAGAGGATAACTGTCTGGACCTGGTTATAACAAATAATGTGGATCTTTTCTCAAATATTAATGTAAAGGAACAGTTGGGAAACAGTGACCATAATATGGTGACTTTTGAAATTAACTCAAAAAAACACATTCATAAGGGGCATGCTAAAACATATAATTTTAAAAAGGCCAACTTTATTAAAATAAAGGAAGCTCTCAATGTCATTGATTGGCAGAAACTCCTTCACAGGAAAAACACTGAGGATAAGTGGAATATCTTTAAACTAACACTAGAAAAGTACACGTTACAATATATTCCACTGGTTAATAAATATAAAAGAAACAGACTGAAAACAATGTGGCTTAGTAGGAAGGTAACTAAGGAAATGAAAAATAAAAAGAAGGCATTTAACCCCTTAATGACCCCTGACGTACCCTGTACGTCCTGTCCTCGGGTCTCCCTTAGACCCGTGGACGTACAGGGTACGTCAGCGGCGCCAAATCCCCCTCCCGCCCGATACTCACCTCCCTCGTCGGATCCCATGGTGATCTGGCAGGGAGGAAGCCTGCCCATGTGATTTACATGGGCAGGCGAGGCTGATGACGTCGCCACGCTGCGTGGTGACGTCATCAGAAGGTGCCCCCATGTGTTTTAATGGAGGGGAGGGGGGGCTCCTTCGGAGCCCTCTATCTCCCCAACCATTGAAGATAGGGAGATGCCGTTTTCACCGCTGGAGAGGGGAGAGCCTCCCCTTTCCAGCGGTGTATGGCATTAACAGTTTCGCCGCCGGATCACGTTGCGGCGCCAATTGGCGCCAAAACGCGATTCAAACCTGGAGGGGGGCTGACATCTTGGATGTCAGCCAAGCCTCCAGGTCCCCCCCACCCACTGACAACCTCACCATATGTGTGAGGATGTCAGTGGGCCAGTTAACCCTCTAGCTGCCATGTAGAGATAAGGGGATACTAAGGATCCCTTTATCTCCCGATCCATGGCAGCTGGATGGTCATATTTGCCATCATTTGAAAGGCCTGATTATGGCCTTTCAAATGATACCAAACATGACCAGGTTTGGTTTTAAAAAAAAATAATAAAAAAATAAATAAAAAAAAAATAATAAAAAAATTAAATAAAATAAAAAAATGGGGTTTTTTTTAAAAGTTTTTTTTGTCTGGGGGGAGTTTAATTAAATAGGACCTAGGCTGTCATCTAAAAATAATTAGCACAAAATGGTCAGAATGAGCGCAGCGCACATAGGTGAACTGTCTCAGCAGTGAAGGGGTTAAAAAGCAAACGCATGTTAAAATTGGGTATTTCTAGTCTCGGGACAAAATTTTGAACCTATTTAGCCGGGGTCTTTTTGGGTGGTTGTAGATTTTGGGGATTAAATTACGAAAAAGTGTGTTTTTACCATTTTTTTCCTCATATTTCATATTTTTTTTTATAGTAAATTATTGGATATGATGGAAATAATGGTATTTCTAGAAAGTCCATTTAATGGCGGGAAAAAGGGTGTATAATAAGTGTGGGTCGAATAAACGAGTAAGAGGAAAATTTGTCCCAAACACTAACAGCGCAGAAACGTAAAAACAGCAGCGGTCACTAAAAGACGGATTTGTGTAAAACCGCCCGGTCACTAAGGGGTTAAAGCTTTTAAATTTGATAAATCTGAGGCATCCTATAAAGCATATAGGGCAGCCAATAAAGCATGTAAAAATGCGATTAGATGGGCTAAACTAGAAAATGAAAAAGAAATAGCCAAAGAGAGCAAGACCAACCCTAAAAGATTCTTTAGGTACATAAATTCTAAAAAACCCAAGAGTGAAAATGTAGGTTCACTAAAATCTGAGTCAGGGTTATTGTTAACTGAAGATCAGGATAAGGCAGAAATTTTAAATGATTATTTTTCTTCAGTATTTATCAAAGAGAAACCTATAACAGGAGACATGAAATTCATTGATAAAAACTTACTAATACAAAGTGACTGGTTGACTCAGGACAAGGTTTTGCAGAAATTAAACAATGTGAATAAAGCCCCAGGGCCAGATGGAATTCACCCGCGAGTACTGAGAGAGCTATGTGTTGAAATATCTAAACCTCTGTTCTTAATCTTTCAAGATTCTTTTCTTTCAGGAATAGTACCAGAGGATTGGAGAAAAGCTAACGTGGTCCCTATATTTAAGAAAGGTTTAAAATTTGTGCCTGGCAATTATAGACCTGTGAGCTTAACATCTGTGTCTGGGAAAGTATTTGAGGGGTTACTAAGGGTTAATATACAGGAATTTATTGGGAGGTATAATGTAATTGGCAAAAATCACCATGGTTTCATGAAACACAGATCATGTCAGACTAACCTAATTACGTTCTATGAGGAAGTAAGTAGAAGTATAGATCTGGGGGTCGCAGTGGATGTGATTTACTTAGATTTTGCCAAAGCTTTCGACACAGTTCCACACAAAAGGTTACTATTTAAATTAAGAAAAAATGGTCTAGATGAAAATACTTGTTCTTGGATAGAAAACTGGCTAAAAGATAGGGTACAGAGAGTGGTCATAAATGGTACATTTTCAAGATGGACACCAGTGGTAAGCGGTGTCCCTCAGGGGTCTGTTATAGAACCAATACTATTCAATTTATTTATAAATGACCTTGAGATAGGAATTGAAAGTCATGTATCAGTGTTTGCAGATGACACAAAACTAGGAAAAGTAATACAATGTGAGCAGGATGTTACTTCGCTGCAGAGGGATTTAGATAGATTGGGGGACTGGGCACTTAAATGGCAGATGAAATTTAATCTAGATAAATGTAAAGTTATGCACTTTGGAGTGAAGAACACACAAGCAATATACCCTAAATGGTACGGAGTTAGGGAAATCCAAGCAGGAGAAGGATTTGGGAATAATCATAGACTTCAAACTAAGTAACAATGTGCAATGTCAAACAGCAGCCGCCAAGGCCAGCAAAGTACTGGCATGCATTAAAAGGGGAGTTCACTCACGGGATGAAAACATAAATTTGCCTCTGTATAAATCAATGGTCAGGCCGCACCTTGAATATGCCGTGCAATTTTGGGCACCTGTCTTAAAAAAAGATATTATAGCGCTAGAAAAAGTGCAGAGACGGGCAACTAAATTAATAAGGGGGATGGAAGGGTTAAGTTATGAGGCAAGACTAAGAAGCTTAAACCTGTTTAGTTTAGAGAAAAGGCGCCTTAGAGGGGATCTGATAACCTTATATAAATATATACGGGGCCATTATCAACCATTGTCTGATAACCTATTCATTAACAGGTCTATACATAGGACAAGGGGTCATCCATTTAGACTGGAAGAAAGAAAATTTAGCTTAAAGCATAGGAAGGGTTATTTTACGGTGAGAACAATAAAGCTTTGGAATTCTCTGCCTGTTGAGGTGGTTGGGTCAGAGTCTGTACAGACTTTTAAAAAACGACTGGATGACTTCCTGCAGACACAGAATATTAAGGGTTATAATATTTAATATGTGGGTAAAAGCTTCTTGATCCAAGGAGAAATCTGACTGCCATTCTGGGGTCAAGAAGGAATTTTTTCCCAGTATGTTGCATATTGGCAAGCATTTCAGACTGGGTTTTTTGCCTTCTTTTGGATCAACAGCAGTAGGTTATGTGGGAGAGGCTGAACCCGATGGACGCATGTCTTTTTTCAGCCTATATAACTATGTAACTATGTATCTTGCAATGGATATAGACTGAGATTTATCTCAGATTACCGCTAGATCAGAATCTTGGAAATATTTCTAATCTGCTGCATAGAAATATAATGAGAAATCTGATACACATATAAGGACAAATTGTCCTTAAGTATTTGTTGCAATGAAATACAAATATATATATATATTGAATTTGGAAGAGCTACTGTGATTGAGTAATTAAGCAAAGAAGTTATATAACCTACAATATAAAAAGCAGAAGATTAGAAGCTAAATGCACGTTATTGGGGGAGGATTCGCTAAATAACTTTTTATTACTTATCATTCTAAAAATAGCTAATCTTTTGTTGATCAAGGGAGTGCAAGGATATACATATATATCTACAAGATACTAGCTTGTTTTAAATATTGGCTTGCTGGGAATACATGTAAGTTGTTTTCTTTAAGCAGGAAGTAAACTAACCATCTGTGTATTCGTTACTAACTGATGAAAGTAAATGGTATTTATTTATTTATAAAGGATTTTACCAGGAAGGATACATTGAGATTTCTCTCGTTTTCAAGTATGTCCTGGGTTCAAGAACATTGAAGTGTTACAGTTACAGAAATACAAAGTAATACAATGCAAGATATTAAAAAAACAACACAAATGTACAGATTAACAGAAAAATATGTAGGAAATATAGTCATTATGTTACATGTTTACAGGTGCATTCTGTATTGAGGTATGTTAGTAAGGAGCTCTTGAGTGACTTAAGACTGGTGGAAGATTTGATGGTGTCTGGGAGGTTATTCCATAATTGCGGTGCTCTATATATATATACAGTTACTAACAGAAATACTATGTTAAAAGCTAAAGATCTGTGTCCTGATGGATGGATGATGTTGTGTTTTATAAATCTTTGATCATGTGGTGTGAGATTAAAATCTTTTTGCATACATAATAAATATATATATTTTTATCTAAGCTGGTTGGTTCTATTTTTTAAAACTAAAACATGTGCAGTTAAAAGAATTTAGGAGAACTTCTGGGAAATACAAACGAGATAAATTTGTTGTGGTTTATGTCTCGTATAAGTTTCTTCCCTGATTAATCTTGAGGACATTTTGAGTAGGGATGAGCTGTTCGGGTTCAGATGGTTTGGGGTTCGACCCGAACTTAGCCTGTTCGAGCGGATCGCGAACACCGAACATTTCCGGGTGTTCGCCGCATGTTCGACCACAATGCACCACAATGCATTTTCCCACTGTCTGAAGCTCCTAATTGGCTACAGCCTTGCACCTGACCACAGGTCTGGTGCAAGACTGGTTCAACACTATGCCAATCACCGCTCAGAGTCCTGATTGGGCAAATTTTGCCCAATCATGGGCTCACAGAGCTAAGTCCCGCAGCACACTATATAACGTTTCCACGCAGCGCTTCTGCACGCATTTCAGAGGAGATTTTGAAGGAGAAAGTTGTGTGTGTTGTTACTGCCGGTCTGACACTCTACTGGGGGGTCTGGGGGGGTCTCATTTCGACCAAATATCAGGGAATTTAGGTGATGTGTGTCTTGTCACTGTGCCAGCAAGTTTTTTTGGGGCTCACTAATTTCTTTAAAACACTTGCGAATTAAGGTGATCTGTGTCTCGTCATACAAACAGTACCACGCTGTATTTTGGGGCTCACTAATTTCTTTAAAACACCTGTGAATTAAGGTGATCTGTGTCTCGTCATACAAACAGTACCACGCTGTATTTTGGGGCTCACTAATTTCTTTAAAACACTTGCGAATTAAGTTGATCTGAGTCTTGTCATACAACCAGTACCACGCTGTATTTTGGGGCTCACTAATTTCTTTAAAACACCTGTGAATTAAGGTGATCTGTGTCTTGTCACACAGCCAGTACCACGCAGTATTTTGGGGCTCACTAATTTCTTTAAAACACCTGTGAATTAAGGTGATCTGTGTCTCGTCATACAAACAGTACCACGCTGTATTTTGGGGCTCACTAATTTCTTTAAAACACTTGTGAATTAAGGTGATCTGTGTCTCGTCATACAAACAGTACCACGCATTATTTTGGGGCTCACTAATGTCTTTAAAACATTTGTGAATTAAGGTGATCTGTGTCTCGTCACAGAGCCAGCAATTTTTTTTGGGGCTCACTAATTTCTTTAAACACTTGGGAATTAAGGTGATCTGTGTCTCGTCATACAAAAAGTACCACGCTGTATTTTGGGGCTCACTAATTTCTTTAAAACACTTGTGAATTGAGGTGATCTTCTGTGTCTTGTCACACAGCCAGCAAGTTTTTTTGGGGCTCACTAATTTCTACAAAACATTTGTTAATTGAGGTGATCTGTCTCTTGTCACTGGCTGCCAGCTATCAGTGTGTCTCACTGAGTTATACCAGAGTTCTTTAAATCTTTAAACAAAGCAAAACAAGATAGGCTCAATAGACCACTCCACAGGGCATAACCCCACAATAGCAAGCAAAAACAATTTGCACAAAGTGCAACAAGAGTGGTAATAATGAAATAATTTTAATGAAAAAATAAGCGACCAACAATGTAGTGGAAAGGAAGAAAATACAGGTGTGGTAAATTGCCCAGAAGAGGAAGGTAATGCTGTATCAAATAGAGAGGAGCGAAAACATACACATTATTAATGAGGGCTACCTATACCTCGGTGGTTCAAGCCACCTACATAACCAATTACTGAGGCATACTAGGATACTGAGGCATACTAGGAATTAAGTTCAAAATCCTTATCCTTACCTACAAAACCCTCACTAACTCAGCTCCCCACTACCTGTCCTCACTAATCACCAAATACACCCCAGCCCGCTCCCTAAGGTCAAACAGTGACCTGCGCCTAGCTTCTCCCCGCATCACCTCTTCCCATGATAGACTGCAGGATTTCTCACGCGCAGCCCCCACTCTCTGGAACGCTCTCCCTCGTACTGTCAGACTTTCCCCTAACTTCTCTTCCTTCAAACGCTCCCTGAAAACATTCCTATTTAGGGAAGCCTACCACCCAACTCACTGACGCAACCATCAATCACTCTCACCTTACAGTCCTCTCCTCCTGTTTCCAACCCCAACCCTCCCAGATTGTGAGTTCCTACGGGAATAGGGCCCTCATCTCCTCCTGTACTGTTTGTCAAATGTTGTTCAATGTATTGTAACCCTGTCTATACTGTGCTTATTGTACAGCGCTGCGGAATATGCTGGCGCTTTATAAATAAAGAATAATAATAAAAAATAATAATAACAACCAGTAATAGCCAAGGGGCAAGATCCACAAGAAAAAAATTCAATATAGAGCTGTTAAAAACAAAGAGGCATATCTCGACCGGTTTCGCCCGAACAGGGCTTAATCTGGAGACGAAACTTCCTTTCCACTACATTGTTGGTCGCTTATTTTTTCATTAAAATTATTTCATTACTACCACTCTTGTTGCACTTTGTGCAAATTGTTTTTGCCTTCTTTAAATCTTTATACCAGAGATGAATCAGAGGTCTGTATATATTAATCTATATATCACTCACCATGTCTGAAAGAACAAACAGGACAGGCAGACGCTCCCAGACACAGATAAGAGGGCAAGCAGCCGCTGTGTCGGGAGGCTGTGCCTCTGGTCGTGGTGGACATGGCGCATCCTCTGCAGGGGCACGCTTGTCCTTTATAACTGGTGCTGGCCGTCTTCTTAACCTGCAGCAACATACAGAGGATTTGGTGGATTGGCTAGCCAGGCCATCCTCATCTTCCGAGTCCTCTGCCAGCCAGGCTTCTAGTGCTTTACAGTCCACCTCAGCTGCCAAAGCATCTAATGCAGCCTCCATGTCCACAGCTACTCCTGCCAAAGCCTCGCTATCACACACGGAGGAGTCAGCTGAATTGTTTGACTACAATGAGAGTGACATGCTGCTTGAGGATGCGCAGCAAGTATAGTGCTCTGATTCAATCTCTGAGGTTGAGCAAGGGAGTATAATCAACCTAGAGGAAGGGGGTGCTAGTGATGACACACAAATAGCTGGCACTCATGTTGCCCCAGCAGCTGCAGCATACTGCCAAGTTGGCTCCAGTGACGAGGAGATAGGGGTGGAGATGACATTGATGATGATGAGGTCACTGACTCCACCTGGGTGCAAGATCGAACTGAGGAATCAAGTGAGGAGGAGGGGGAGGAGATGGAGGCACAGCAAACACGAGGCACAACATCCTCTGTGACCAACCGTAGCACTAGCCAGTCCAAGGCATCAGATGTCAGAGCTGCTCCGGTGCAGAGCGCTGTTGTCTCAAAGACCACATGCAGGAACTCTGCTGTCTGGGAGTTCTTTAAGAAATGTGCAGCAGACCCCACCGTTGCTATTTGTAATCTATGTCAGAGGAGGCTGAAGCGTGGGATAAACACTGGACACTTGGGTACCACGTGCTTGAGGCGACATATGAACAAGTGCCACACATCCCGTTGGCGCAAAACTTTGCGTAGGTCCTCCTCCTCCTCATCTGTCTCTACACACACTGTATGTCTTGCCATGTCATTGCCTACACCGACAGGGATGATGCTACAGTAATGGATGTACCAGCAGGTCCTTCCTCACAATGTGACATCATCCCAGTAGTAGAAGATTTACGCAGTCAGATTACGTTGCCGCAGCTGCTGCAGCGAAAGAAAAAATATAGTCCCAACCATCCCCAAGCACAGAGTTTAAATGCCAGCTTAGCAAAATTACTCGCATTGCAGCTGCTGCCTTTCCAGCTGGTGGACTCTGATCCCTTCCGCAAATTTGCTGAATGTGCTGTACCACAGTGGCAGGTTCCAAAACGTCATTACTTTTCACGCAAGGCCATTCCAGCACTATACCAGCACGTGGAAGACATTGTTATCCAGTCATTGGGAAAGGCAGTCAGCAGCAAGGTGCATGTGACTTTAGACACGTGGTCCAGCAAGCATGGACAGGGTCGTTACATTTCCTTCACGGCACACTGGGTAACTCTGATTGCAGCTGGGATGGGATCCAAGAAGGGGCTCTGTGCTGGAGCTTGTTCATCCACCACGCCTCCAGAAAGCTGCTTGTATGAGGTCTGTCTGCTCCACCACAACCACCTCTCCCTCTTCCTCCTCCTCCTTCTGTGTCTCTGGCGAAGTGGCAATTAAACCAACGCCTGACAGGGTCTACGCAATGGCTCAAGCAAAAAGATGCCATACTGTGCTTGAGCTGGTTTGTTTAGGGGACAGGAGCCGAACCAGGCCAGAAATTCTGTCAGCTCTGCAGGGGCAGGTGCAGAGATGGTTAACACCACACCAGCTTGAGCTGGGAATGATCGTCTGCGATAATGGCAGCAACCTTCTCTCCGCCCTACGCAAGGGTAAATTGACGCATGTACCATGCCTAGCACACGTCCTAAATCTGGTGGTAACCAAGTACCCAGGGCTGCCAGAGTTTCTCATCCAGGCCAGAAAAGTCTGCAGCCACTTCAGACGGTCATTCCCAGCAAGCATTCGCCTGGCAGAAATTCAAAGAGAATTCCACCTTCCCACAAACCGTCTGATCTGTGACATGCCCACCAGGTGGAACTCGACATTAGCAATGCTGCAGCGTCTGCACAAGCAGCAGAGGGCCATCAACGAGTACCTCTGTGAGTATGGCACAAGGACAGGTTCAGGTCAACTTGTTTTTTTTTCCCCAGCAGTGGCTGATGATCAAGGATGCATGCACTGTACTGTCACCATTTGAGGAGGCAACGAGGATGGTGAGCAGGGATAGTGCATGCATCAGTGACACAATTCCTTTAGTGTTCCTGCTGGAGCACACTTTGCAGGGAATTATAGATGTGGCAGAGCAGTGGGAGGAAGAGGAGGCCTTCCCTAGCTCTCAAGGCCCCAGTCTTTCCGCAGATAGCATTCCAGCGGGTCCTACTCAGATCAGACAGGAGGAGGATGAGGAGGAGGAGGACTATTTAAGTAGTGTTGGCATTGAAGGTGGGGATTCCTCAAGGGAGGGTTTTGTGTGCCCATAAACAGAAGGGCTTGTCCGTGACTGGGAGGAGAAAGTACACGATACGGTCATCCTCATTGACCAGGAAGACACGGCAGCTAATGCCACCTCCAACCTACACTGCATGGGCTCCTTAATGATGCAAAGCCTGCTAAAGGACCCCAGGATTCGTGCTATCAAGGAGAGGGATCATTACTGGTTGGCAACCCTTCTTGATCCACGATACAAGGGGAAAGTTGCAGAGCTCATCCTGCCCGCACAGAGGGAGCACAGGATGACAAAACTTGAGAACGCTCTAAAGCGACACTTGTGTAACACCTTTCCAGGCACTGGTAGATTACCTAATGCTGACACACGTGCTTCTGAGGCTGCAGGTGATCAGAGGAATAGCGGTGAAGGCCAGGGCTGCTTGACTGATGCTTTTTTAAATTTTTTTAGTCCACGACGCCCAAGGACGTCAAATGTAGGCACCCATTGCCAGCGTCTTCACCATATGGTGCAGGACTACCTAGGGGCAAGGGCAGACCTGGATACCTTTCCAGCAGATGATCCACTGGCTTACTGGGTGTTGAGATTGGATCACTGGCCAGAACTTAGCCAATATGCTATGCAGCTACTAGGTTGCCCTTCATCTAGTGTGCTTTCCGAAAGGACGTTCAGTGCTGCTGGAGGTTTTGTCACAGACAAAAGAGTGCGTCTGTCCACCAACTCTGTAGACCAGCTGACATTTATAAAAATGAATCAGTCCTGGATCAGCAGCTATCAATCCCCTGATGCTGAAGTAAAGGAATAGATAGGGGATGTCCTCTTCTGCATTCACAAAACCTCCAGCACTGAACTCTTCCACAATACCACAAAAGGTTTACGGTGTGAAGGCACTTGCTGCCACGAAAGGCACAATATTTGGCTGCACTGACGCCTTTGCAAGATTTATATCATTTTATTTTTTTGAACCTTCAGGGTCCAACCATGCACTCTTCCACAATACCACAGAGGGGTTACTGTATGATGATACTTGCTGACCTGGCATAAAAGGCACAATATCTGGGAGCACTGACGTTCATTAACAGATAAAAAAAAAAACACTTTTCAATATAGGACCACATGGTCCACCCCTGCACTCTTACACAATACCACAGAGGGGTTAGGCTAGGGTCAGATGAGCGCATTTTCTACGGACTGTGCGTCCTTGCAGTACGGATGTGCCTACTGACTGTGACGACAAGGTAGTGGCCAGTGCCACACAGTCCGTTTTTTTCACTGATGTAGCAGGGAAAATAAATTACAATGAAAGAACATTCTGTCCGTCAAAAATGCTGGAGGTATAAATGCAGTTCGTCTGACCTTGTTACATCACTCACACACAAAGCTATGCGGAAGTTGTGGACGTGGCGCACTCTGCGCGTCCGTTCTAGCAGTATTACTTTCTTGCCTAACCTGCATTCGTTTGCAGCGTCCGTCAGCCCCCGCACTTCTGTGCAGACGTACTTTGTGTGTGGGGCTCCATTTAACACAATTGTATGCTATCACAGACGTACTTATGCGGGCAACATGGACGTTAACACTGCGTTCGTCTGACCCCAGCCTTACTGTATGATGATACTTGCTGGCCTGGTAGTCTTGCACCAAAGGCACAATATCTGGGTGCACTTACGCCCATTACCAGATCAAAAACTTTTCAGTATAGGACCACATGGTCCACCCCTGCACTCTTCCACAATACCACAGAGGGGTTACTGTATGATGATACTTGCTGGCCTGGCAGTCTTGCACCAAAGGCAGAATATCTGGGTGCAATGACGCCCATTCCCAGATTCATATCTTTTTAATATAGGACCGCATGGTCCACCCCTGCACTCTTCCACAATACCACAGAGGGGTTACTGTATGATAGTACTTGCATGCCTGGCACTAAAGGCACAATATCTGGGTGCACTGCCATTGACGCCTGTATCAGATTCATATCCTCAGAGGGGTTACGGTGTGACGGCACTGTTGCCGACGCTAAAAGCCCAATTTTAAAGCACATATTGTTACTTTCATCCAAAGCCTGCATATGTTTCACAATAATTTAGCCAAAAAAAAACACTAAACTTTTTCTGCGCGTCCTAAAATGTCTTTTCATACAGGCTGCCGCCCCAAGCAGTTGTTTATGGATAGATTAAAGGAAAAGCATTTACCGTCATATGAAACTTCATTTTTTGGTTTTTAAGTGTTTCTATTCATCCTAGAAATCCGCCACTTCACGGGCAGGTTATGGGGACCTCCTAGGCACAATATTTGAAGGAATTTTTCGTTTTTATTTTTAACCCTTATTTCAGGGAAAACTCACTGTCCCTTTAAAA
Organism: Leptobrachium leishanense; assembly: GCA_009667805.1. NCBI lineage: Eukaryota > Metazoa > Chordata > Amphibia > Anura > Megophryidae > Leptobrachium > Leptobrachium leishanense. The sequence goes on along the minus strand of CM019063.1, from coordinate 534,744,420 downwards.
ACTTTTTTTTAAAACTTTTTGTCCTTGTTTCCTGTCCCCCAGGGCACTACCCGGACCCCCATACACCTTTTATGGCAAATATGTAGCATATATGCCCTCTTGGAGGGCACTCTTAAAAAACGAATTTTCAGCCCCATTGACTTGCAAGGGGGTTTGGGTTCGGGTTCGGGTTCGGTCCCGAACAATTGGGAAGTTCGGGTTCGGGCTCGAACCGAACTCGGGGAGTGTTCGGCTCATCCCTAATTTTGAGGACATCTTAAAAACAGCAGACTGGTCCAGAGAATCCACCTTTAGGGGATTCTATTTTAAACTAGCGATTCACATGTCACAGTCACTAATTACTAGGTTTGAACTCGCATAATATGAGCCTCCGTGTCTTGTGGGATAATTCCCAGATTCCCCTATTATAATGACCTGGAATCATAATTATAATAAAGAAATGGAGGAGAGTATTATCCCACCCTCATATTTGGAGTTACTCCCCCCTTTATATTTAATTATTACGTTTTTTGATTTCAACAATCATTACTGATATTTCAAACCCTCTTAAAATAATTTCTTGGTGATCTCTAATACATGTGTATTCCGACAGCTTAAACAACATATCGAAGCTCTCATGGGATGGCGAATCCGTCTTCAATCATTCTTCTTGTTGGATAAGATGTTCATCTATCTCGCTTCAGAAAAGAGGAGTTGCCATGGGTTACTGAGAGATTTATAGAGCGGACTGCCTGATGATTGGTCAAATAGGACTGGGCCTTACCATTAATTGTTATGTTATATGTTGTTTAAAACAGTTTTTTCTGAATACTTTATTGTTTTTGAGAGATATTCTTGCTGCTATCGGCTAAGTAAAGAAAAGATGGCGCAATACCTGCTTCCGTGTCTTTATTATAATTATGATTTCACGTCATTATAATAGGTGAATCTGGGAACTCCTCACGCTGATGAGAGCTTTATGGATTGAGTACTGAAAATGAGAGCGTTATGGATTGAGTACTGAAAATGAGAGCGTTATGGATTGAGTACTGAAAATGAGAGCATTATGGATTGAGTACTGAAAATGAGAGCGTTATGGTTTGAGTACTGAAAATGAGAGCGTTATGGATTGAGTACTGAAAATGAGAGCATTATGGATTGAGTACTGAAAATGAGAGCGTTATGGATTGAGTACTGAAAATGAGAGCGTTATGGATTGAGTGCTGAAAATGAGAGCATTATGGTTTGAGTACTGAAAATGAGAGCGTTATGGATTGAGTACTGAAAATGAGAGCATTATGGATTGAGTACTGAAAATGAGAGCGTTATGGATTGGTTGCTGAAAATGAGAGTGTTATGGATTGAGTACTGAAAATGAGAGCGTTATGGATTGAGTGCTGAAAATGAGAGTGTTATGGATTGGGTGCTGAAAAAGAGAGATACTTATTGAGTACTGAAAATGAGACCATAACGGATTGAGTACTGAAAATGAGACCATAACGGATTGAGTACTGAAAATGAGACCATAACGGATTGAGTACTGAAAATGAGAGAGCTACGGATTGAGTGCTGAATAAGAGCAAGCTACAGATTGAGTGCTGAATAAGAGAGAGCTACGGATTGAGTGCTGAATAAGAGAGAGCTACGGATTGAGTGCTGAAAATGAGAGAGCTACGGATTGAGTGCTGAATAAGAGAGAGCTACGGATTGAGTGCTGAATAAGAGAGAGCTACGGATTGAGTGCTGAAAATGAGAGAGCTACGGATTGAGTGCTGAAAATGAGAGAGCTACGGATTGAGTGCTGAATAAGAGAGAGCTACGGATTGAGTGCTGAATAAGAGAGAGCTACGGATTGAGTGCTGAAAATGAGAGAGCTACGGATTGAGTGCTGAATATGAGAGAGCTACGAATTGAGTGCTGAAAATGAGAGAGCTACGGATTGAGTGCTGAAAATGAGAGAGCTACGGATTGAGTGCTGAAAATGAGAGAGCTACGGATTGAGTGCTGAAAATGAGAGAGCTACGGATTGAGTGCTGAATATGAGAGAGCTACGGATTGAGTGCTGAAAATGAGAGAGCTACGGATTGAGTGCTGAAAATGAGAGAGCTATGGATTGAGTGCTGAAAATGAGAGAGCTACGGATTGAGTGCTGAATATGAGAGAGCTACGGATTGAGTGCTGAATATGAGAGAGCTACGGATTGAGTGCTGAAAATGAGAGAGCTACGGATGGAGTGCTGAAAATGAGAGAGCTACGGATTGAGTGCTGAAAATTAAAGAGCTACGGATTGAGTGCTGAATAAGAGAGAGCTACGGATTGAGTGCTGAATATGAGAGAGCTACGGATTGAGTGCTGAAAATGAGAGAGCTACGGATTGAGTGCTGAAAATGAGAGAAGTACGGATTGAGTGCTGAATATGAGAGAACTACGGATTGAGTGCTGAAAATGAGAGAGCTACGGATTGAGTGCTGAAAATGAGAGAGCTACGGATTGAGTGCTGAAAATGAGAGAGCTACGGATTGAGTGCTGAAAATGAGAGAGCTACGGATTGAGTGCTGAATATGAGAGAACTACGGATTGAGTGCTGAAAATGAGAGAGCTACGAATTGAGTGCTGAAAATGAGAGAGCTACGGATTGAGTGCTGAAAATGAGAGAGCTACAGATTGAGTGCTGAATATGAGAGAGCTACGGATTGAGTGCTGAAAATGAGAGAGCTACGGATTGAGTGCTGAAAAAGAGAGCTACGGATTGAGTGCTGAAAATGAGAGAGCTACAGCTAAAGTTACAAGTAATTCTACAGCACAAAACAGAATCCGTAGCGATTTTACAATGGGGAAGCACAAACAGGAGACGTACATGATACAGGAGGAAAGAGAACCCTGCCTGTAGGATAACTGTCCAGGTAATACAACATCTTTAAACCAAGTGCTCAGCCAGACATCCCAGGAGTTTACAATCTAAGGGACAGGAGTTTATTGGAAGAAGAAGTGAAGCGCCACACCAAAAAAAAGGCCACACCAGGTTCGTCTATGGTTCGCATAGCTGGGCGCTAGATAAAATACCCGTTTTTGTTGTTAGGTATATAGACGATATATTTTTTATTTGGGACGGTGAAGAATCAGATCTAATCCTCTTTTTAGATGAATTGGAAAATCCAGATTGGGGAATCAGTTTAGAAAATAAATGGAGTAAGGAGACTGTATCCTTTCTGGATCTAAATATCTATATAGAAGGGAAAAACATTAAGACAAAAACGCATTTCAAGGAGGTGGATACCAATACCGATATTGAGAGGAATAATCCAACCTGGCTTGATGGTGTACCGAAGAGCCAATTTCTTAGAATAAAGCGAAATTGCACAGATGAGGAGGTGTTTGAAGAACAGGAAAAATTATTAAAAACAATTTTGGGGAAAAAGGGTACGATGAAATAGAGTTGGATAAAACAATTGATAACATAAGAAAAAAGGATCGAAAAAACTTTATTAAAATATAAAAATAAAGGGAAGACCAACTACTCATCTCAAGTACCTTTTCTGTGTGATTATAATGTTGAGGCAAATAGAATCAAAAAAAGGATTAAGAAACATTGGCACACCCTCAGAGGGGATAAGGAGTTAATGGATATTTTAGAGGTCCAACCAAAAATAATATTCAGAGGAGGTCATAGTCTGAAGACCAGATTAGTAAAGAATAAACATAAGGATAAATCTAATAGGAATATGTTTAATTTGGAAAGTGGTTTTTATGGCCGCGTTCAGTGTCTTGCCGGGCGATCAGTGGAAAAAAAAAATCATTAACAAAAAAATATTTTAAGAAATAAAGTGGCAAAGATTTTTCTATTAACCTCCCTGGCGGTCTAATTTTTTAAAAATTTTGTGTCTAAAAGCTGCTCAATTTTTTTTTAAAGGAAACGTGTTTTTGTACATAGTTAGCCTGTAATAATTAGGAATCACGCACTGAAATCCGTGCAATCAAGAGTTCTTACTGGTAAAATCCTTTATAAATAAAAAAATAAAAAAATAGTAAATACACTGATTCCGATAAAGGTTGAAACACGACATAATAATTTATTATCCCAAAAATAATTATCCAAAATAATGCAAATAAATGATATTCAATAAAATAAAAAACAAAAAACACTGAAATCCGTCTGAAAACAAGAGTAAGAGGATGTATGGTCTATTTCTTATCCTGTAGTGCCACCCAGTGGCCGTTCATAAACATTGCACTTTGGATTACAGTATTTTATGAATTGTTTATAAGTTTGCTGATGGTTCCCACCCACCCTGCACCATGTGACTCGCAGGGAGCCTTCCAGGAAGCAGCTCGCTGGGATCACACTGCGGGGGACAGTGAGGGAGCCAGGAGGAGGTGAGTAAACATCCAGCCCGAGTGTGGCTCAGGGTTACCGTTCGCGGTAGCGAAATTTAACCCCGAGTCACACTCGGGAATAACGCCAGGGAGGTTAAAGATGTTCTAACATGCTGTTCGAAAAATGTTATTTATGTTTTAGAATGCCCTTGTGGCTTACAGTATATAGGTAGGACCAGTAGAGCACTAAATGTGCCTATCTCAGAACATATAAGGAACATTAGAAATAATCATGATAAACACTCAGTCCCGGTGCATTTTAGTGACAAACATAATAGTTGTCCAAAAGGTCTAAATTTCACAGCCCTTAGGAAAATTAACAATAAGAACAAAGGAGAAAGTATAATCACGTCCCTAGGTAAAGAAGAAATGCGGTGTATATATGAGTGGGGCACGATGGAACCGGGTGGACTTAACACAGATTTTGAGATCACTCATTTTTTATAGATTGTCATAGAGATTGTAACGGTATAGGGTGATGGGGAGCCCCTATAGGGTGATGGGGAGCCCTCAGGCTGTGTAAGAGTGAAGCCTTTAGGGCAGGTATATGGTTTTGTTTGCATTCTTCAGCAATCCCTTGCAACACTTAACACAATGAATTCTACACACTGCAGGACAGGACCCAATACTTGAAAAATGTGAATCCTATAGTGCAAGACAGAACTTGATATGTGAATGTACAATAATGCAACACAATGCAAATCCCCACACTCCCAGCCAGGGCATTCAGACAAGGCCCTGGGACTCACTCACACCATATGGCTTCGTGGCCAAATGCCTGTAAAGTGAAAACACCTGAACTTGAAAACACGAATGCAAAACAGAACTTGATACGTGAATGCAGCACACTGCAAATCCTCACACTCCCAGCCAGGGAGTTCAGACAAAGCCCTGGGACTCACTCACACCAAATGGCTTCGTGGCCACATGCCTGTAGAGTGAAAACAACTGAACTAGACACGTACAGACAAATCTAAACAGACAAGATACATACAGAAGAAGATCCAGAAGCCAAGCCAGGTCATACACGAGATATCAGAAATGCAATATTACCTAGGGAGCAGACTAGAGAAAAACCAGAAACCAGAGCCAAAGAGTCATACACAGATAATCAGAACTAGAACTAGAATAAACACGTTGAACAGGAACCAGAGGATCTCAGACATAGTCTATCCTGATCCAAGGATCAAATGCCTGGTTGGCCCTATATATAGGGCTAAGCAGATCATGTGACTGCAGACCTTCAGCACAGTGGGAATGGTCTGTAGAGCCTGAACAAGAAAACCAGAAAAACTGGAAACTCCCTGCTCCCAACACCAGGGGGCAGGGTCGAGACGTAACAGAGATCCATTAATTGATTATGATATTAAATAAAGTATACAGGTAATAACTGATTATCTGATAGAGATTATGTAACTAATGATGGGTAACAGTAACAATGTAATCTATAACACATTTAAATCTAAATCAAAAATCCAAATTAAAAAAAAAATTGAATTAAATAAAAATATTTATATACACATATAAAAAAGACAGTAATAGTAACACGGAATAAAGATATATGTGAGTTTTGGGAATGTTTTATTTTCTTCTTATTTAATTGGAAATAAACTATCAGTAATCATGGTTAAATTAATATCATGTTTAAATTAACAGCACAATATTTAAGTATTATACAGAGATGTTTAAGGGTATTTCACACAAATGATGGCACTATAAGTATAATGGAAATTATGGAATTAAATATCCCTATACACTTATAATTTGTAATGGAAATCATAGGATTAAATGTTCCTATACACTTATAATATGTATTTTAATTAGGGCACTAGAAGATTCATAAATAAAGTAGAATAGCACGATATGCACATTAAAAAGTTTCACGACTAATGAATATATGTAGGGCTTGTTATGCCCATTTATGAGAGGATCACTATGAGAAACTATAACATAATGGGTTGTGGTGTTTTTAAACAATATACTGTTAAATATGCCGTGCTTCTTTATTGAGGAGAGAAAACAAGAGGGGACGGCAGAAAATCAATAACACGCTCAGTCCGTTCGTAACTGAAGAGACAGGAAGTCGGCACGTTACGGAAGTTGTAGCGTTCCAAGGTGGAACGCATGAAAGGCGCAGGCGAACGATGGACTCCATCAGTACTGACCTGTGCGGATCAGGCTAGAACGACACTCAACTTCGACATGTGGGTTTAGAACTCTAAAAAGATCAGAAAGAGACCAAAAAAGTGGACTTCCACATCAGAATAATGTTTGTATTGGCAGGGGGATTGGTATGGTTTATGCATTTTTTTCCGACGAAACGCGTCCTGGATGTTATATTGTTTTTAATAAATTCAATTTTTTTCACCCTGCTGTTCCTGTGTCGTTTGGGGAGAGGTTTTATGAGTTTTTCCATAATAACTCATATGCTAATATACCTAGAGCCTGGAGGCTCCACCAAGTGTGAGTACTAAATCAACACTGTTCCTGTAGATTTCATTATATTTGCGGAATTATACTAGGCCAGTTTTGGCCTTTTCTTGTTATTCACATACCTACAAGGAATTGAAAGAACATCGATAGTCAGGTGACTGGGTCCCTGTGAATATGGAGGTAAATACCCTGAAGGCTCATTCCACCTAAGCCTGCTTAAGGCTCACCTATGTGAGTGTGGATTAAAAATTCTGTACGAATTTAAAATAAGAGGCGGGCTATACTATTGTCGCTTTCTGTTTATTTTTCCATATGCTGTATGAGAGGAAAGAAGTCCCCAAATAAGTGTATGTAAAACATTATAATTAATCTGTGTGCGCTGTACCCTGATTTATACAAATAAGGGACAGGAGTAACTGAAACAAATGGGTGCAGCGGGAAGGTGAAACTGGTGGCCAGAAGAATATTGTAGGGATTACATGGGAAGGACCAGAGGTTTGGGCTCAGAAAGATTAATTAGAGAGAGAAGTGGAGACAGATGGAGAGGAGAGCTGAAATTAGGGACCGGCCCTAGGTGGGCGGGTTGGGGCAGTGGAGGGGGAGGAGACAAGAGAAGAGAGGTGGAGTTCAGTCTGCATAAGTATGCTGTGGAAAGAGAATGAGGTTGGTGAAAATGCTCAAATATGTAACCATTTACGACATGTGGGGGAGGGAGAAACAGACAAGGTTTTTCTAAGAGAAATGGAGGAAGATTTAAAAGATGAATTTTAATAAATAAATGACAAAACATTTATTTGCAAGAATATGGCAGCCAGGAATATAGTGTTGGATGGCATATTGAATCCTTTATACTTTGATGCTGGTTTCAAGGCAAAGAGGGAGAGAGATGGAATATAGTCTGTGTAAGTATGCTGTGGAAAGAGAAAGTGTTATGGATTGAATGCTGAAAATGAGAGCATTACATTTTATTTAATGAGAGCGTTTTAAGTTTTAATGAGTTATATTAATGAAGACCTCCGGCTCACTTCATCTTCCAGGCTGCTCCTTCACGTGAGACCCACATCACAGGCGTCGAGGCACGGGCTGCCGCCAGCCCCAACACGTCGGCGCTGGCATCAAGGAGGAGTCAGGAGGTCGAGCTGAATGCTTCTGCAGCTGATCCTCTATCCACAAGCATCACAGGCAGGGGGCAGCGGCTCTCGGACACTGGTTTCTGTGTGCGTGCGGACACCTTTCTGACTACTGATCGGGCCTGGCTGCGCCCTAGGCGGTGCTGCACTCTAGGCGGCCACTTAGCTGACATAGCAGCTGCGCCAGCCCTGGGCCCTGCTCCTGGGAGCTTACAGTCTAGAGTATATAAATAAAATATATTTTTTTAAATAATAATATTAAAATTTATTTAAATATTTTAAACTATATAAACAAAACAGTAATGATTTAGCGCAGAGTCATTGTTAAATTTATAAGAGGGAAAAACAACCAAAGCCCCTGATTTTAGAAAAAAAGGATCTTTTTCATGGTATTAAACTTTATTATGTTTATTTATTATTAATTTTATTATCTTTTTGTTTTTACATATTACATAGTGATGTTTCAGATTCTGACCTTTCCAATGATACCTCAACAATCCTTGTAGCTCTTATGAATCTGGAGATACAGGGGTCTAAAGAACCCCTGCATCTTCTGTAATGGGATATTACGGGGGCAGTGGGAATCCCAGAGGGTGACGTCATAACAGCCTGGGGGGCATTCCACATCAAGGACTAATGTCAGCCTGCTGTGGCTGAAGCCCTGCTCCATGCATGACCTGGACTGCAGGGGCAGCAAGGTCAATCCGGACCACACCTCCATATGGGCTCTTGGGCACTTAAGGGTCAATCTGGCCTTGTCCTTGTCTGACAGCCTCTGAATTGGCTGGCATGCCCACCCCCCGCAGTCATGTCAAATGCTGAGCTGAAAGCATGTCACATCCCTCAGAGACCAGAGGGAGACCAGCGCTAGATTAAGGTGTGTTTATGAAGGAAGCTCACTCGTTTTACTCAATACACAGTAGGATTAAAAGGGAGACTCTGCTCACTCTGACCACTTTATCTCCAGAACTGGCCAGATTGCATGGATTGCCCCCCACCAACACTCCAGTCCCATTTGGCCTACAGTGCTGTGTTAAGGATCCTGGTACCCCAAGCACCCCTTTCTGCTGAAACTCAGGAGATATATGTGTACCCACACACAGAATAGCAGACACATAAACTGTGAAGTTGTTGCTGATTCAAAATCCAAATAGAGAATGCTTTATTTACAGGTTTTACAGGTACAGACACATTCTAATGTAAAAACCACACCCCTCCCGGTCTAACAAAGGGAACTAATAAGGGCTGTGGTTCAAACCAGAACTGGGGGAAGGGTAATGCAAGCATGGGCACAGAAAGGAACAAAGGAATACATTACTTACTTACTTACTGGGGTGGGAGCAGTCAAAAGGTTAGATAGCTCTTGAGCAGGGTCCTCTCCTACTGTTTTGTGAGTGCAAAATATAACAACTTATAACTGTAACATACAGATACACACTTTGACAACAGCATAGCACACCACACAACACTACACTATATACAAAGACAATAAACTGTAAAGAAAAATAAATGCAAATAAACTTTGAAGCGGCCATTTCATCACATGCTGTGTGAAGCAGAGGAGTTTCCTCCCCCTCACAGCTGCCAAGCGGTAGACATAATTTTGAACATCCTACCTACCTGAGACCAATTATGCCAGCATGCCTTGTGTGACATCATTGCTGTCGCTCAGTGAACATTCTGGGACATGGAGATGGCTGATGGGGAATGCTGCTGCATCAACCAATCATTTACGCAGACGCTGCATAAAGAGGTACACAATTTCCTCAAGATATGCAATATGCGTAGAGCGCGCTATACACTTTATGTACACTTCACAAATTGCGTAAAAAGCTACAGGGACCTCATCATTTCCCAAACCCTGAGCCAAAGAGGAGGAGCAGCACCACATGGAGGGAGAAAAGGAGAGGAACAGGGTCACGCGGCGGGAGAAAAGGGGGGAGCAGCATCACGCGGAGGGAGAAAAGGGGGGAGTAGCATCACGCGGAGGGAGAAAAGGGGAGGAAAGCATGAGTTTTGTGTAGAATTGGATGGAAACAGAACATCCCATTAGGTGTAGGTGGATATTTTATCGTGTAATAGTTTGTGCATTTCCAGTTTTATTAAATCATTATTTAATTACTCTTTTCTCTGCAGCTCCATCACTTTATAAAAAAAACACCAGATCTTCTGAAGATGAATAAACTTTTCTTTAATGAGAATGGAGAATTCGTAACACATTATTTAATTAGACAATGGTTTAAATTCCAAAAAGTCACACAATTTGTTACTGTGGGACAATACACAGATTTTGAATCAGAAGACAAGAAACTCCTCATCGACCCATCGAAAATTCAATGGAGGAGCAAGAACAATGAGGTGAGAGAAAGTGTCAGCGCATCTCATATATAACATGTGATGGAAAATCATTTACACCTTTCACAAACCTCCCTGGAATCCAATCATTTTATGAATTATCTCCTTATTCCATTACTATTGGTTCACTGTAAAGTACTCAATAAATAATCACTATAAACGTTGGCGTGCATTGCTTATTGGACTGATGTAGTAAATCAGTGTTATACTTATCTACCACTAGAAGGCATAGTTGTTTGTGTTACCTGTTTTCTGTTAATGTACATAATGTTTCTGGGTCAGGGGTTGTGGTTGTCAGTTTCCTGAGTGGGAGAGCTGTGTAAGTACCAGCGAATAAAGAGAATAAGTAACTCATCGACCACCTGTCTCTACATCAGTCATATGAAGATATTACATAATTGGTGACGAGGATAAACCGGTGCGTATTGCGAGACTGTTATGTGAAGGTACAAAATCTGCGTAGCAGCTGAAGACAAGCAAAAAAAAAAAACCTGTAGGAAAATAAGTCGTTTGCTGAGACAGGATGCCACTGGTGGGTCAGGTGAACCCCTTTGATTGTGAGTTGCAATCATGGGAGGAATAGATAGCAATGTTGGAATATTTTTTTCAAGCAAATGAGATTACTGATGCCAACAAGAAGAAAGCTGTGTTTTTAAGTGGAGTCGGTGCGTCCACATATAGTTTGCCGAGAAGTTTGCTGTGTCCTGCGACCCATGCTGAGGTGTTCAAAGAAGAGCTAGGTCAGCTGAAAGGCACCACAGCTAAGATTCAGGTGAACACAAAGGCCAAGCCATGATTTTATAAGCCGCAATGGTTACCTTTTGCTGTCAAACCTCTGGTGCAGGCAGAACTACAGAGACTGGTAGATGAGAAAACTATAGAACCAGTACAATTTTCAGAATGGGCAGCCCCCATCGTGCCGGTGAGGAAGCCGGATGGTTCAATTCACATCTGTGGAGATTACAAACTCAAAGTAAACAGAGCATCCAGTGTGGAGCAATATCCTATTCCTAAAGTGGAAGAATTGTTTGCTCAGTTGGCAGAAGGCCACAAATTCTCCAAACTGGATATGAGTCATGCATATCAGCAGATTGTGCTTGATGAAAGCGCTAAAAAGTATGTGACTGTTAATACACACAAAAGGGTTGTATACTTATTGTAGATTGCCATTTGGAGTGGTGTCGAGGCCAGCCATTTTCCAACGCACTATGGAGGGAATATTACAAAATATGCCAAATGTCGCAGTCTACTTAGATGACATTTTAGTTACTGGCGCCTGCGAGGAGGAACATTTAAGAAATCTAGAGGAAGTTTTGTCTTTTCCTAAAAAAAAGTGGACTGAGACTGAAAAGGAGTAAGTGTGAATTCCTGGGAAGGGAAGGTTTTTTTCTGGGTCACAAGATCAGTGCTGCAGATGTGCAGCCAGTTGTGGAAAAGGTCCAGGCCATACAAGAAGTGCCCACACCGCAGTCTGTGAGTGAACTAAAATACAATCATGTTGCTGTGACTAGGGCTGTATCTAACAATTATTTTCATAAATCGATTACTTGGCTGATATTTCTTCAAATAATCTGATAATTAATAGGGATGAGCCGAACACCCCTGTGTTGGCATTCGAATTCTAACAATTTCAAAAGTTCGATTTCGAACGCAAACACGAACCGAACTCAATGCAAGTCAATGGGAGTCAAAAGTTAGATTTTTAGAGTGCCCTCCAAGAGGGAATATGTCATGGAACTGACGTAGCGCTCCCCGCGTCAAACCCCAAGACTTTTATTTCCATGGCAAAAACCCCAAAAGACATAGACCGCTGCTTTGGGGAAGACCTTATGCTCAGTTATATTGTGTGGTTTTAAATGTATTGTCAATTGCTCATTTTTAGTTTTAAATAGACTTATATTTCTTTAGTTAAATGTGGTTTCTAAAAACACTACCCGCCACTAGAGTCAAATGCTTTCCTTCGTATAGAATGTACAATAGGTTTGTGTAACTGGTGGATTATGCAAAAGTACTTTCTCTTTGTTTATCTGTTATCTGTTTACCCGTTCTGAAAGGCTGGGAGTCACATTGTCTCAGCCACCCACTATCTGATTCCCTTTACAATGGGTTATGTAAATCACTGTATGTGATCACTGTGAGGTCAAGACTGCATCTGCATACAACCAGTGGACCAAAGTGAAGACTGCAGGCTTCTTTCAGGTCCTCTCAATGGTCTTGGAACCAACCAATCAGAACCTGGGCTAGCCACTGTGCAGAATTCACTCCAGGGGTCTGGGGGCGGGCATGGGAGAGAACAATGGGACTGTACCATATAAAAGGACCGTGTATGTTCTGCTTTTGTTTATTAAAGATCCTGTGATGAACATACAGCCTGCCTGGTGTCTGTCTCAACTACGCTACAGCTATAATCCCTCTCAGAAGGCAGAGAGCGGCCTTCTGGAGATTCCTAACGGCTCCAGGGCAGAGGAACAGAAGCAGGCAGGTCAAGTCGCTCGAGGCGCTGAGGACAGCGCTCCCAGTAGCCGGGCTGACCGCAACAAAGGGGTGTAAGGAGAGCCAGGACAGACGGAAGGGAACGGTTCTGTCACACTGGTGGCAAGCGGTGGGATAAGCTCTCTGCACCCCCCAAGAAGACCCTCACCATGGCTGGGTACAGTGCCTACAAACGGGACGTCCTGCGGGGCATGTTGGAGAATCGGGGAGGAACTCCCGGCACCAAAAGCAAGAAAACCCTGGTGAAGGAGCTTACCAGGATGGACCAGCAAATGGTAAGCACCCCAACCCTGACTCCGGGCCCTAACGAGCACCTCCGACAGAAAGCTCGATCAATGTTAGAGAGATTCGGCCTCACCCCCTCCGAGGACATCGTGAGACAACTAATGATGGACCTCCAAGAGGATGAGGAGCGGAAGAAGGACCGTCAGCACGAGTTGCGGATGGCGGCGCTCCGTGCAAAAAGTACTGAACATTCTGCCCCTGCACCCTACCCCGTAGAACCTTGGTTCGAGGCTTACAGCTCGACTGGAGCGTCATCCCGGGAATCTACACCCCCCAGCGGTACCCCTTTCGGGACTTACAGCTCGCCTGGAGCTTGTATTGGGGAAACCGCACATCCCAGCGGCCCTTGGATGGAGACTTACAGCTCGCCTGGAGCTGCATCTGAGGACGCCACCGTCCCCATCGAGTGGTGGTGCCCATGTGCCAGCACCCTCGCCGACACACGGGCTGAATTTTCGAGAAGGCTGCAGGAGGGCTTGGATCGGTATCACGGGTCCGCAGTTGAGCCCACTGGGCCTGAGTGGCGGGACGAGATTCACCAGGAACTTTGGTACGAGGCAGTGTACCATGAGAGGGACTACCATGGAGTTGATGTTCCTTCTGACGCTGTCATCTACCAGGTGCAGTACAATGCCAGAGCCGTATTCCTGAAGGGCCGACCCCAGGAGGAGTGGGAGGCTGAGCTCCAAGGCCTGGTTCGGCAAGAGATGGCACTGGACACCGCGTACCGCGCGTTCCAGTGGTTAATAGGCCCCCTGATACCCCGCACTCTCGACGACGCCGCCACCACAGGCCTCCACTACGGCGGCACAGGGCTGCTATACGCAAGGATGGTCGACGACCCTGGGTTTGGAGAATACTTGGAGGAGCGGTTGGAGGAGATACTGGAGCGGCGGGAAGAGGAACTCCCATACGAGAGCAGGGACTTTGAGTTAGAGGAGATGGAGTTCCTGGTAGAAAGAGAATGGGAGCTTGAGAAGGCCTACAGGAGATTGTTGGACAGCGCTCCGTAGTCCTGCCTAAGCCCCATGACCTGGGACTGTCTGGCTGAAGACCCCGACAGTCCAAGTGACACCGAAGTATGGGAGCCCGAGACGGCCCCATGGGTCCCCGTCGGGACCACAGTAGAAGAGCTGGCCAGGTCGGAAGAAGCACGGCAGGTGCCCAGCGACCAGAATGGGCCGCGAAAAGGGGCCGAGTGGCCCAGAGAAGAAGTTATTTCCCCAACACCGCAAGAAGACACGGTGCCCGTGTCCGCTGGCCCAGCAGAAGAGCTGGCAACGGGGCAGAGTGCCGCTGGCCTCTGCCTATCCTCCCTCGTCTTTCCCGAGGAGCAGAAGGAGGACTTACCCGGGGTGCTGATTCCCCAGCCGGTGACCCCACTTGACCCCCTGGATGTCATTTTTGCACCCACCTCCCCAGCAGAAGAGCTGGCAACGGGAAGAGCGCCACTGGCCTGTGCCCAGCCTCCACCATCTGCCCCGAGGAGCAGAAGGGGGATACCCTCGAGCCACTTACCCCGCAACCGCTTACCCCTTCCAATCCCCTGGACGTTGTTCCGGTACCCACCTTTCCCGCAGAAGAGCTGGCAACGGGGCAGAGTGCCACTGGCCTCTGCCCACTCTCCATCGACTGCCCTGAGGAGCAGCAGGGTTTACCCGAGCTACTTACCCCGCAGCCGTTGACCCCATCCGACCCCCTGGATGTTGTTCCGGTACCCACCCCTCCAGCAGAAGAGCTGGCAACAGGGCAGAGGGCCACTGGCCTCTGCCCATCCTCCACCATCTGCCCCGGGGAGCAGAAGGGGTATACCCTCGGGCTACTTATCCCGCAGCCACGAACCCCACCGGAGATGGAGGACGCCATTCTCCTGCCCGGGGTCCCCTTCTCGGCCTCGAACCACCCAGCCGACACGCTGGCCATGGGGCAGAGCCTGCTTCCGCTCTGCCCATCTCCACAACCCTTTGGCCCGGAGGCCCCACGCAGCCACTGTTCTCCCCAACGGCTGACCAGGGCACTCGGGGCGCGTGCATTTAGCACCCATTTTTCCCGGGTGCGCAATACCTCCGGAAGTGGTACAGGTGGTACCCCTCCCCGACCACAGGACCCTTATTCCGGAGGGGGTACCCCCAAAGACTTGTACCCCCAACACGCCAGGCACTGCCGCAAGGACAAATGGAGAAGCCTGATGGCTCGCCTCCTCCCGACAGACTATGGACCCACAGCCTTCCAGCGACCGTCAGACCCCGCTGACTTTGCTTATGTGCCCGCAAACATGGAACTTTGAAGATGGCACAGAAGAGGGGCAAGGTGAGAGGTCACGTCAGTGGCAAGCGATCCGTTTGGGATCTAAGCTTGCCCTGCCGTTCTGGAAGGGGGGACATATGTCATGGAACTGACATAGCGCTCCCCGCGTCAAACCCCAAGACTTTTATTTCCATGGCAAAAACCCCAAAAGACATAGACCGCTGCTTTGGGGAAGACCTTATGCTCAGTTATATTGTGTGGTTTTAAATGTATTGTCAATTGCTCATTTTTAGTTTTAAATAGACTTATATTTCTTTAGTTAAATGTGGTTTTTAAAAACACTACCCGCCACTAGAGTCAAATGCTTTCCTTCATATAGAATGTACAATAGGTTTGTGTAACTGGTGGATTATGCAAAAGTACTTTCTCTTTGTTTATCTGTTATCTGTTTACCCGTTCTGAAAGGCTGGGAGTCACATTGTCTCAGCCACCCACTATCTGATTCCCTTTACAATGGGTTAAGGTAAATCACTGTATGTGATCACTGTGAGGTCAAGACTGCATCTGCATACAACCAGTGGACCAAAGTGAAGACTGCAGGCTTCTTTCAGGTCCTCTCAATGGTCTTGGAACCAACCAATCAGAACCTGGGCTAGCCACTGTGCAGAATTCACTCCAGGGGTCTGGGGGCGGGCATGGGAGAGAACAATGGGACTGTACCATATAAAAGGACCGTGTATGTTCTACTTTTGTTTATTAAAGATCCTGTGATGAACAAACAGCCTGCCTGGTGTCTGTCTCAACTACGCTACAGCTATAATCCCTCTCAGAAGGCAGAGAGCGGCCTTCTGGAGATTCCTAACGGCTCCAGGGCAGAGGAACAGAAGCAGGCAGGTCAAGTCGCTCGAGGCGCTGAGGACAGCGCTCCCAGTAGCCGGGCTGACCACAACGAAGGGGTGTAAGGAGAGCCAGGACAGACGGAAGGGAACGGTTCCGTCACAGCATATATGCAAGATATTTGCCATTAAGGTGTATGGGGGTCCGGGTAGTGCCCTGGGGGACAGGAAACGAGGACAAAAAGTTTTAAAAAAAACGTTTTTAAAAGGGACAGTGAGTTTTCCATTAAATAAGGGTTAAAAATAAACACAAAAAATTCCTTCAAATATCGTGCCCAGGAGGTCCCCATAACCTGCCCGTGAAGTGGCGGATTTCTAGGATGTATAGAAACATACATAAAAAAAAATTACATTTCAAATTACGGTAAACGCTTTTCCTTTAATCTATTCATAAACAACTGCTTGGGGCGGCAGCCTGTATGAAAAGACATTTTAGGACACGCAGAAAAAGTTTAGTGATTTTTTGGCTAAATTATGGTGAAACTTATGCAGGCTTGGGATGAAAGTAACAATAGGTGCTTTAAAATTGGGCTTTTAGCGTCGGCAACAGTGCCGTCACACCGTAACCCCTCTGAGGATATGAATCTGATACAGGCGTCAGTGCACCCAGATATTGTGCCTTGAATGCCAGGCCAGCAAGTGCCATCATACAGTAACCCCTCTGTGGTATTGTGGAAGAATGCAGGGGTGGAGCATGCGGTCCTATATTAAAAAGATATGAATCTGGTAATATAGGCGTCAGTGGCAGTGCACCAAAATATTACTGCGCTATAGTGTATGGCAGGATGGAAGCGCACCAGCAGTAACAAGCAGCGGAATATACCAGACGGGCAGAGAGCGAGAGTAGTTGTTATAACAAACCAACTCAACAACGTTTAGGCACTAGTACTGCGCTACTGTATATGGTGAGAATTGGCGCACACCAGTCCCAGCGGCTCTGCGTCATCACACCGCGCCCTGCCCCCGATCACTCACAGCTGCGCCGGAGCTCCTGGCATTCGGCCAGCTGGCGGCACCATGCGTCCGGGGCCCCCCCGATTGCCCCCCAGGGCCCTGGATGTCACAATATTACAATCCAAATGCAAACGGGTTAAGTAACCAAATTTGTAAGAATAATAAATAATGCAGCATATGAATCCTCACACTGCCGGGCAGCACCTTAAGGCCCGGTTCACACCTAAGCATTTTACAGTGCGTTCTTGCACGCTGTAAAACGCATAAACAGGGAAATCCCATTATTTGCTATGGGACCCGTTCATACCTGGGTGTTTTACAGCGCGCAGGAACGCCCTGTAAAGCGTTCTACGCCCAAAGAAGTACAGGAGCCTCTTTGGGGCGTATTGCAGCGCTTTCACTCTGCAGTCTATGGCCGTGAACGCTCTGCAATCGCGTTCGCATGTTTTTTACGTTTGCGTGATACGCGCTTTAAAAACGCATGTATTGCGCGCGTAAAAAAAACGCAGGTGTGAACCCAGCCTTACAGTATAATTAATGCAGCATATGATTCCACACACTGCCGGGCAGCACCTCTACAGTTTGTGGATCCAGGAATCAGGTGAGTATTAGAAAGAAAAAAAAAGTTTTTATTATATGTTGCTGGGGACATTTAAAAATGTCCTCGGATTTAATTATTTTAAAAAATGTGTCGCCTTACCTTAGCCTGGTGGTCAGTGGGGGCTCCCTGGATCCTGGTTGTGGGGAAGGGGGGGTCTGCCGTGGCTCCCTCCCTGGAGTCCCTGTGCCACCTCTCTGCCACATGCACCCTGCAACCTGGATCCTGGTTGGGCAGAAGGGGGGGTCTGCCTTGGCTCTCTCCCTGGAGTACCTGCGCCACCTCTCTGCCACATGCACCCGGCTGGCCACCCCTCACAGTCGCAGCTCTGTAATCTTGCGGCCGCATGCTCCTCAAGTCAAGGGGTCCTTGGAAGGGAGGCTCCGGCGGGCTGCCCTCTACAGTGCCTGATTTAGAGGGCCTCGTCTGCCTGATGTTTTAGCAACAAGAATGTTTTATCCCACAGGCTTCAATGTTAAATATATTCCCGTTTTAGTTCAATATCTAATAAACCATTGCTTATAATATTCTGCAGTAAAGAGTCTCTTTATTTTTAGATTTTTTATACTTTTTAAAGAAAAAAAATTCCGAACTCGAACCGAATACGCCAAAAAGTTCGAAGTTCGCGAACTTGCCAAAGTTCGATTCGAACTCCGAACCGATTGAACCGAACAGCTCATCCCTAATAATTAATACTCGGGATATCAGCTTTGCCGCTTATCAGTGGCTGACATTCAGCAAATTACTGATATTGGTAGTGGCCTTTTATTTGCAATTAATTGTACAAATTGGTTCATTGCAGCCATGACAAGAGGTCCCATAGAATGGTGCCAATCAGGTGCTGATTTGGGGGACAGAAGGAGTTTGGGCAAAGCATGGATCTGTAGGGTGGTAGGAAGTTTAGGGGAAGGGACTAGACCTGTGGGAGAGGGAGAGGCAGCTCTGGGCCAGAGAGTGGAGGGCAGGAAGGATGGGGTGATGGTACAGGGCACAAGCTACAAGGAAGGATATATCGCAGGCAGTACTGTTCCTCCATCCAGTGGCTGTAGCCAGGGTCCATGCGATAGAAACAAAACCATACAACTACATCATATCAAGGTAAGCTACAGTTACAAGTATTTATAAAGTGCCAACAAATTCCTTAGCGCTGTACAATGGGAGAGACAGAATAACAAATATACATACATGTTACATACACAGAACAGAAGGAGGGAGGACTCTGCTCGAGAGTTTATAATCTAAGAGGAGAGGGTGAATAGGGTAAGTGAAGTGGCGGGTTGCAGGAGGGCTGAACGGGAAGAGGAGGAAGTGACAGTGGGGATCATGGTATGAGCCTATAGGCTTCTCTAAAGTAATGCGTTTTCAGAGACTTTTTGAAGGACTGGAGAGACGGGGAGAGTTTAATGTTGCGGGGAAGGCGTTCCATAGAAAGGGGGTGGCTCGGGAGAAGTCCTGAAGGCTAGAGTTGGGCGTGCAGGTGCAAGGAACTGATACCATCAGCTCTTTGGCCGAACAAAGTGGTCGGATGGGATGTACCTGTTAATAAGGGAGGAGATGTAGGTAGCGACGTGGTTATGGAGAGCTTTGTATGTGAGGACTAGTATTTTGAAATTGATTCTAAAAAAGGAGACAGGAGCCAGTGTAGAGATTGACAAAGGGGGGGAGGTGTGAGCGGTGCGGCAGGTTAGGTGGATTAGTCCGCACAGGCGTTCATAACAGACAGCAGAGGGAGGATCTGGGATCTCTTAAGGCCAGAGAGAAGGAGGTTGCAGTAGTCACGGTGGGAGATAAGAGCTTGGCCGAGCATTTTAGTAGAGTGTAAGGATCCCCATCGCTGACCACACCAGGATCACATTCCTTGCTCAGGCTGCAGATGTAAAGTGCTGCCCCCGTTCCAATCCAGCAAGGAGAGGGGTTAAACAGTAAAAACACAAGCACCACACACCACACCCTCCTGCTTGCAAATAAAGAGTCACTCCTACCTTTCTACCATGGCTTTGCATTGCAAGTCTAAACCCCAGCCCAAGCATGGAACTAGAGGGGCTCATGCTCCCAAGGCTAAACCCTGGCCCAAGCATGAGAACAGAAGTAATCCGGTTCCCAAAGCTGAATCCTGGTCCGAGTCTAGATCCAGAGGAGAGCTGCCCTCTTTACTTGCTAAACCTGGGAGCATATAATTTCAAGGTGCCAGGTGTAGAGAGGAGGAAGACCCTGTCACCCCTGTGGAAATGGAGGTCACCACAGAGAGCGACCTGGAAACCCCCATGGACATCGCCAGTACCATACCCTGGGCGGTGACACCTACAACCTCCAGACCTTGTATCATGACGTGTGTTCCTTCCACCCCGGAACCTGCATGCATGAAAACTACTGCTTCAAC
Organism: Leptobrachium leishanense; assembly: GCA_009667805.1. Taxonomy (NCBI): domain Eukaryota; kingdom Metazoa; phylum Chordata; class Amphibia; order Anura; family Megophryidae; genus Leptobrachium; species Leptobrachium leishanense. Next base: position 534,724,296 of record CM019063.1, on the reverse strand, counting down.
CACAGGTGCTCCAGATCCAGGTCCTCCAGTCATGTATATGCCTCTAGTAGAACCAGGGTTCGCAGAAAGGACCTAAAAGTTTTTGAGGAAGCATTAATGATGAGGAAAGCTGCAAAACAAATCGTGGACTCTATTCACATATTGACTGCAACTCCCATCACCCTTGTAGACCGTTGCATCTCCTCCTCTGCTCCAGTCCTTGGACAGTCTGCAAGAAGAGAGCCAGCTATGCTCACTTCTGCCAGGAAGTACTACATGCCTTGGGAAGACCTACCACCACCTTCACCGTGTCTCTCTCGGCAGGACTCAGAGTCTGACGGCGAGTGGGAGTCCCTGGAATCAGACAGTGAGGGGTTGGCAGCCCAAGTGCTTCTGTGCCTTCCAAAGAATCCGCTACAGACAGCACGGTGCTCCCGAGGGTCTCCTAGTTGTTATGCCAGGTATATTAGCACTACCTTTTCATATCCCGCTACCTACCCAAGCGGTACCACTCCTTTCAAACAAACCGAGTACACTGTTGCTTCCATTGGTTTTGTGGTCGAAAAAGCCAACATTGACACCTATGAGAAGACATTGGTGAATAAAAGAAAGATCCAGTCTCCAAGGATCTCTGCTGACCCCAGCCGGGCTGACATGGAGAAAGATCAACTCCTTGACCTTGTATTACCAGACGCGATCACCAGAAGTGCCGTATATACCATGGTGAACACGCCGCTTCATCGAGATTCTCTGGATCCCTATGATGCTCCCACAGACAATGCTGGCCTGGCTCCTTTCATGATAACTGAGGAGGTTGAACCTGAAGCCTAGGCTGAAGGGCCCGCTGATGAATCCAAGTGTGCTTCCCTGCAGCTTGATGAATCCAAGTGTGCTTCCCTGCAGCTTGATGAATCCAAGTGTGCTTCCCTGCAGCTTGATGAATCCAAGTGTGCTTCCCTGCAGCTTGATGAATCCAAGTGCGCTTCCCTGCAGCTTGATGAATCCAAGTGCACTTCCCTGCAGCTTGATGAATCCAAGTGCGCTGTCCAGACGCTTGAGGAATCCAAATCCATGCCTGCTTTGCCAAATGAAGTGGTACATCTCAAACCCGCTTCAATGCCAGCTTGTGTGGTTATTGACAAGGCCACAGAAATATCAGTGCTTACTTCTACTGTTGTTGCCCTGGCAAGCCAGGTTGATTCCCTCTCTGACATCCTGCTGAATTTGCAAAAAAAAATGATTTCCTGCTGAAACAACTGGCTAAAATAAGCGCCACTGCCAAAATGCCACCATCTGCTGCACCTACCTTTGATCCATCCTCAGAGACGGGGCTTGACTTTATTGATTTAAATGGTGAGTCACCGCTGCAGACTGCACAGAGTGACCAAGAAGGGGCATTCCTGGGCACTACCCTCACCACGTCTATGACATCCAGCAATGAGGAAGAGATACCCATCATGGAGGAGATTGTTCCAAGTGTGGCTCTGGTTCCTTCCTTGTGTGGAACCATCCTGGCCAAATCCTCCAAAATCAAGGGCAAGGAGGTGTCAGAGAAAGAATAATCTCCAAGTTAATGCTGCCCCCTCTGCCCAGAATTCTGCCTGCTGCGGGGCGATCCTCCTTGCTTCCAACACCTACCAGAGTGGTCCTATACCTTGTGATGCACAGTCCAGAAACTCTACTAAAGATCAAGATTATTATTATGTGCAGGGGATCTTTTCCGATGTGTCTCCTGCAGCTGAACCCAGCCTACAAGAACATCTGGGCCGCACAGGGTTTGACCTTGAGGGAGGGGCCATGTCAGGATCCCCATCACTGACCACATCAGGATCACATTCCTTGCTCAGGCAGCACATGTAAAGTGCTGCCCCCGTTCCATTCCAGCAAGGAGAGGGGTTAAACAGTAAAACACAAGCACCACACACCACACCCTCCTGCTTGCAAATAAAGAGTCACTCCCACCTTTCTACCATGGCTTCGCATTGCAAGTCTATCCTGCAAACATATCTGAGCTATTGCTAAAGACTTACCGTGTATCAGACCCCTGCTTGCTTCAACGACTATCCCGCTGTACCAGTCCCTCGACCTAGGATCGCCTGCTGACTATACTCCTGGATAACCCCCATTGTACCACGCCTCAGATCACATAACATCAGCCTAATCAAGGTACTTTCAGACCATCCCTGCATCCTGGGCTTAGACTCCCTGAACCTGTGGTGCTACCCCGGTGCCATTCCTGACAAAATGTGAAGCCCCACAACTAAGCCCGCGGGGATACTGCAAGCCCTGGACCATATGGACTATCAGCTGTGTGGGGTGTTGGAGGAATTATGGGAACTGAAGGACTCCCTCAAACCCTACTCTAATAAGGTGTGTGTTCCTCCTGTGAAAAAGGTCAAAGGCCCACTAACTCCTGAGGAGCGATTCAGAAGACAGACCCAGAATCTCTGCTGGTACTGTGCCTCTCCAAATCACTGGGTCTCTGCCCAGAAAGGCCCGTCAGACAGCACCCCGGTGCCATTCCTGACATAGAGTCAGGATCAAGAAAGGGGCAGACACTTGCAATGTTTTTTAGGTGGAAGTAGCAGGATTTTGTTAGAGACTGAGTGTGAGGGGTAAAGGATAGATTGCAGTCCAAGAGGACCCTGAGGCAGCCAGCTTCAAAGGTAGAAGTAATGGTGGCACCATTCACCTGAAGGGAAATAGGCACAGGAATGGAGGCCTTAGAGGCAGGGTGTCAGGCTCAGCGCTGGCAGGGTCCCAGTCTGGTTGTATTAAGCCCAGTAGTGCAGTGAGTTCAGGGTTATTGGCAGACAGTACCTTGCGGTATATCGTGGGGTCAAGAGGGCTAAGCAGGAATCGTACTCAGGAAATGGTCTGAGGTTCAGGGGCTGGCAGAGAGGATGCAGAGTCGGTGGGCAAAGCAGAGGTCTGGTACACATAGAGAGTAGACAATAGGTCTTTCCAGGTCAAGCTATAGGGGATAATGCTGAAGTCCAGAGGGAGGGGCAGAGAGAACCTTTATTACAGACACAGGGGTATGGTGTGTGTGTGTGTGTGTTCTGTGATTAACTGTGTGAAGGTTCTGGTTTTCTGCTGAACCTGAGGGCAGCCCTTTTCCTGGATGTGCTGCAAGCACTGATATGGCAGCGAACAGCAGGCATGGATCCTGGCAACAGCATGGATCCTGACAGAGGGAAGATAAGAAGGTTCTGAGAGGTTGAGCTTTAGAAAAGTAGCTGGTACTTCTCCAATCAGCTTGGAATATATATATATATAATCTCTATCTCTTTGGATGGAAAAAAATGTGAAAATACAATTTTACACGCTGCAAATGATTGAAATCTGAACGAAAATTTACTTTTTTTATTGTTTACATGTTTTGTTATAGCATTCTGATGGGACACGACATATACACATAATAATAATATATTTTGAATCTGCTGAGTCCACTTGAAAGAAACAAAACAATATATAATTAATCTGGGTCCTATAATAAAGCATGCCTTCAAATCATGTTTAAACATGATGAGCATAAAATGGCCAAAATGAGCTCAGCATTGGTGGGTGAAATGGCTCAGCAGCAAATGGGTTAAATCGAACTGGAATTGTGGAATAAATGTGTCAAATTGTTCTTTCTTAGGTTCCAAGGTCTCGATGCTCAGAAAACTGTTTGCCAGGATATAGGAAAGTACCAAGAGCAGGAGCACATTCCTGCTGCTATGACTGTGCCCAGTGTCCAGAGGGAGAGATATCCAACAGATCTGGTACTAAACATTATATTATAATTCATGCGCATTGGTCAAAAAACAGAATGCGGAAGGATGGAAATGGCCACTTGATCGTCTAAATATGTGCCCTGACATCTTGTTCAAAGTGTATATATGCCTCCATTGACCCTCTTATCCCATGCCACTAGTTCCCAGGTGCTCCTGTTATGCCCAGGACCAGGTTATACCATTAGACCAGACAGCCCGCAAGGCCAAACACTGACAATTTCACTGTACCAGCCAGGGACCATCAGGCCAAGGGAGAGCTATGCACTTAGCGTGATATCCAGGAGCTGCACTAACTGCGACTGATCATGAAGGATAACGATCACACAGACCTTAGAGTGGGCCTCGATGCGCTCCGTAAGTACTGTATATAGAAACATTTGGCTCTTGCACGACAATTGCAGAGACAATGCACGGGCTGCTTCCTGTACCATGCTGCAGGAAGTATGTTCAAAACAGGAGGCACTCCAGCAGGAAATTCAGGACCTCGACAACAGGTCCACCTACACCTCAGGGACATCCACAGTGACCTGCGCCTAGCTTCTCCCCGTATCACCTCTTCCCATGATAGACTGCAGGATTTCTCACGCGCAGCCCCCACTCTCTGGAACGCTCTCCCTCGTACTGTCAGACTTTCCCCTAACTTCTCTTCCTTCAAACGCTCCCTTAAAACGTTCCTATTTAGGGAAGCCTACCACCCAACTCACTGACACAACCATCAATCACTCTCACCTTACAGTCCTCTCCTCCTGTTTCCAACCCCAACCCTCCTAGATTGTGAGTTCCCACGGGAATAGGGCCCTCATCTCCTCCTGTACTGTTTGTCAAATGTTGTTCAATGTATTGTAACCCTGTCTATACTGTGCTTATTGTACAGCGCTGCGGAATATGCTGGCGCTTTATAAATAAAGAATAATAATAATAATAATCCTGTAAACAGTCCTAGATCTCACAGCTTTTGTCACTTGATATTTCAAATCCCTACTGCCAAATGTAGCAAAAGATGAATTACATCTGGACTTAGTCCACAGAGCCACCTGTGCTGGACTAGGCTCGAACGAACCACTGAGAGATATATAGTTTTCAAATGTCACTTGAACTTCACTAAGGAAGCTGTTTTATAAGGTGTTAGAGACCGGTACCAATCTATTGATGGACTTACCCCACATGACTTCAGCTACCTCGCAGCTAGGGATGAGCGTTCAGTTCAGATCTGTTCGGAGTTCGCATCGAACATCGGCTGTTCGACAGTTTGTGAACTTTGAACTTTTTGAGATGTTCGCCATTTTTTTTTTCTTTAAAAAGTATAAAAAATGCTTAAATACTAAAATCTAGAAATAAAGAGACTCTTTACTGCAGAATATTATAAGCAACGGTTTATTAGATATTAAAACGGGAATTTTTTTAACATTGAAGCTTATGGGATAAAACATTCTTGTTACTAAAACATCAGGCAGACAAGGCCCTCTAATCAGGCACTGTAGAGGGCAGCCTGCCAGTGCCACCCAAGGAGGATCCCCCTGAGCATGCGGCCGCCGGATGACAGAGCTGCGACTGTGCGGACTAGCCGTCCGGGTGCATGTGGCAGAGACAGGCAGCGCAGGGAGGGAGCCACTGCACCTGCGGCCACGGCAGACCCCCCCCCCAACCAGGATCCAGGGAGCCCCCACTGACCACAAGGTAAGGTGACACATTTCTAAAAAAAAAAAAAATCCGAGGACATTTTTAAATGTCCCCGGGAACATAAAATCCTTTTTTTTCTTTGTCTACCTGGCTGAATGTATTTAATTATATATTTGATACATTCAGCCAGGTAGAGGGGGGTGGCATGTGGGCTGCGCGGGGTCTCAGGCAGTGGTTGGTATTTTTTGTGTGCATATTTTTAGCAAATTTATAGGGGACGGTAAGGGCAGGTATGATTTTTATATATATATATATTCTATCCAGACACATTTTGGCAACTAATTGCCCCCCCCCATTTGGCCGATGCCTCCAGAAGAAATGTTGAGCCCGATAGAGCAGAGAATAATATATATATTCTCTGCTCTGTCGGGTTCAACATTTCTTCTGGAGGTATCAGCCAAATTGGGGGGGGGGCGCATTTAGTTGAGATTGTCCACATGCCACCCCCCATGTGCGTATGTGTATATATGGTCACCTCAGCCGGGTTAGCCCCCCCTTATCAAAATTTTTGAACTAAACTCATGCAGTTGGTTAGAGCTTTGCTAAATCAATAGTTGTTTGCGTTAGATCACACATAGAAGAGATATTAACAATTATTGTAAGGGAGGGCTAACCTGTCATCAGCCCCCCCTTATCAAAAAATGAACCAAACACTTAGCTATTTTGGAAGCTTTAAGTTAGATCAGGCAAGATCAAGTGGTTTTAACGTTAGATCGCACATAATTCCTGACTTATTAAGTAATTAATAAAGATGGGTTAGCCCCACCCCTTGAATTTTCTGACAAAAAAAACATTCAGGCTTAGATCCGGTTTGATCAAGTGGATCACACATAATTACAAAGATTTCATATTGTCAGATATTGGATTTATCTCAGCAGCTGGCCTCCAATATGTCAGGGATTATATTTCAATAAGAAATTTATACGAGACACATATCAATTGTTTAGATTTCTTAGAAATTCTCCTAAATTCTTTTTAATTGTCTGTGTTTTGCTTTGAAGAATACACTAATCAGATAAAAATATATATATTTATTACGTATACAAAAAAGTTTTAAATCTCATATATCATAAACTAAGATTTATAACCACAATCCATCCATCAGCCCATAGACACTAGCTTCTCAATATATGTATCTCCTGTTAGTAACTGCATATATGATTAATATCATTTACCTTATCAGTTAGTAACTAATACACAAATGGTTAATAAACATTTCTGCTTAACGAAACATGTATTTCCCAGCAAATCAATGTTTAACAAGCTAGATAATATATATATATATATATATATATATATATATATATATATATATAATTTGTCATGGAACTGACGTAGCGCTCCCCGCGTCAAACCCCAAGACTTTTATTTCCATGGCGAAAACCCCAAAAGACATAGACCGCTGCTTTGGGGAAGACCTTATTCTCAGTTATATTGTGTGATTTTAAATGTATTGTCAATTGTTCATTTTTAGCTTTAAATAGACTTATATTTCTTTAGTTAAATGTGGTTTTTAAAAACACGACCCGCCACTAGAGTCAAATACTTTCCTTCGTATAGAATGTACAATAGGTTTGTGTAATTTGTGGATTATGCAAAGGTGCTTTCTCTTTGTTTATCTGTTATCTGTTTACCTGTTCTGAAAGGCTGGGAGTCACATTGTCTCAGCCACCCACTATCTGATTTCCTTTACAATGGGTTATGTAAATCACTGTATGTGATCACTGTGAGGTCAAGACTGCATCTGCATACAACCAGTGGACCCAAGTGAAGACTGCAGGCTTCTTTCAGGTCCTCTCAATGGTCTTGGAACCAACCAATCAGAACCTGGGCTATGGCTAGCCACTGTGCAGAATTCACTCCAGGGGTCTGGGGCGGGCATGGGAGAGAACAATGGACTGTACCATATAAAAGGACCGTGTATGTTCTGCTTTAGATGATTAAAGATCCTGTGTTGGAACATACAGCCGCGTCTGATGTTTCATTCAGCGACGCTACACTACACTATCACCCTCAGACGGCAGAGAGCGGCCTTCTGGAGATTCCTAACGGCTCCAGGGCAGAGGAACAGAAGCAGGCAGGTCAAGCTGCTCGAGGCGCTGAGGACAGCGCTCCCAGTAGCCAGGCTGACCGCAACGAAGGGGTGTCTGGAGAGCCAGGACAGACGGAAGGGAACGGTTCCGTCACATATAATATATATATAATATATATATTATATATATATATATTATAATTACGTGGATCAACAAAAGATGAGCTAAGTAATAAAAACTTATTTAGTGAATCCTCCCCTAATATCGAGAATTAAACTTCTAATCTTCTGCTTTTTATATTGTAGTTATATAATTCCCTGCTTATTAATTTCAATCACAATAATTTCCAAATTCAATATATATATATATCTCTTTGCAACAGTTCATTTAGGATAAATCCTTATATCCAATTCTTCTTCATATCTCTATCTGCAGAATAGAAATATTTTAGATTCTGGATCTGTTGCAAGAAATACTCCAAATATATATATAATTACATTAATCTGAATAAAATAGCTTTCCTACATTACCTCCAATCTGGATTAAATGAGTTACTGCCTTGGAATATTCTTTATGTAATATTGTTTTTGGAATATGGAAATTATCAATATCAGATAATCAATGCATGGGAGTTAGAGATTTGGTGTGAAATTTTGAGTGCATTGTCCTGGGATGGTCTGCTAGCCTTGCGTGTAAGTCTCTGAATGCCTCATGTCCTGGAATCTGCGGGAATGCCTTGACTGCATTGTCGTATCTCCAATTATAGTCAATTTGACGTCACTGGAAATCTATTCATTACATTAAATATAATATTTACTATCCTCTAGAGGGCAGTATTGCACTTCTTAAGAAATATAAAAATTAAATGGAATTAATTATCTCATGTCGAGGTCAATCTGCACACAAAGACCTTCTATTTTCAATGTAGACTTTGAGTCTCTCAGGCCACAATAAAATGTATGTCCCTTCTCCTCTCAAACTAAGTAAATTCCTTTCTAGTTAAATCACAGAATCTCTTCAGTAATTATCTATTTAACAATTATACTCTCTACAATATAAATTGGAGCATCTATTTTCTACTGTAAATATAATAAAATATACCTTGATTTATAAAAATATATTTCGTGAATATAATCATACATTTCAAAAATTTTAACTTATTTTTCCTATACCCAAAGACAAAATATCTTTTTTGTTTTAAAGACTTAAGACAAGTCAATAAATTTCAATATGACATGTCTGGCACTTAGCTTTAGCATTATATCACACAAAGACATTTTAAGGTTCCCTCAAATCTGGTATTTCTAAAAATAAATTAGATTTCACCTAGCCGTGAACTATTTAAAAAAAAATCTCTGTTCATTTCTAAAACTAGGGAAAATTGAAAAGAAAAGACTTTCTATTTAAAAGCAAGATGGCTACAGGCATCCATTTTAATTTTTCCCTTCCAATATACCCGAAAATATCAAAGATGGATATTAGGTTTTACATAAGGGTGGCTACCGCCCTCCCCCTCTGTCTGACCTCAGTCATAGGTTAAAAGTTCAGGTTTGTATCTAATGTAGTAAGTTTTTGTTTATGGCTTAACCCTTTCCCTGCTGAACCATTTCACCTCTGTGTGCTGAGCTAATATTTACCAGTTTCGCTCATTATGTTTAAACGAGATTTGAAGTCACATTTTATTATACAACCCAGACAAATTATATATCGTTCTTTCCGGCAGACTCATATTATATCATTATTATGTATACGTCATGTCCTGCCTGAATATTATAACAAAAATTCAATAAAATTAGAATTTTCAATCATCTACAGTGTGTAAAGTGTTTTTTTTTTTTTTTTTTTTTCATATTGTATAATCCAAGCCTTTGCGGTTTTAATTCTAAGGGGTAGGCCTGTTAAAAAAAATTGAACTGGGAACCCATTACTTTTATTTTTCTGCAAAATGATGTGATTTTTAGCTAAAACCCCTCCCAAAAAAAAAAAAATCACTAGGGCAACATCATTGTTCACATTATAATTGAAATGTGAACAATAATCCTGCATTAATAATAAAAAAAGCAGTTATTTAAAAAAAAAAAAACTGGAGGGTTACTCCCCTTATGTAATATACACAATCTCTGTATTTTGTTAAATATCTTTGTAATTATGTGTGATCTAACAAATATCTATAAGATTGAATGGTTTCTGACCAGAAAATTTAATGAGGGGGGGGGGCTAACCTGTCTTTATTAGATCACCCATAATTACTGAGTAATTAACGTTAACCCTTTCGCTGCTGAGGCTTTTCCCGCCCCTGTGCTGAGGTCATATTTACCGGTTTTGCTCATCATGTTTAAACGTGTTTTGAAGGCTTATTTTAGTATATGACCCAGACATATTATATATCGTTCTTTCCGTCAGACTCGGTAGATTCATAATATGTCATTATTATATGTATACGTTATGTCATGTCTATATATTATAACAAAAAATGCAATAAAATATGTATTTTCAATAATTTACAATGTGTAAAGTGTTTTTTTTAACATGCGTGCAATTGCGGTTATATTTTGTATGGGGTGCGCTTGTTACATTTTTTTTTTGGGGAAAATTACACTATTTTTAACAAACGCACCGCATACAAAAATCGTTAGTGCAGCATCATTGTTCACATTATAATTGAAATGGGAACAATATTGCTGCATTAACAAACCAAAAAAAATAAAAAAAGTGTTTATTTTTTTTTTTTTTTATATATATATATATATATATATTTTTTTTTTTTAAATTTTTCACTTTCATGTTTGGTATCGTTGGAACGGCCATGCTCTGGCCGATCCAACCATACCAAAATTTAACCCCTAACTGCCACGGATCGGGAGATAGGGAGTTCATTGGAACTCCCTATCTCCACCGTTGGTGGCAGTTAAGGGTTAAGTCCAGGACTGGCGTCATCGTGCTACACACGATGACGCCAGTCCTCAGGGGGAGTTCCCGGAGGCTTGGCCGACATCCAAGATGTCGGCCAGCTCCGGGAAAGGATCGCGAACCGGCGCTTTTCAGAGCCGATTCGCGATCCAGCTCCCCAGGGGTTAATGCCAGGCATCATTTGGAAGGGCAGGCTGTGCCCTTCCAAATGATGCCTGGGTTAACCCCCGCAGAGCCGCTGATCGGGAGGGAGAGAGGTCCGAAGGACCTCCCCCCCCCCCTTTCAGGCGCCTCCTCCGCACATGCGGGGGGGCGCCTGAATTAGGTGTCATCGCGCTGCTGCGATGACACCTAATTCCGGCGGCTGTGGTCCCGGATGCGCGGCTGACATCCAGGATGTCAGCCCGCACCGGGGGGGCCAGCGATCGGCCGGAACCCGGCCGAACGCTGACCCCAATGGGAGGACGCGCTCCAGCGCGTCCTCAGCATCGACGTGGTTAAAACCACTTAATCTTACCTGATCTAAGTGTTTGGTTATTTTTTTGATAAGGGGGGGGCTGATGAAGGGTTAGCCCCCCCTTACAATAATTGTTAGATCAAACATAGAAGAGATATTAACGCAAACAACTATTGATCTAACAAAGCTCTAACCAACTGCATGAGTTTTGATCAAAATTTTGATAAGGGGGGCTAACCCAGCTGAGATTATATGGTCAGGTCTGTGGGTGGGTGTATATTTATATCTGTGTGTTGATATATAGGTATGCGTGTTGATATATACGTATATGTGTGTGTGGTATCAATGCATCCCTACTCTATATACACAGCGCTCGGTGTCCCTATACTATATATGATCAGGGGTTACCTTTTTTTATATTTTTATACTGTTCCTATTAAAGTAACAGTAATTTTTGATGTATTTTATTGAGTAGAAACTTTTTTTTTTGCCTATATAACATGTGCTTTGTGAAAATAAAACGGTTTTGTGTGTACATTTTAATTTAATTAGTGGATTCCTGTCCAGTGCGGTGAGAAGCAAACGTAATGCAGTGTAGACACGATGCGAGGCGGAGCGGAGTGAAGTCAAGCCTGCAAAATGTTTGCTTCTCTTAGCTTCGCTACGCTGTGCGTCGCTACACGCTCACTGTGTCTCAGCCTTTATTCCAGCATCGCTAGCTTACCGAATCAGTTTGTATACTTGTTACTGACCCTGCTTGTTCTGAGGACCCGATCTGTTGCCGACTTTGCCTGCCATTTGACTATTCTCTCTGTGTATTCCCTGCCTGTTCTGTTTGCTTCCTGTTGCTACTGGTGTGCGCTGATTCTCACCATATACAGTAGCGCAGTACAAGTGCCTAAACATTGCTGACCCGGTTTTGTTATAGCTGCTGATGTAACTAAATAGATCGGGGATCTCTTCTGCATTACCAAAACCTCCACCACTGCACTCTTCCACAATACCTCAGAGGGGTTACGGTGTGAAGGCACTTGCTGCCACCAAAGGCAAAATATTTGGGAGCACTGACGCCTGTACCAGATTCATATCATTTTAATATTTGACCGCAGGGTCCAACCCTGCACTCTTCCACAATACCACAGAGGGGTTACGGTGTGACGGCACTGTTGCGGACACTAAAGGCCCAATTTTAAAGCACCTATTTTAGCCAAAAAATCACTAAACGTGTTCTCCGTGTCCTAAAACGTTTCCTCTTTTCATACAGGCTGCCGCCCCAAGCAGTTGTTTATGAATAGTTTAAAGGAAAAACCTTTACCGTCATTTGAAATGTAATTTTTTTGGTCTTTAAATGTTTCTATACATCCTACAAATCCGCCACTTCACGGGCAGGTTATGGGGACCTCCTAGGCACGATATTTGAAGGAATTTTTCATTTTTATTCTTAACCTTTATTTCATGGAAAACTCACTGTTCAAATAAAAATGTTTTTTTAAAACTTTTTGTCCTTGTTTCCTGTCCCCCAGGGCACTACCTGGACCCCCATTAACCTTTTATGGCAAATATCTTGCATATATGCCCTCTTGGAGGGCACTCTAAAATTCAAACGTTCGAGTCCCATTGACTTGCATTGAGTTTGAATCGTGTCCGTGATCAAATTCGAACTTTTGAAATTGTTTTGAGTTCGAATGCGAACCGAACAGGGGGCTGTTCGGCTCATCACTACTCGCAGCATCAACACTTCAAAAGAGAAGAACCCTGGGGCCCCTCCTGGAATTGCTACAACACCATAACATCAGATATTGCTGGGGATTTCCTTTTCATCTGATTGTCCCCCACAAATGAGCTTTGTTTTCTCTGCTCTGCCTGGAGACTGCACAATTTCTATAAGCACTGGGGATGGCTGTACCCCTCCCCAATGTTTTCCCAACCACTAGTTTAGACACAAAGGTGGTTTTTCTCACCAGCCTTGGCTTGTGCTGGACTCGCCTTGTCCCTTATAATTCTCCTATGCAGTTAATTTGGGGTGCATGGGGAGCAACCTGATATCTGTCAGTCGTCACATGTGGAAGGAGGGTGTACCAGGGGTTAACAACTCCAAGCCTCTGGATTTACTAACTCTACCCCTCTCAGGGCCCAAGTTACACCAAATCTACCCCCCCCCAGAACCATACATACCTTCTTGTGGTGTGGAAAGTATAAGGGAACAATTGAAACCCCCGTAACTGTATTGCACCCTAATCCAGGAGCCTACCATATACAGCTAATATATCTCCCAATTGATAAATTCTAGAGTAACGCTGAGCAAAGCTTACCGGAGAGCATGAATCATCTAGAGCAAAGACAGTACTGGTTTACAAATTTTTAATGGCAAAAGACAAAAATAAAAGTTGACACAGTGCCAATATCATATAAACAATACATACAAAATATAAAAAAATGTGCAAAAATAGTTCTTGAAATAAAATGGGAGTTGAACAAAACACAGAAGCTTATTTTACATAGATAGCTATGCCATGGGTATTTCAGCATGTAAGTCCCTTGTTCTTAGATGTTGCTTCACCAAAAATCCTTACAAAATACAACCCAGGTTCTGGTGAGCATCCTGTACCTCTCCCCCATCCATGGGGTAGAGCAGATGATCAGATAAAGAGACGTAAATACCATATTCCTTTGTCCACTGCGCCAACTCCTTTGAAAAGAAAGAAGGAAAAAAAAACAAATTCTGCGTTTTAATCTGGCACAGCCCAAGAACCATGCCTGTGCGTGACACCCCCTGCTTACCTTAGATTTTCTGCTGTCCTCCCAACCAAGGAGCTTTTGGCTTTGTCGACTCTATTCTCTTTTAATGGCTCCCACGACCCATGAAGAGATTGAGATTTAGGTTTCCTACAGAGGTAAGGGGAAGTCACCCAAGATATTTGATTCTTCCTCTCCTTTTTTTTCCTATCCTTTCCACTGTGGTGGAGGTTTGACTCCAGTTCTTGCTCTGTCTTCCTGCAGTGAGGTGAACAAAACACTTTCTTTCACCCTAGATGGATCTTTGTACCCTCTTATACAGTATCTCACATAAGTGAGTACACCCTTCACATTGGTGTAAATATTTTATTCTAACTTTTCATGTGAAAGCACTGAAGAAATGACACTTTGCTACAATGTAAAGTAGAGAGTGTACAGTTTGTATAACAGTGTAAAAGTATTGTCCCTCAAAATAACTCAACACACACAGCCATTAATCTCTAAACCGCTGCCAACAAAGTGTCACGGGGCACCAGGCATGAGCCATGGTGGGGCCCTTGTTCAAGAGGAAAGCCCAAATTGCAGGAAATACTACTGCAGACTAGGGATGAGCTGTTCGGGTTCGGACGGTTCGGAGTTCGACCCGAACTTTGGCAGTTCGAAAGTTTGCGAATTTCGAACTTTTTGGGCGTGTTTGGTTCGGGTTCTAAAAAAAAGAAATTTTGAAAAAAGAATAGAAAATGCTTAAGAAAATACTAAAAAATCTAGAAATAAAGAGACTCTTTACTGCAGAATATTATAAGCAACGGTTTATTAGATATTGAATTAAAAACTAATGTGTACGTGGAAAGATTAGCAACTCTAAATGACCTCTGTTCACAAACGGGCATAACAACAGGTGTTTTTAGTCTGGTAATCAATTTGATACATTGTACAATATACTGAGGGTGGGGTGGTGTCTGCTTCTGATTGAGATTTGAGAATTAATTTCCCTAAAACATCCTAATATGCTGCATTTAACTGGTGTTCGAAAAAAATCTAAAGCAATGCTATTTTTCACCTCGGGATTAAACATTCACAGGGTTATTCAGAGAGCGGTGAAAAGCAGGAGAATAACTGGAGAAGTGAAACTTCTAGGTCAAAATAGCCAAACCAGAAAAATTCTCCCATTTATCTTACTTTCCAAATCGGCTATTTGGTCTAGATTGTTCTCTTCTCTTGCCAGTTCTCCTGGCTTTCACCTCTCTCTCAGGGCGATTCTATCGTTTTTTTTTTTTTTTTTATTCAATAAAGATCCTTTTTTTCTTATGAATATACATTTCACAACTTTATTTAATCATATTAAAATGGTATGAAAGCCAAGGAACAAAAAAAATGAACAAAACGATTTAAAAAATGCTAAACTGACCCAAATGGTCTGACTTTAAAAATAAAAACCAGAACAAAAGGTTTTGATACGCATTTACAAATACAAAATTTACAGCATCAGTGATATAACCGATAATAGTTAAATATATGATGTCCAGAATTACCGAAATGGAACCGAAATCATGAAGAGAGCGAAAATAAATTTCGATTTGACACATTTCAAGTCCATTCAAATTTTTCGTTTTGGCTCCCTCGGTTTTCGGATACAATCCGATTCGGAAATTCGGCCGAATCCGAAGACACGAATCGGGAAATTTCGTGAAAATTCCGAAACCCGAAACGCACATCCCTACTTTACAGCATTGGTGGTTGAATAATTTTGAACACAACTGTATATACAGTTATTGTGTTACATGTTTACAGGTGCATTCTGTATGTAGTCACTATGTTACATGTTTACAGGCACATTCTGTATATAGTCACTGTCTTACATGTTTACAGGTGCATTCTATATACAGTCATTGTTACATGTTTACAGGCGCATTCTGTATATAGTCACTATGTTACATGTTTACAGGTGCAGTCTGTATTGATGTATGTTAATAGGGATCTCTTAAGAGATTTTAAACTGTGGGAAGATTTGATGGCATCTCGGAGGTTATTCAATAATTGTGGGAGTGGACTGGGGTGATTGTTTGTTACTTATGATTTTCCAAAAATTTCTAGGGTTTGATATGTTATTGTTTAGATTTTCATTGAAGTATTTGGCTTTAGCCTTTTTTGTTTCTTTTTGTGCATGCATTCCGCCATTTTCGGTATTCACAGTGATCGTTCCTGGAACCAGTACTCTTGAAATTTGACCACAGTGAATCTCTAATCTGGTATATTTGTGTAAGATCAACTGTAACCCAGGGAAGATGGGCCTCTTTTACTCACACTTTATGCAGCGGTACATGGGTATTCCAGACTTTCAGGAGCTCAGATCGAAAGCATTCAATTGCACAGTCTAGGTCTGGGATTAGGTTTAGTCTGCACCATGGGAGCTGTTTGAGATCATTAAGAAGGATTCAAGATTAAATTTCATGAAAGACCTGCTGACTATTACCTTTGGGGGAGATTTTGTGGCCTTTATTTTGCGCCCACAGTACACTAGGCAGTGGTCACTGAAGCTGTTAGTGAGAACGCCTGCCTCCTGTATTCTGTCAGGACGCGAGGAGAGAATCCAGTCCAGTAAGGTATGGTTAGGGCTTTCATATTAATGCGAGTGGGGGAGGAGATTAATTGTGTTAACTGGAAAGCCTTAAACAGTGAGCAGTGCATAGGCACTTTATGGGATTTGTGCACTAAATTACATTGTATTATATAAAATATGTATTGCACCAAAAGGAACTCTCTCGGTATTAAAAAAGGGGTTAATTCTAACACTGACTTCATCGAGCCATGCTTTATGATGTCAGTGAGCGAGGAGAGGCCCGGAGGCTTGGTTGACATCCAAGATGTCAGTCACCTCTGGGGGAGGTACGCGATCCGGCAGCTGCCAGATCATGGACCTGCACCTTGGTGGTTAAAAACATTGCTTGAAAGGGCAGACTCTGCACTTTCAAGTGATGCATGTCTTTACTTTAACCTCCTCCTGCTTGGGAGGGAGAGGGGTCAGAAAGTACCCACCCTCCTTTCAAGCAATCTTCTGGCATTGCCACGAGGGATGCCTTAAAATGACATCATCGTGTGGGGAGGGGCCTTGAAAGCAGCATCTGACTTCAAGGAAGTCAGATCACTGTGGGACCCCAGAAGAGAGAGGTGAGTATGTGGAGGAGAGCTCTGGATGCGCAGTCAAGGGTGCGCGCGCATCCAGCGATGGTGACAGACACAAACCGTTTTATATATATATACATTTTTTTGTGTTTGCATAATTTAAAGTGGGCCAGAATGGACAAAGTCCAGGGCTAATTTTTAGTCCCAGTCCAGCCCTGGCTCAACTTGAGATTGTAGAAGACAGGAAATCCTTGAGGACTCTTATGTGGCTTAGAGATGAACATCTCTGTAACGGAGTGGCTGTACCCTAACTATCAGTAGGCTCTCTTCCCCTTTAAAACAGTCCCCACAGTCATCAGAGTAATCTTCCCCAACAGCCCACCCAAACTTTAACCGTAGTTAAAAGAAGGATTGTCCGCTATAGTGATCTCTCAGCAGCGATACATTATATTGCAGATATGATTGGAATCAATGCCGAATCACATTAATCGATCAATAAATCAAGACACACCTTAATCAAATATTCCAGAAGATCCCACAATGGACATAACAAACATTTTTATTTAATACATAAACCAATATGTATAACCCTTTTAGATATTTTTATCAATTGAATTATATCAAACACAGATCATTCCCAGTCAATAATGCATTAAAGTATTTTTTTTTTAACCCCAAAGCATATATAAATATTTTTTATTCAAACCGTTAGTCAAATACTTGTTATCAGGGTTATTCAAAGCGAATCGAAAAGTCACCGCACGTTCGGTGACTTTTCGTTCTCTTCATTTCGGTACGATTTGGCAATCCCATTTCGGCGACCCTGAGGTGTATTCAGCAAGCACCACAGGGCCATCGTAGTGCAGGGAAAAGCCGCCAAAAACCTGCCGAACACTCCCCGCAAAACCCAGGCGAATGCACACCGAAACCCACAAACATCTGGATTAACCGCACCGAAAACGCCAGAGAAACCTGATCAGAGTGCAGAGCAGCCGCCAGAAAAACCCGACACCGCAGACGAATGGAGTGAAAAAAAAAAAACGTGCGCTTGAATGTTTGAAAAGTGAAATGCTGAGCAAAAATGTCTGAAATTTACATATAAGATCCAATGAATGATAATAAAAAGGGCTATTACAGAAAAAAGAAAAAACGTTTAAAGAAACAAACGGAAAAGATTTGTTTGGAAAAAAAATCCCGAAAAATGCTTAAAAGATCCTAAAAAAATCTATAAAGAGACTCTTTACTGCAGTATATTATAATCAACAGTTTATTAGATATTGAATTAAAACGGGAATATTTTGAACATTGAAGCCTATGGGATTCTACTGAATAAACCTGTCGAATGAAGCAACCGAATCGCAGGGCATTTCGGCAACTTTTCACTGCTGGTTTTTGTTCTCTGAATAGACGAAGCTATGGGGATTTCACTGCCCTCGAACAGGCACCGTATGTGCAGGCAATTCGCCAACATTTGGCGAATTGCCTGCTCTCTGAATAGCCAAGAATGGTAACCGAACGCTGATTTTCAGTGTTCGGTTCCCTATCGGCAGCCATTCGGATCTCTTTGAATAACCCTGTATATGTTTGTACTATATCATGGATCAGAGATTGCACATTTCAGACATATTTTTTGCAGCTTAGTTTTGTTTATCTATATCTCGATATCTATCCCGCTTTAAATAAAAAATAAATTGACAATGGAATTTATTATCCTCAACCAACTCGTAAATAAATGTAATTTATAAAAACAGACAATTCAGTCCAGAATTATTAGGAAAAAGAGAAGTTCTGCATAAAATTGGTTATTCTGCAGAAGTAAGCAATGATGCCTTAATTCTATCATAATCAAATGAGTTATTTGAAGGTGTGATTGGCCAAAGACAGATAAACTCTTTGATTGATTTTAAGCTGAGAAAGTTGGCAATCATCATAATACTTACCTCCCCCTTGAATGTTTTCAGCAGCGGTCTGGAGAACAGCGCAACCAGCATGCAATTACAATCCACTAATAGTCTAATAGGTGTATAATGTGTAAGGATGTTTGATCTCTATGGAGATCTGTCTCTGTTTGAGTGTGGATAGTGAGATATGTAGTGTGTCTCTAAGCGTCTGGGCATACCAGAGAGAATTAGTGCTTTGAGTGGATATCCAGTTAGAGAGATTTCACTGAATGTTTCAGTGGATGGGAAGAGAAGGGCACTTATTACATGCGGGTGGGACTTTGGAATTATTAGACCAATCTGGGAGGTGACATCTGGGGAATTTAGCAAACGCCTTGGAATCAGACCCCTGGACGGCCCTGCTCAATAGATCATACCACCTGATAGTCCTACCATGATTTGCTAATACTGTAATCTCCAGGGTCTGTGCCATGGTCCACTTGGTCTGACATGTACATGGAAAGGCCACCCCGCATAGACCACAATAGAGGCTAGGATTTGGTACATGCTGGTTATGGAATGCTTGACAGCAGTGCTGTATAGACATGTGCATTCGTTTTAGTACTAAAACAATTTAGTCCGAATTTTGGGATAATTTAGTTTTAGTATGACTCAAGAGAAACGAAACTGCTCAGTACAAAAAACGAAAGAAACTAAAATAAAATGCACTACATTTTAGTTTCAGTCCTTTTTGTGATATTACATTGATGAGTGAAGGAGACCAGCAATGAAGATCGCAACATCGCAACATCCGAAGTTCTGCACCCTCCACATGCCAATGCAGTAGGATGTTCTATACAGAGAGTGGCATTAATTAATGCAGGAGTATGTTCTATACATTATACAGAGAGGGGTATTAATGCAGGAGGATGTTATATACATTATACAGAGAAAGGTATAAATTGAGGAGAATGTTCTATACAGAGAGGGACATTAATGCAGTAGGCTGTTATCTACATTATACAAAGAGGGGTATTAATTAATGCAGG
The DNA here is from genome assembly GCA_009667805.1 of Leptobrachium leishanense. Classification (NCBI taxonomy): domain Eukaryota; kingdom Metazoa; phylum Chordata; class Amphibia; order Anura; family Megophryidae; genus Leptobrachium; species Leptobrachium leishanense. Next base: position 534,704,670 of record CM019063.1, on the reverse strand, counting down.
AGGATGTTATCTACATTATACAAAGAGGGGTATTAATTAATGCAGGAAGATGTTCTAAACATTATACAGAGAGGAGCCTTTTTTTTTAGCCCTTTAAATCCAGTGGCTGTGAGCGCTGAGATCGGCTGCTTGTTACATTATCTCTCAGTACAATGTATCAGGCTCAGTTGTTACAGTAACTGACTGTAACAGCGCTCAGAGTTTCAGTAAAACAAGGAAATAATATTGTTCTAACCTCTTATATATAAAAATATTATTTACTAGTTTTACAGAAACTCTGAGCACTGTGATGAGCAGCAGTCAGTTACTGTAACAGCTTTGCCTGATACGGGGCAGTATTACAATGTTGGTGCTAACTTAACCAGAGCTGTTGTAAACTGAAAACCTCCATAGGCTATAAAGGCTCTGGGAAGTTTACAACAGCTCTGGTTAAGTTAGCACCAACTATGTAATATGGCCCACATTGTGCTGAGAGTGAGAGATACTGTAACAAGCAGCGATCTCAGCCCTCTGAGGAGCCACCACTACAATAGTAATTGTATCCACTGGTTTTCGGATGAACGAAATTAGTTTTCATACTAAAGAACTGAAAACGAATTTCTTTAGCAACTAAATAAATTGCATTTTAGGACTAATCCATTAGTTCAAAACAAAATTTTGTGCTGTGCACATGTCTAGTGCTGTATGTTTGCATGGACTATTTCGAATTGAAGTCTTACAGGGTTATTCAGAGAGCAGGCAGTTCGCCAAATGTTGGCGAATTGCCTGCACACACAGTGCCTGTTCGAGAGCAGTGAAATCCCACAGAGGGCAATGCTTTGTCTATTCAGAGAACACCAAAGAGCAGAGAAAAGTTGCTGAAATGCCCTGATGTTCGGTGGTTTCATTCAACAGATTTATTCATGATAATCCCATAGGC